>CM077116.1:237097293-237697293 GCA_039619475.1 Icerya purchasi
AAAGAAATCATTAAATTGCTAACTAATAGTGTTGTAATTGCATAATGGAAAATTTTCCATTACCAGTGCTATGTGTACTTGTACTCAAAATCGGGCTGCTACCTTCGATTAATCATCACCGAACTAACCACACTGATGGCACTGCCAACAGTCGTGACTACCGTAGAACATTGCCTCCAATTAGCAATATTGGAATTTTCGAGACCAGCAGTTGAAGACAATAAAATCGTTTTAATTATTTCAGCGCTTTTCCAGATGGCGTGTAAAAAACAAACATGTTTTGTTGTAAAATAAGTAAATTTACCGCAATATTTACATGAGACAGAATTAAAAAGACGATCAACAAAGGTATTTGATGATATAGATATTATTTACATACGTGATCATGTTCATAATCATTTTGTGAAAGAACTTCGACATTTACCATCTGTGTAGAATTCAATGCAGAAACATCGATGTTGGATATATGCAATATATGTATATTTGGATAAAAGTTGAAATAATTAAAATGATTTTATTGCCGCCTGTTTAACCGCCCGTATTTTCGAGCTAACCGAGGAGACGCTAGTAGTTTACAGTCTGATAAAACGAAATATTTGCCAAACGCCGAGAACGGTTAAATATTTGGCGGCTACGCAAAAGCGAAAAGCCGAATGTTATTTTCAGCTTCTAAACTCGTCAGCGCTGCTCGACAGTTTAAGAAATCACTTTACCGAAAAAATGATAATGATAATACATAAACGGCGGATATATTCCATTTTTTAAATGCATACACAACGGAAGTTGGCGCGCGTGCGTACACATGACTAAATTTCTTAACCGTTGCTACTTTTTTTCCACATTATCTAGCGTAATGATTCTTTAGTTCATTTCGTCTTTTTTTTTTTTTTTTCTAATATTTCGAACGGATTTCGCTTCTTTTTTCGCCTTTTTTTTTCACTTTATTTCGCTTTTTTTTCCCATTTTATTTCGCTTTTTTTTCCCATTTTATTTCGCTTTTTTTTCCCATTTTATTTCGCTTTTATTACTTTTATTTAGAAAGTACTCACATTCGTACACAGATGCGCGCACATATATGCGCATACGCGTATTGAGCCATCCTGGTGCCGGCAAATGCGGTGGGTGGTCTGACGAATGATGCTGACAGTGAATAGTCGCTTCCCTCCGCATCGCCCAATGCTGGATCGCTCCGTACCCATCTGTCGCGTCTATCTTGATTTCTCCCGTGACGGCCTGTGTGGTCCCGCAGTCTTTTTACAATACACAGTTTCCGAACGCGGTGGTCGCTGCCATCATTGACGTGTCGATGTGTTTCGGTGTGTGTGAGGATGCGCGATCGGCTGAATATGCGTGAGTACGTGAGCGGCTAGCCCTCTCTCTGTCGCTCTGATCATCTGCTATCTCTCCCTGCGGCGGACGTGCGGTGAAGTCCCATGATTGATAATATCTGGCCAGACCAGTCGTTTGTCTGAACACATCGGCCGTCTAGTTGGAGGGGCTTGGTCGGACGAAGCGACCGCAGGTACGGTGGAAGCGGTTCTCTAGAACGCTGAGGCTGAAATGTTTATTTACTAGTTTCAAGAGTTGATCGTTGTCTGCGCGCGTGTACGTTTGCTGCGTCGTTGATGTTCATTTGTTTTTCGGCATATATTTTTGTTCGTCGAAAGATAAACACGTTCGAATTTTCAATTGTTCCGTTTATGATTCGCGATTTAATAATATGCGGCCTGGTATTGCGCGTCCATTTTATTAAAATTTATCTATATATATACACGTATATGTTATTGAAAAAAGTTTTTTAGTGTAAAATTCTACTCTCGCCGCATGCGTACGATTTTATTCTTCGTGAAGCCGGAAGCACAAAGTTCTGATGTCCACTTCTGCGAATTTACGTGACATCGACCGAAATATTGTCAGAGTATTTTTCGAGAAGAGGTTTTTCCGAGCTAAATGAGGAAGCGTCGTAATAGCGTAATCTTAAGTGATGTGGAGGTGGTGATATGGTCGTCGATCGTCATCAAACGGACCTCTATGTGAGACCTAGTTGGCTCGATGCAGCCATAGCTCTTCGCCAGATTGAAAAGGTACAGTATACATTTTGCTTCACAGTTAAATTAAGAACAAAAAAAAAAAAAAAAAAAAAACGTCGTGCATAGCTCAAACTACTACTTACTACTTTACCGATTTCGTCATTGCCGGGCGGGCTCCCCGATTCATTCTTAATTAAAATTTCAGCTATATGGTAAAGTTCGTCCGTTTTTGTAGGCTTGTTTACTTACAGTTCGCAATAATCGATAAAGAATGCATTAACATCGTTTTGGATGGATTAAAGTTTGTTGCGCGTTAAAAACCCTTAAAATCGACGTATAATTTAAAAAGCATCGTCTAATGAATAATAATCGATTCTTCAAAACTGAATTTCAGTATAATTCATGTTTTGTTCGTGGCGCGGCTGCGACTGACTGACTATTTGCTCTGGGTTGTGTTTCGAAAGCCCCCCCCCTCCCCCCGAAGTAGTATTGAAAGGGTACAACTGAGATTATCTGAAGTCAAGATTAATGATTAAAATCGGTTCATTTAAAATGCGAACACAATGATAGTTCATTTTACTTGTAAAAAATCAGTTATATGTAGTATACTAGCAATTTAAAAGTTAAAGTATTATCTTGATCGACCGTGTTTTTTCACTTGATTATTTCGATAATTTACAAAAATTAAAAAATTATGGCACTGATAATTTCAGAAATATCCGTGGCTTTTAATCGTCATTTAATATTTTTGATAATTTCCTACCGGTACGTTTCGTTTACCGATTATAGATTTGAAATAGATCCGGAAAATTTAAAAAACTAAGAGTAGAATTTTGTCGATTGTATCATCTATTTAAAACTTAATTTTTCAATCGTTATGTGTTATCGATTGGTTTAAACGCCGATATTGATTTGAAAACTGTTACGGTTTTGAAAATTTTTCGTTGCGACCGCGACTGCCGTAAATCTTTTATAAATAATACACGTGTATAGGCTGTATTTTATCGAAAGAAAATATAAAATGAGTTTTAGAGTAATTTAATCCGTTGACCGTGACACGGAGGAGTATGTGTACGAGACGTTCACCACAGATAATTTCGCCGGGTGAACAGGTCACACACCATCGTTCTCATTGTCATAAACGGTTGTGACGTCAGCCGTTAAAACACGCTGTTTTGATTGGAATGTATATTAGTAGTAAAATTTGTAGGGTTTGACTTAATTGTTGCCTTATATTTGAAAAAAAAAACTTTTATTTTCTTTTTTTTTTTTTTTAACATAATAAAATCAACAAAACTTTATACGAACATTATCGTGCAAACTTTTTTTTTACACTAATAAGCCGTCGTAAATAGTTGTGTATTAAATGCAATAGTAATGAGTGTTTACGTTAATGTTAGATTTAAAACTCATTTTTCATCTGTTTAATATTAAACGATCAATATGCCCAGGGCCGTATCTGAAGGGGGAGGGGGGGGGGTCAAACCCCTCCCGAAATGCCTGCGAAATAATAACTGCTTAGATTAAATGGACCGAAATTCAGAATAAATTTATTTCTTTTTAATTTATGACAAAAGAAAAGAAAACTGAAATTTTTATGAATGCAATGGAAACGACTATTTTTTATTTGTTTTTATTGTAGTGTTCAAATATTGCATATACAATAATTGACTATGAGGCTTTAATATACTATTTATAAATAAATATATTTCATGATAATACACATACACACACACACATATATATATTATCGTAACCCCTCCCGAAATTTTAGTCAAGATACGGCCCTGACAGGCCCGTGCCCAGAATTTTGAAAGGGGGGGGGGGTTGAAAATTTTCTTCGCATATCTATTTTATAAATAACAATACATTTTTCACTAATATTCATGCTTTTAATAATTTCCATAATTTTGATTTATATATTAATCATTTAAATAAACGAATTACTGTATAAACACATTAATAAGAATTACATATGTTATTGATTATACTCGTAACAAAAAATTTTGCATGAAATATTAATGAAGTACATAGACTATTTCAGTTCTCATGTGGGGGGTTAACCCCTAAAACCTACCCCGTGGATACGGCCTTGGGTCCTGAGTATGCCCTTTCTTAAAATGCGAGAAAAATCTTTTCGTTTGTGCAAATATTTAAGACGTCGTATATTAAACGTGATGGAAAGAGTTAAACTATGAAAATTCAGAACAAAACTGATAAGTATGAATTATTACCGCATTCGTTACAAGTACAAATATATGTACCAGCTTAATACTGTACGATAATGGTTTACATGATAATGTCAATATAAAATGTCGTTGTTTGTTGTCTTTTTTTAAATTACATTTTGTTTAAAAATTCGGAACAACAAAATTCAATACCAAAAATGTATTCTTTTACTAAACAAAAATATACCGATTATTATTAATAATAGTGTCTATTTAACGGTGTATTATTTGATGATGCCGCAACAATTAAAAATTAAGCAAACGCGATGCCAGTTGCCACCGAAATTACCGATTCCGATTAGAACGTTTTTCGTGTATTGAATATATGTAGTTTTAAGAAATCGAGGTATCAAATTTTTTAACGTTCCTTTATTACCCCTTTTGTTAATTCAATTTATTGTAAGAGTTTTGTTGGGAATTTGTATTTATTAAATTCACTATTCCGCTAATAGTTCGTTGAAATAATCTCTGTGAAAGGAATTTCGCTGTTTTTATTAAGTATAATATATATGAATTTAGAGGCTTGTGTTATTAAAATTTCCATTTTTTTTTTTTTTACTGCGTTTCACTTATACACATCATCATTCTCCGTTTAGATAAGAGTTCAAATTTATAACTCCGTAAAAGCGGTACTTTAATGTTGCCCGATTCGTGATCCAGTTTTAAAAGCAATGATGGGTATTTTGTTTGTTTTCATTTTTTTTTTTTTTTTTTGTCTAAATTAGATATAGCCACATTAAAAAGTCGCTTTATCGTTATTCGACTATTGTTTTCATTTTCTTTCGATTTCTTAAACTTCTACACGATTATATTGTATACCTATCTCGTTTTTAAAGATTTTTAGAGGTTGCGAAAACAACTTGATCTTCAGGATCACTGCTTGCATACTAGGAGTTTTTAACAGAATGGTAGGCGCTGTTTCCGCAGTCGTCGCCATAAATATGATTAATGTTTCATAATTAAAAACTATAAACTTTGCTTCATAGTGATGGAGAAAGTCATTGAACTTTCGGATAATTGTTTACGGACGCTAAGCGCTGTGTTCTATATAGGTTTCGTGCTTGATGGATCTAACTGCTTTTTAAACATCCCGTGTTTCTTCTTCCTTAATTATTTATAGCCAGATTCCTTTGTCCGTTTGTACTGTGGGCTCTGTAATTGCAGATGTGGCCATGGTACGGGACAGCTAACTCCTTTTGCTCTTACCTTCGTCATTTCTTTTCTTTTCAGGATACATACGTTTGGCATTTTTCGACGTTGATTGTTATTGTTTCTCCATCTTTGGTATAGCATTCTTTGTCAGATTCCATTCCTTGTTACTCCTAATTGCTGCTATGTACACATGTTGATGGGTAATCGTCTGTTGCTAACAAGCCCAGGGAAAAACCCAAACAAGAAAAAAAAAAAATAAATAAATACTAGGAGTTTTGTTTACAATCTAATTATTCTTAAATAAATCGAGCGTATTTTCACTAATTCGTACGCTACATCAAAAACACAATATATTGGCTTTATTAAGTAATTGCCATTGTCCGATAACGAAAATTAAGTGCGTTTTATACTTGGTTTTAGAGCTGTTTTACTGTAAATCAGCATAAAAGCCGGGCTTAATGAAATTTTTTATATGATATCTTTTTTAATGAAGTATTGTGGAATCAATGTTGTTCGATAATTTCAGATTTTAATTTATAAGCGCTTATTAAATTTACTTTTTATCGCAGCCACTTTACAAATTTCCAATTTGTTATAGCCCTTTTAATAATTTTCCGTTCGCTACGACTGTCCTCGCTCTGCGGTATGCAGTTTTTTGATAACATTTAGTATTGTTCCGACTTATATCTAAGTATTACGAAATTAGCGCTATCTAATTGTTACCTTTTTATCGATATTATAATGATATTTTTTAAAGTCCACGAGTGACACACGTTTAAAAACCCAAATTAAAAAAATAACTAGAGACCGAACTCAAAAATAAAATTATATACGGCAAATAAATTTAAAAAATAATAATAAAAGAACAAAAAAAAAATTCTAATAACCTTTAGATAAGCGAAAGAAAGATGTTAATATTTTATATCTTATCAGTTTACTTTCTCTTCTTTTGAGATATTTTTAAAGTTCGCTTGTATTATCTGTTTGACTTTGACAATTTTTTGTTTACATTTTGCTGACATTACTTGCGGAACTACTAATAAAACTGATAACATTACGTTTGTTAAAATATGTTTTCTTACTTTCACTGACAAGTTGTTGCGTATTTTTTTTTTTTTGAAAAATATGTATTTATAATTTTTTACATACAAAAATTTTCGTCAAGCTAAACGCTTGTCGACGAATTATCTCCTATTGAACATTTTACCATCTTAAATTAACTTATACATATACATGACCGTGTAATATTTACTTAATCTATCTATTTTACTTATCAATAATTACTAATCTATTTCTATTTTCTATATTCGGTTTTTTTTTTTTTTGTTTTTTTTTCCTAGCTTTTTTTGTTGCGCTTTGTCTTTTTATTTTATGTTTATTATTTTTTTTATATTTTCTTCTTCCTGAAGCCATTCCTTTATTTTCCTTTTTCTTTCCCCTATTTTTTCCTTCTCTATTATTTCTTTGGGTATTTTATTCAACATCTGAGTTATAATATATTTATCCGTTTGTGCAGAGTGCATATATGTATATGTGTTATTCCTAAACTAGATAAAAATCAACAGCGGTACGATGATGGCTAAATCTTATTATAGTATATAATCTCTGACGTGTTTCTCGGTGACAGATTGAGTTGATTGATTTTTGACTTGCGTTACACACGCCTTTATGTATTCGCCTCCTTGTGTAGTATCACATTTTGTCAGTTAATCGCTTTTTAATTGGTGTCGCGTATTTTTTTTTGACAATTTTAACTTTATTCTGCGCTGTTAGCATATTTTTCATGTATCACTACAGAGCGTTTTCTCAAGTTCTGATGTGAACTGGAATCCACTTTAAACCGCCGTCGTTTTAAATTTTGATTTTTTTTCATGTAGTCTATACGTAAACATTTCAATTTCTTTTCCCCTCCGAAATGTATAACACAGTTAACTTTACGTCGACTACATTTAACATATTCGGGTACCGTACTATAAATAATTTAATCCCATCATCAGGAAGAATTCGGCATATTCAACAGACTTTTAATACTTCATTTTGACGTAATGAAATCAGATGTTTGTCTTTTTATTACTCTTTCCAACCGAAATATTTACGTAGCACGATTGATATAATTGTTAAAATAATTCTTCATTACTTTATTAAAATGTACATTATTGGTATCGTTATTTGCTTATTAAAAGTAAAAATCCACGCTGACAAAAATAATTATTTATAAAATACAATAACGCCAACGTATTTCATAGTGACAGATATTTAAAACGATAAATAACCGTCATTGAGATGTTTTTAGTGTAAACACGATACTGACTGATGTGTAGGTAAATATTTTAGAAGATCGAACGAGCGAAGAACACAGAAACTACTCTCATCGATCGACTAGAACTCGAACACATATTCATGGCGTAACGATATATTGTTGCACCATCAATATGTAGTCTGTCACTACGAAACATGCTGGTGTTTTTTATAAATAATAACTCAGATCGATTATGTTTTTTTTTTTTTGATTTTATTATACATAACACAGAAATGGTTTCGACGCTCAATAAGTATATCGTAATTTGCTATTTAATTATAATTTTTTTTGTTTTTTTTTTTTGTTTGTTTTTTGTTTGTTTTTTCATACATTAAACAACAAATTATATATTCCAAGATAATTATTGAAGTGATTTTTAAGTGTAAACAATTCTCTGGATATTCATGCTACGTTAGAGAGCGTTTTTGTTCTCCAATACTTATTTCCCGTAATGTTAAAGAAACATAAACACAAACATTGTACTGTTCGAAACACTTCGTATCCGAAATAGATGTTTCGATGCATTTGGAAATGCAATGAACAGTGTACAATTTCATATGTAACAGTTATACGTGTAAATAAAAGTTACATTACTAGTGCGGCGTTTTTGTTACAATTTTAGTGACAATTGTGTGTATGACTGTTTCATTTATAATTGTGTAACGAATTTTCAATGTGAATTTTAATTGTTTCATATGGGAAACACGGAATGCTTGTATCTTTTGTAGTGGGTTTTGTATTAAGAATATTTAATATTGGGGGGGGGGTATTAGAAAATGATGCATAATTACTTTTAATCACTTGATACCATTAAACATGCTTATTAAATATTACGGTATTTTTTTAAAATAAATTCAATTTTCAATTAATACGAAAAAATACAGATTAATTATAAAATGTTCCTTTTTCTTTTTATTACGATATACCTATTTTTGAATCTCAATATTTGGCGGTTTGTAAAATAAAAAATGTTAGTAAATTTCTCGCTTTACATTAATGTTTTAAGGGAAAATTATAACATAGAAAAATGTGTTTGCGAAAACGTGACGACACGACAGCGCAGCATCTAATAATTATTATCTACTTTATTAATACTGTATTAATAAATATAGAATAACTTTTTAATTACGTACACTAAATAAATTTAAAAAAATACGAATTATGCAACGCATTATAAAAATGTGTTTAACGAGTAGTACAATGAAACGTTCATCATTCGAATACGCTTAGAAACAACGTTTTGTCTAAAAATTACGATTAAAGTGATAAATATCATCAAACTAGTCAACGAAGTAATTACGTCGCAAAAATTGATCAGTTAGCTTCGATGAAAATAAGTCTTGACCCGCTTTCGTATCCGTACGATGTATTTCTCGATACTAAGAAACATTGTTTCTGTTTCTATGAAAAAAAATTGGCTTTTCTATTTCAGTGCTCCAAGTGTGTGCAATTTGTAATGACTGTTTTGGAACATCGATGATCTTTCAAAATATTGTACAAGTGAGTTCTGCGCGCATACCTTTGAAACTCAGTATGATTAATTCTGCATTGATCGGAGATTTTATTCCTGAGTATTAACGTAAAATTTATTAGCTATTCGTAATTATCTCGGGAAATTTCACCACCTGTTTCGTCGAGAATCAGCGGCTAGGAGTAAATATCGTAGTGGCTCCATGCGCATTCTCAATACGATGTTTTAAATTCATTTCAGATTTTTAATGACGGTTTTCTTTAAAAAGTTACGAATAATAGTAGTGCTGGGATCTTATTAAGGCTACTCCAGGTGCTCTCTCTCTCTCCATGTACATTCAGATGCGGCACGAATAAACATTTCAACCTGTCTCGTATTTAGATAATTTATAAAATTTATTCGACCCAGTTTTTATTTTAGAGACAAAAATCATCTCCGAAAATTTACACGAACATTTTTACTCATCTTTTCGCAGTTAATTGTAATTAAAGTGGCAAATAAAAATTTATTTTCCTCGCAAGTAAAACTTTCCTGGTTTCTTTTCAAACGTTTGTTACGATACTCAAAAAAAAAAAAAAAAAAAAAAAAAAAACAATTTTCAGTTTTTCGATCATCGATCGAAATATTTTCACCCTATCGATACACAGTGCCCGGTGATTTTCTGTTCTGTTACTTCACGCTGCCGTTAGCTTTAAATTACATAATTATTCCCATTACAATCTGTTTTTCTTACTGCTGATATTTTTGATCACTTATTTATGAAGGATGCGATTTTTTAATCTGTATCGTGTCAAATATGCAAAGGTTAATCACCGATAAAATTGAACATAATATGAAGGCATGTTTGGGAAATTTTATCTGGTATACTCAGTTTTACCATACTAAGTGTGACAATGTTCCCTATTCCGTTACCATTACGCACTTGCATCGCTTTTTACGATTTGCAGTTGAAAAAATAATCTGATTAGTGGTTTGTGTCTCGAAACAGTTACCGAGAGACACTAATTATTCTAATACGATATCGACATCTCTTCCAATTGTAGATTTATCCATTATACGTATATTTCCCGCAGACTTATTTGGTGAATACATTATTGCGATTTGTCGGTTTTTTGGATAGGTCCAAAATAGGCGCAGTAAAAAGGGGTGGATTAAAAATACAAGGACTAATGGTTAAAAACCAAATGTATTGTTTCATTTTGAACTTCTGCGATTTATGCAAAATTCAGAAGTAATAAATTCGGGATTATCGTTAATCCTTGAATAATTTACGTTATTTTACCGTGTCTGTTTTAACGAATTTTTTTATCAGGATACCGGTACTACTTCCTCAAACATTTTCCCGTAGACGTTATAAAAATCCTTCAAATTTTTACAGCGACCACATTGGGGACGTCCAAGTGTTAAATGTCTCTATTTTCTTGTTTAATAGTAGAGTAATATAATTTATTGATTTTATGTTGCCGATTAGAAGACGAATTGCTTACAATAATATTATAGGACAGTGATTGGGAGAGGATTTGCATTTACGAGATCGATATTTTTTTATTTTTTTTAGCGATTTTATACACGTATTGCTTTTGCATTTCGTATATTTATTGTTTTAAAGTCGCGTATACTAAGTACGTGTATATATTATATAAAAAAATTAATGATAAATGTTTGTTAATATTTTTATTGTTTTAATGATGAATATGTTTTGATCGTTAGCTGAGCGAATTTTTTAAAACACATTTCACTCATTTCAGTATTTTTCAGTAAAGATTTTTAAAGTATTTAATTCTGTTTTATTTACTTTAATTTATACTATTGTTGGTTTTAATTTTTTAAATTACTGAAAAGTGGAGGAATTAACGGAAGTTGTTGTTGGATATTATGAATTTTTATAAAATAAAAAAAGTAAAAAAAAAAAAAAAGACACTTTTAACGAAGAAATAAAATAAAATTTGGAACTACACGAAAACCTATAAAATTGCATTTATTGCACTTGCACATATTTAAAAATAAACTAAATATATTTAACGACGATTACAAAAAAAATTATAAATAATTCATTAATTTAATCGCAAGGTCGTCAAATTTTTTGGCTCTATACGCTACAGTGAGCAGCCGAAAAAAAAACATTTCGTATTCTACATTTCACACCGATGTGAATGTGTCTTTCTCTATGCGGTGTTGAAGGTAGTCACGACAAAAATGAACGCTGTAACTGGTCCAACGTTGATTTAACGCAAGAAAAGTGTTCAAAAAAATATCAAAAATATGTATAGTAGAGTCAAACTCTTTTCTGAAAAGTTACAGTTACGCGTGGCTATTGAAAATGGGTAAAAAGTGCTTCCTGAGATCGCCTGTAGGCAAAGGACCCCAATCTCTGCGTTATTCTGCATAAAGTCCACAAAAAACAGATGGAGATAGCCTACTTTCCTTCATTGACGGGATCCATTTTCACCCTGCCTACTGCTGCAGTATTGAGTTCCATCATTCTTTTAATTTACTGACTAGCTCGGTATGTCCTTCTTCTGATCGATTCTAGATGGCGATTCTGTGCCCACAAAAAAAAAAAAAAAAAAAAAAAAAAAAGTAAATAAACAAAAAAACCGACTTTGCCATTTTTATTCTTTCACCGGAAACGATTTATGTATATAGCACAGTTTTCTACAGATGGTAGAAAATTTATCGTGCTCGTTCGAAGGTTTGAATTTTCACGTCGCTGTACTAGGTGTTATTACTGTCGTCTAATTAAATAAACCGAATAGAGTATAGAGAACAACTAGAGCATTGCGATTCAGGCAAAGGGTGTCGAACAAGACAGTTTTTGATAGAAAACTATGCGATATTGTAATGCGCTCCGTGGGTTTTTTGCCAGTTTCTTTGTGTTTTACTCTGGTTTGTTATCCTGAAGGGGGCCGCAGCGCGCATTCAACATTTCTAACGCTATTATTATCAGTGCAGTCACAGCGGTGCCGTTGTGTGTAATTTACGACGAATTTATTTATTACTTTTAACCCGTTATACCACCCGGCTAAATTGTGTATTCTATCGCGGATTCTGCACGCCGGTTAAGTACGTTTATTGCATATCTGAACGCGACTAAATGAGATGTGTGTGGGGCTTTTGCCTTTTATTCTATCCTTTTTTCCCTTTTTCCTTTCTTTGTTGGTTCGTCGGAGGAGCATGTTTGCAGAAAGCTACTTTCCCGGAAATAATAGAAATTCGCGTCTTTTCCGGAAATAATATTATTAGGTAATTTTTTATAGCGGATTACGAATTAATACAAAAACAAGTGCGGATTTTGCGGCGTCAGGTAAGAACAGAGAAAAGCAACAGATCTACCGAGTGTGCTGCTGGCGCGGTCCGCTTTAATTGTCTATGCCGCGTTTAAGCTTTGCCCTGGATAATGAATAATTACAAATACGCTCGTTGGTAATTAAACGTACTCTCTGTCGATGTTAACAATCCTTCTTCTTCTTCTTCGGTGTTCCGTGTCCGATGGCGGAAATTCCTTCTCTCAGTGTCTCTACCTATAGGCTAATTAAACGACACAAACATTGTACCTATAGTTCGCAAAATCGTGTTCAATATTTACATTACTCGATGTACATTTTTCCTATAAAGTACACTGGAATTACAACTGGAATTGGAGCTGAAAAAGCATCTGTCCTGTTATTATCATTATCGTGATTATTATTATTATCGTGTTGTTGTTGTTGTTGTTGCTGTTATTATGTGGTGTAGATTGCTGCAGAAGAAACCTGGTTCCCATAATTGGGGTTATACCTAGTCACCGGCTTTATCCTGATCGGTTGTACTGTGCTCTGCCTTCTGTGAGTTGCTTTGCAGCACGCACGCACGCACACACACATACACAGCGTGCTGTGACGTACATGTATATGCGTAAAAATGCTCTGGGCTATTGATGTTGGCAAGGCGATCGTCATTTAACGGCCTAAATAGGTGTGCGCGTGTACGTCTCTATTTAATACGGAAAGTCATAGCGGAGAATAATAGGTTAGCTGCAATTGTGGAATGAGAGAGAAGAAAAAGGAAGGAGAAAGGTGTAAAGCAGGCGAGAATGGAGCCGGATCGACGGTCGGTCTGAGATGATGAGGTGCTTTTTCTTCATTCGGTTAGTTCACTTTCCGCTGATGCCTGGTTCCGAGCTGGAGCAACAGCTTGCTCGCTGGCCGGCTCGAGTTGCGGAACGGACCGGTCGCGATTGAGATGTCAAATGCCGCGTCTCTGCTGCTGCTGCTGCTGCCTGAATCCAGTAAACGAAGACGTTAATACCAAAGCCGCCGCCGGCATCACATCGCATGCAGGCCTCCACTCTGCCCATCCTCTTCATCCCTCTCGTTTGCTCGTTCCTTATCCTCTCGCAACATGACGTCATTATTCTCGGACCACCTCGAAGTTGGATTTCCTTTGTCCTCTTGCGAGGGTGTGAATATTTTCCGCTGCTGCTACGGTGCTTATTATATGCACGCTTTAGGTATATTTTTCCTTTTTTATTTTTTACCTTTTTTCTCGTCTTCTTTTTCTCCCGTTCGCCCAATTTATTTCCCGGAATCAGTCTGCTCTTTTATCTTCTTTTTCTTTCGATAGGCCATTTTATCTTTTGCCGATCTTTGCTTGCTTATTAATTTGTTAATATACGGCGTTTTCCTGTTCTTTTTAACGGAATGTTGCCGTAATGGAGCAAGAGAGCAAGTGTAAGGAATGTTCGAATACCGCGGAGGAATTTGCCTAATGTTGCAGCTTCTTTGCCACGTGCGATTGATTTTTCGGCGGTATACATGCCGAGAATATAGTATAAATGTTTTACTGCGCGCGCGCACACACACACACACACACACAAATATATATATATATAATATGAACGAAAATTGTATATATGTATATTAAAAATCAACATTTTCGATATAACTTGTGATATAAAAAAATCACGTTTATTACACAAGATGATATGACTACGCTGAAAATAAATGACTGTGATAAATTATGTTTGCCCGAAAATTATTACTTTGTTCATCTTATAATGTAAGCAACAAATATATATATATATATATACAGTAGTGCCCTCGTATCCCTCGTATCAGTGGTCCACGGTTCCGAGCCATACCGCGCATATGTGAAACCGTAGATAATAGGGAACTTTACTATACATACAAACATTAACAGTACCGTATAGATGTATACTTAAACTGCATAAGTACATCATGTATAATGATGAGAAATTATTACAGTAAATGGTACATATTTACATTATTATGATTATGAGCACATCATTACGTCCTGTACTCTATTATTTTTGTTCATATGTTGTCCAACCAGATACCTATTTAGTTGATTGTAGAACGACAACCGATGGCAATATTTTTATGATTTTTTTAAAATTATTTAATTTTTTATATTTATGTGCTGTACAATGCGCTATAGAGTTTACACTACTTCAAAAAATGAATTAGTTTGTATAATGAGAAGTATGAAAAGTTGAAAGTTTAAGAAGAAGAAAACTTTAGTCAGAAACGTCTTCATTTGAAAGTGGAATAGGCGCAGTGTTTGTTGAAAAAATCGGTCTATTACGCTTGGTGATGATGCAGTCGACGTTGATGGGACAAGACTTTCAGTGGTTGACAATTTTTGTTTTACTCAAAAAACATTGGTAGGTTTTTGTTTGTTCTCTTTTTTTAGTCGCGCCGTGACAAACCGCGGATACCGGGGCACCACTGTATATGCATATATATGTAACTGGGTTCTCGGAGACTGTTGCAACGATTTCGATGAAATGCACGAATTAGCGGTTTTTAAGATGCTCGAGATGTTATCGTTTAAAAAATTCTACAAAATAAGCAACCGTAAAACGGAAACGACTAATATTAAAGTGATTTTTGTTAGGGTTTATTAAAAAGGCAATACACTTATTTAAACCGCCGCGGAGTAAATAATAGATTTTTATTTTCCACTACTAATCGACAAGCTTAGGCTTGACGGGTATAAATTTAAGATTATAAGAAATAATTATGAGAAATATACAATTTAAGAAAAAAAAAAAGATATTTACACTTTACGCAACGGATTTAAATATTTTATCAATTTCCAAATTATACCGGACGTTGTGTTGTAGAGTTGTACAGGTGACAATTTGTAATGTTTCCGACTTATGAAGTTTGTTTTGTTTTTAAGTCGAGAATATTTCAGCATAAAATGAGTAATAACAATGCGATGTGTGCAAAAAATTGTAGCTTTTGTGCGTTGTGTGCAGATTAGTGCTTAATGTGTGACTGCTTGTGAAAGCGATATTGATCCATTAATTGATTTTCAGTTAGATTCGAGCAAAGCTCGGTTAATTTGCATATTATTAAATATGCAATTCCTTTATGTGCATATGGGAGAGAATGGATTCTTGGAAATGGCTTTGGCGATTTTGATAAAAGTCACGAATTAGTCGGGGTTTTTATTTAAGTCTAAGAATCGATTATTCTCGGAAATGGAGGTATGTTCGTGTTCGTGATCAAATTTGTATTTTTGGTTTAAGAAAAAAAGTAAATAAAGAATAATTCACTTCTTTACATCATATGTTAAATAGAAAATTTAAATAAATTTGTTCGCGATATTTATATGGCGCTTTGAAATATTACGTAAACTAAAATACACTTTTAATATAAAAAATAATGAGGTAATGTGCAATATTGCAATCTTCGTATTGTACATATACTATTGTTACATTTTTAAATGTTTGTGGATTTTTTCCAATTATTAATAACTCAATTACCAGATACACACACATGTATATATATATATATATATATATATATATATATATATATATACAGTACACCGAATTATCCGACGTCGGATACCGAAACAGTCGGATAATCCGAAATTAATATTTTCAACGTAGAAATAAGGTATATAAACTTTAAAAAAAAATATTTATCTAGATAATTGAACTTTTGGCGTAAAAAAGTAACAAATAAGTGAAAAAACAATACATATTTAGTAATTACAAATCGCAAATTATAATTTTTTAAAATACAGTAGACCCCAAATTATCCGATCTAATCAGTGCTGAAGATTGGTTGGTTACCGAAAAAGTCGGATAATCGGGAGTCTACTGTATGTATATACATATATATACATGACGTGTGTATTTGGCAGTGGTCGAAATAATATAGTGTGAAATGTCGAGTATTTCGAAAAGCGTGCAAAAAGAGCTTCGCCTTGGACGATTTGAAGCACTCGGGTGGTGGATCTGCTTGATACACATGTCACAAGAGTGCAAAAAATAGCTAGCATTAGAAATCAGATAATTAAATGTTTTCGCCCGCCGTTGTTGTCGGCTTTATCTTTCCTTTTCAACGTCCCGGTTATGCCTTTGCTCTAGCATATGCCGCGGTTCCATTTTCTGACTAGCATTCGACCTTTTTTTCATTTATTTCCAGAAGTAAGTATTAAAAGGGAGCTTATGTAATCGTAATCATCGGCCGTTTTTGCGTCATCTTTCCGGTAATAAACATACATTACCGTGTCACCACACTCTTCTGAGGTTTGTAGGAAAACTCTTACAAAAAAGGTGCATTACACGCACAGCGGCTCCCCTATTTAAGTACTTCCGGTTGACGCTTTTGTTCTGTTTAACCCCACAATTTCTGCACCGTAGATACTCTGGCATGAATATAATCGTACACGGTTCTTTCTGGTGGACGACACAGTCGCTTTAGTTTAAAAACAGTTTTGCATTTCCTCTATACGAGATTTGTAATAAAATTAAGCATTTCACCGGATCAAGCTCTATCTACAAATTTTAACTTACGCTTCGCACATCATGAAAAACTATCGTAGTGGCAAAGTAAAAAAAAAACGTGTGTCTACACTTAATTTTGAAAAAAAAAACCCTTCGAATTTTCTTTTTTTCCGTTACCATTTGAAGCGAACGTAACGGATAATAATTTTACCGCGTTAATGCGAAATATACTTTTGAAAGTGATTCTTGCAACACCCTATTGGAATTTTTCTACGCAATTTTTAATAACATTGTGAGCAGTGGTAGAGCTGAGGTACTTGAACCATTAATAGAAAAAATAAATATATTTACATGTATTTAGAAAATTAAAATTTTATTCATATTATTTTGACTAAAGAAATTTATTTATTTTCATTTCTTTTTTTCCAGTGAATAATTGCGAACATATTTAATTGAAAATTATTATTTAGTGTGCGCACAACTTAACGTAACATTTTTATAATTCTTTTAATCGAATTCTGACGAACTATAGCATACAGATGTAAATAAATGTGTACCTGTTTTTGAATACTTTTAGTTTTATTTCAGTTCACAGTGCGTATTGTTAGCCGATGATGGGCTATGCTCAAGAAAACGTTTCTAAAATGTAGTGTTTATTTTAATTTATTTTATATTTGTAACATACAGACTTGTTCGAAAATCAAAATAACAAACGTTGTATTTTCTAAACATCCATCTATCATGTTTTCGGATTTGTTATCCGTTTCGCTGTTTACGGGATGGTTTTTGCGTTATGAGCGAATGATTCTATTTAATCTATTTATCGAAAAAGTTATTAATATTTTTTTTTATTACATTTGAAATCTCTGAATATTAATAAAGTGTAATGTTTTATATACTTTTCTCGAAACAATTGTTTATGTTCATATACTAAGGTTAACTGGAGAAAGGCAATACCACATCCTATATATTAAAGAACAGATTCAGATTCGCCGGAATAAAGAATACTTAAACAATTTTATGAAATTAAAGGAAAAGAATATGGGGATACATTCAAAAAACAATATATCCAATAAACCTTTTTTTTATGCAAATAGAAGATTAGAATAAAGTTAATACAAATGTGGCATTGTAGTAGGCTGGTCACATTTATATAGATTGGATATAAAAAGTGACGCGATGTAAGAAAAATGCAAAGGTGGAGAGGGAGCTGTAAAACATTGTACATGGCAATGTGTCGAATATGCACTAGAGGAAGAGATCGTTTAAATACATCTATGCTTAAATAATTGTGAAAACATTACCGATTTCGACGGTGATAATAATTTTAAAGGAGCATTGTCAGCACTTAGTGCGGAAAATTTTACAACTTTATCAAGATCAGTCAGATAAACATTTAAGAGATTAAGATTGAAAAAACTGATCAATGGCGGAAGTCGGGTCAAAAAAAAAAAATAATAATAATAATAGTGTCATTTTGTAAAAAAAATTTATGCACATTTTTAATCGTGACAATAATTTTTTGAAAAAACTTTTAAGAGCTTTAAACCTTTTAATTTCATCTTTCGAATTAGGAAATCATACTAAAACCCTCTTAATCTTACATAGACTAAATAAGTACAAAATAAAATCGGATGATTGGGAATCGTCAGTAGAATTAGAATTGTACAACAATTATCCTCCATGAAATAAAATGAATCAAAAAATGTTAATTTTTTTTTTTTTAAACAGTTTTACAAGAAAAAGCTATTGACAATTTTTAATAATAAACTATAAGAAGTACAAAAAACTTACTGTATATGTTTTTTTCTTTTTTCAATGTATCTTTTAAACGCGTTAAAAATTTAAAAAACAGTTTTTTTGAACGATGATTTCTGGAAGCTACTAAACTACAATGTGAAAACGCACACTGGAGCTAAACGTCAGTATTAAAGTGCTTCGCGCTTTCATATTATAGTTTAACGAACTTTTTAAATCATTTCAATTCATGAAAGTTTTTTTTTATTTTTTATTTTTGATGGATTTTAAAGATACGCGTTTTTTTTTTTTTTTTTTTTTTAATATAGTAGATTATTGAGAAATACGAGTTGTTTTTTCAGAACATTAAATAAATACTGTAAATATTAAATAAAAATGTTTTTTCAGAAAAATTTATTTCTTTTTTTCCCACTTTTCATTATTATTAAAATAGCTTTTTCCTCTTGTATATATGTCTTTTTCTGTTGTTAAATATGCCACTTGTTTGTCTAATGTGAATAAATTAGAAATACGGATCATAATCTGTGTTGGCTTGAATGATGTAAATAAATTTTGAAAAAATAAATTAAAATACATATATCGTAAAATACTAATGTTCTTGCAAAAATGGAAGTGTAGTTTAACAATTTAAAAATCTAATACGTAAAATCAATTACACCGGCGCTATCTATCGGTATAAATTGTCAACGTGACACGCATAAAAATTGTTAAAGAACAATATATAACTGTTGAAAAATGATTCAAAAAAAACTGGTCTTACATCTCATCGGCTAGAAAGATCCTAAATAATTTAGTCAGACATATACAGCGAAATCAAGTGAAATCATGTAGCTCCAGAAATTTTTCGAGTTTTGCTTAAAAATTTAAGCATGAATATGTGTGAAAGAGAAGTAGCGAATAAGTACGATTAGAATTGTTTGAGATGAAGTAGAGGAGGTCAACTATAAATGTAAAAAAGGTTTCCCAGTATTAAGGGGCGGTATAAATGCGGTTCTAATTTTATCGTCGATATGATTCAGTATATGTTTTATATGTTATTAATTTGTTGAAGTACAAACGTACATTTGCAAAGTTATCATTTATAAATAATTGACAGCACAATAGGAGTTGTTTTAAAAGTTTATCGTTAATAGGTAAATGTAACGGAATTCTAAAAATAATTAGAACGAAATCGGCAGGTACAGAGCTCTGTATGTTTAAATAAAAATAGCACGTTGTTTGTCTGTTTATTTCGAATTTATTGGGTAAAAATCATTGCTTTTTCTTTTCAAAATTCCTTTGAACATACATTTAGCGCAGGCCCGTGCCCAGAATTTTGAACGGGGGGGGGGGATTGAATTTTCTTCACATATTTATGTTATAAATAACAATACATTTTTCACTAATATTCATACTATTAATATTTTCCATATCATTTTGATTTATATATTAATAATTTACATAAATGAATTACCTCGTATGTGAACATTAATAAAAATTACACATATGTTATTGATTATACTGGTAATAAAAAATTTTGCATAAAATATTAATGAAGTACCACCTAAAAATATGGAGCATATTTTTTCTTTTTTCTTTTAAAGGTAAAAACATCCTAAACAATGATGAATATTTATTTTAAATTTTTGGTTTTTTCAGATTTTTGTGTATTTATAATAAATATTTCAGTTCTCATGTGGGGGGAGGTTAACCCCTCTTGAACACGGCCTTGATTTAGTGCTTAATCTTTTTATAAATTATCGAGCAAGTTATTTGTCTGATTACCAGTTTAATTTTCTCTCGAAAAGACCACCGAAACCGATGTGAATTTTAGATTGTGAAAACTTCTACAGTTGGGAAAAAGTTGTTAATACATTACTTTCCTTCTGAACGGTATACTTGGAAAAGAATAATTTGTATTAATGGTTATATGAAAAAAATAGGAATGGTAATTTTTTTTTGTTCTGATTTTTTGCATTTTGACGATATTTCGAATCGTTTTCGAAATTAATAACACGCACGGTTCTCGAAATGTTAGAGAAGGTACACGCGAGGCGTTTGAATGATAATTCTCGCGAATTTTATGAAAATGTAAATATGGTGTAGAAATAAAAAATTTCAACGCTTAGACCGGAAGTTCCAGTTTTCAGAAATCCGTAGTGGTTCATCAATTACTCCAAAATACATAGTACAGGACAGAGTTTCCTTCGCTAGTCGAATTTCGAAATTAGCATTATAAGTAGTGTATTAGTGTTTCTTTTTTTTTCCTTTTTTTTTTTTTTTTTGGAGGCACTTAAATTAATTAAGATAGGTAATTGGAAAGATTCTTTAAATTTAATTAAAATCTCTTGATTACTAACGTTACAAGCGGAAGGTCTTTTTTGCCTGCAAGTTTCACAAATAACGATAGTACTGCATCTCACGTACGGAGAAGTACATTTTTGCTAGGAAGTGTAAAGAAACGTATTTAAAAAAAAATCTATCGTACAAAATATGTATATATAAGCTACTCCCCCATTAGAAAAAATGTTTCAGTTTTATGTAACGTTTGTTGTATTTTATAGGATTTTTGTTATTGTTATTTAAAAAATGTCAGAATTTTATGTAACGAAAAAATGTCCTAATTTTATATAATGAACGTTAAATGTTAGGATAGGATTTTTGTGGTTATGTAATTTTTTTTGTGTTGATACCAGTAAGAATTACGTTGTAAATTTTGATCGTTTTACACAAAGTATAGAAGAGAAAGAGACAAAAATAAAAGCAAGAGGGGTGAAGGGGCACAGCTCCTTACGAGGCCAAAATGGCCGATTTTATATATATTAATTACAACGTAATTCTTAGGCTACCCCCCATTCGAAAAAATGTCCCAGAAAAATGTCCCAATTTTATGTAACGTTTGTGTTATATTTTGTAGGATTTTTGTTATTGTTATTTAAAAAATGTCACAATTTTATGTAATAAAATATGTAACGAAAAATGTAACGAAAAAATGTCTTAATTTTATATAACGGAAGGTAAATGTTAGAATAGGATTTTTGTGGTCATGTTATTTTTTGTGTATGTTGATGCCAGTAAGAATTACGTTGTAAATTTGGATCATTTTATACAACGTATAGAAGAGAAAGAGACAGAAATGAAAGCAAGAGGGGTCAAGGGGCACAGCCCCTTGCGAGGCCAAAATTTTATATATATATATATATGTATATTATATGTATATACTTTGTTAGTAAATAGCAAAAATATAATTTTTTTGTAATGACTGGACGGCTCGTATATGATAAATATTAAGATTATATAAAATGTCTTTGCCAAATATTTCGAATTTTCCATGAATTAATGTTCAATTTTGATTGGAAATAAACTGTACATTTGTATACAATAAGATTATGTGTTTATTGCGTTATTGTACAAAATTTAAAAATTTCAACGAGTAAAATTTTAGTCTAACATTAATAAATTTTTCACTCGTAAATTTCGTGAGCTAAATAAAATCGGAAACATCAAAATACTGAACTTTTAAAAGAAAATAGAAAATTGATTCCTTGCTGAAAAAAAAACACTTATCTATTAAAATCACTTTTTTCTTTCGTTGAACGTGTGAATATTATCGAATAATACGAAGAAAAAAAAACCTATATAAATAAATAGACAAAGAAATAACAGAACCTTTTTCTCCTTTGTTTATTAATTGATTTTCTTTTCCTTTTTTTTTTTTTTTTGTTTAGTAACTATTAACGATCTTTATTGTTATCAGTAAAAAAAATTTGAAAACAGTTTTTTTTTTTTTATGTAAATAAAAAATTAATCACAAAAAATGATTCGCGCTATAGCCAGTAAATCAGTTCTTATTAAAATGTTTTAATTTTTTTTAAAATATTCATCAACATATTGGCCTTTTTACAGTGTACTAATATTAAACTTCTTTAATATCGATAAATGAGGGTTTTTTAAAAATTGTGATTTACTGTTATTTTATTGAATTTATTTTTCATTTAGTTATAATGATACTGAACTGTTTTGTATTGTAAATATATGTAAAAGCGTATATTCTGAGATATACGCAATGAATGAATGTATAAGAGTAGATAAAAAAATTCTGAAATATGTAAATATGTTTTCTTCAAATTTGTAATAATAAGTATGGTTGAATTTCTGACCAATGAGCGACCACCGGTTTAATTAAAACTCACTAATAATGTAAACGTACTATTGTTGTACTTATTCTATCGACGAAACTAAACAGTGTCACATTTATTATAAATAAAATTCTTTAAACATTAAAAAATTTCCGAATATTCGATAAAAGTGTGTAAGTATATATTTGTTTTTAATAAATACAATTGTCTTTACTTCCAACGGTAAGATTTGATTCTGCATTTATTAGTATCTAATTAGTCTCGGAAAACAACAAAATCACATTGCATTTTAAAATGAAAATATTACGCACTTTTTTATGACATATACGCGTCACAAAACCACATAGCGCAGTGAATATTAAAGGAAGTAATAATATTAATATTAATAAAAACTAGAAGAAGAAGAAAACGGTTTCGGGCGGAGTGTTGCAGTATAGTTTTACAATTAGAGCGACGAAAAAAAAAAGAAAAAAATGTTCTGTTCGGCTGTGCCTGTTAATTTTGAATGTTCTATCGTGTCGAGAACCGATTGTAGGTACGTTTGTAAGAACATTGGCTAAGATGTCTCTCTTTGTTTTTTCTTTTTCAATTATTTAATTAAAAAGGAATGGCACGATGTAAGTTACAGCGTATTTAATGTTACCGCTTTAATTGTATTTTAATTCCGATACTAAATGTCAGTAATGGCAGCGGGGTCTACGGAGCATTCCGTGTGTACTCGGTTTAGGTGGTTGGCGTCCCTTGCAACTCCTCAACGAGATTAAAAATATGCTCAGGTCCGCTTTTTCTGACCGTTTCAGTATTCTTTGCCTTATATACCGAGTAAGTTGCTATTCCTGGAAAGTAACCTGCTGTCCTTTCGGAGGCCTACCGCAGATGGTTGCTTCGGGTGCGCTAATGCTAAGCTACTAGAATAGGACGTCCTGTGAGGCATACTACCGATCTTCTTTACTCCATGGAGTCTTTGTACTGCTCCTTATATAGAGGAAGATCGGAGCGTTGCACTATTTTTTAAATGTGTACGCACACGCGCATACACGCACACACATGTAATGCAACATACATATATAATATATATATATATACGTATACGGGTGGTAGAAGCGATCGAGAGGCAGTTGTTCTCTGTAGGGTATCCGTTACATTCCATTCCATTTGACACATACGGTTTTTGTAATTTGAAACGAGTATCGAAGGTCGGTCAGAGTTATTTGAAGATGTCTTCGACGCCTCTTTTCCTTCCTATTCAACTTCTGCTTGTTATTGCACACGTCCGATTCCGTGCTGTTGACGTTTTAATTCATTTATGTCCAAGCTACTATGCCTGGCGGGACTGTATGCAACAAATTATAATAATAACGTTGCCCGCTTTATAAAACAACAAAGTAATGGTGTAGAGGTAATTAAGACGGAGCTCTGTTCCGGGGAGGTCTCAGTTAACTTTTAAAAGATCAACCGGCCACGCTATGTGTCATAATTGATTACATTTAGGTTGACATCTGTGCTAGAGGCAAAACTTAACTGTAAAGAAAAGTTTTTTGCATTTTAACAAGAGCGTCTAGTGTAAACATGTCGGATTCTCATTACGTTCTTATTTGTGTATTTATCTACTTTTTCAACGGAATAATGTATGTTGTCACTAACACAATGCGTAATCTACACAATTCCGGTTTTGTTCAAACGAATGGTAAAATAATTGTCTTAATTACGTCGTTAACGTAACTTTTTACTTTTAAAATAAATTTAATTCGGTTAAATTATTGCATTGGTTTCATCCCCCCCCCCCCCCCCACACACATACATACGTTATTTTTTATATTATTTAATTTGCAAGCAAAAGTCTCTAACATTTTAATATTATACATTTATCCAGGCACACGTTTTTGCGTGTTTTTTTTCGTTTTTTTTTTTTTTTTTTATTTATTTTTTGTTGATTATTATTTAGCCCGGCTGAATTCATTTCACCAGCTGAAGGAGCATAAAAAAATCGAAAGAATTTTTTTAAAATTAAGGTGTACTATGTCCAGTCAGCTCTATGTTTCGTTCGAAAATACCGCTGCTACTCAAATCAACATGCTAGCTTAATAGCTGACGAACAACCCAAATAAAGGTAAAGGAAAAATAACATACGTCCGTATTTTTTCGCATTATTTCAAAATCTATCGTTTTTACGGGTTTTTTTTCTCTCTCTTCTTGGTTCGCTCAGAGACATATGCTGTAAACAGTAGCTATGGTTTAAGAAAAGGCAAGTCGTTCGACGGCGTGCTTGAACTATTAAGGTTCGAAAAGTATTAACCCCGACAACGACCCTAGCGCGATTGTGAGAGAGTCAATTTCTTCCCCCCCCCCCTTGATCTCCTTTACATTCACAATTTTTCTAATGGCTATTATAGACGGCATTAGATATTCTAAAAATGGTGGAATAATTATTAGCCGTAATCCATAGCTGATTAGCATTTAGGGAGTGGTATGTAACGGTCAAAAGATTATTACGATAAATTTTAAATATAGAAAATGAGTACTATTAATTATGTAAATTAAATGAAAACTAAATAAGCTGGATAAAAATTGAAACTATTATTTATTTTTATTTTTTTAAATACAACAAAATATGCGGATAATATAATTACGATAAATAAAAAAAAAAAAAAAAATGTGGATTCTACAGCAGACATGAGCTGTTTTTCTGTATATTAATGAACTTACTGTATTACGTTGCGTTGCAATTCATTTTTTACGCGGGAACTAATTTTGTTAATATTCAATTTTTTGATTGTTTTGCGACGGAAGTGTATGCGTGTGTGACGTCGTTGGGCACCGCTTACTAATGAATATAACTGGTTATACCCCGTTATAATAACGGCCAATTAGACGGCCGACTATTGCTTACGCTCCTCCGCGTCTTTGTTGTTTACTTATCGGCCATACTGCATCTCTCTCGTGTTTTTTTTTAATAAAGTGTATCATCTACACGTTATTCGTGCAGGGGAATTCTTCACAATTGACCACTTGAAGACAAACGGATAAGAAGGAATCGAGATTTCTAGTAATTTTGATGATTCTTATTAGCAAATTTCTAACAGTATATATCACAACGTGTGCGGTGGTTTTGTATAGTAGATTAAACTGCTTGTCCCACGTTGCAGTTTAAAACGTAACGGATTTTATCATTGTACGTTATATTATGAGTTGTTTTTTTGTTTTTTTTTTTTTTTTTCTAATGTTTATGGTGAGAAGATAATAAATCGTGAATAATTACACTTGGGAGAAAAAAGCTGCTGCCCATTGATTTTTATTGTTTCATTGTGAATTGAAGTCATACTGATTGTGAATTTTGTTGTTATGTATTCAAACGGAATAGTAGCACCATAGTCGTTTCTTGTTCGAGCAAGTATCAATTTTGTGCACATGAAACCGGACGGTAATAGTAATCTCAAAGTATTACTTTTCGCGAACAGCTTTAGAGGGGAAAAAACGGATACGGGAAAATGCCACTCTGATACTTCTAAAACCGAGTACACTTCATTATGTATGTATATAATACTATAATAATAGCACATTCTTAAACACGATTCGAAGAATTGATTTATATAATTTTTTGTACATTATCGTGTTTTTAAATTGCACAATATTTTAAAAGTACATTCCGCACCGTAATGATAATGCGAACCGTTTTTGTACTTAGTGGCCGTTCAAGCGGGAAATAAAAATTGCGCGGTATTTATGAAAGTTTACACCCTGTAGTATTGAAAAACAATTTTCCATTGTCTTAATGAAAACGAACAATTTCGATTATTAGCGGATAACGAGCACAGCTCTCCGCGCGACATTTATTACTCTTTCGCGGGCATAATAGTAAGCTCTATCGACGGAATGAGCAGGAAAAAGGCACAACGTTAGCGTAGTTGTGTAGCGTACGCGCGTTTTCGCTGAAACCGTTTTCCATTTGTAACTTTTCCGTTGTACCAGATAGAAGAGCGCGTTTTAGAAACCGGTTCGCTAATTATCGCTTTACCGCCGCCGGGTGGTCGCGAAATGTCTTAAAACGTGAAATAGCAAGCGAAAGAACGGAAAAAAGGAATAAAGTACACACGTACCACTCAGAAATATTTATCGGTTAAACGCGAAACGGTCTGTTGTCGCCTTGTTCGCGCTATTGTCGAATCATGAAACGAAAGTCGATGGTCGACACTTACGCTCGTGACAGTTTAGCTTCGTCCTGGTCGGACGTTCTAGCGGAAAAAATCGAGAAAATCTATCTGATTGAGAATGATCGAGCGAAATACCTGGTCGCCAGTAGCAGTTCCGGCAAGAAAAGTATTGTAATTCGTTACGGAGTTCGTTGGAAAGCAACTACCGCAGCTAACGTATGTATATTTTCGATGCTCCTCCGCCCGCGACGAGGGGGGTCAGGCTTTTCCTATATAAATGGCTGGCGTGTACGTGTCATTGTAAACGAATAGGTAAATGAAAATTCTATTCGTGTAAAAGAAAGGAAAAAATATTACGGGGGGCTCTTACTTTTAGATGAATTAAAAAAGAAAAAAAAAGGAAAAAAGAAGAAGAAGAAGAAGAAGTGTGTATGGATTTTGCCGTATTCTTATTTCATTAACTTTCGAAATAATAGTTTTAATTTTTACGATAATTTATGGGCGGGGCTTATATAGATCGTGAAACGTTCATCGCACGGTGGTTTTTGCTCATTTCACGAATTGCGTAGGTATTTGAATTCGCTGCGTGAACGACCGTTTTTGAATGCAGAAATTTTTCGCAATAGCGCATTCACATTTGTTGTGCGTAAAAAAAAAAAAAAAAGAGGTTTTTGAATTCAGAAACTTTTTTCAAAAACTTCGTGCTATATACAATTTTTTTTTTTTTTTTGATGTCAGAATTTTTTAAAACAGCAGTTTCTTCAAAAGGAGGAAGTGCGCATATTTCGTTCGCTTACATTATTATGTAGTATAATTTCATTCACATATACACCGCTTATTACTTCTGCTTGTTTTTCCATCTCTACCGCGCCAACTAATAATGCTATGTAGTTTTGCAAACTATGTGAATAGAAGTACTTTTACACATTTGTACTCCTTTTGTTTGAAATACTGGAAATGATGAATGTCCGCCGCAATCGCGCAATACACAGCGGAATTATGTAATCCGCGAACTGTGTGTGTGTGTGTGTGTGTGCGGGTTTTTATTGTCTGCGCTGAGTTAATAGTTTTTATTAGGTCTGCACCAAATGAAAAAATTACAATTAAAAAATGTTCCATTTGTTATTTGTAATTTTATATTTATAATCGTAAAACAAAAATTTTATTGTCGGTCAATTTTACACAAAGTAGTTCATGGTCGTAGTGGAGCTAAGTTTTCTTACCTTTTGCCTTTTCTTTTTTTTCAACACGAAATGCGTATTCAGATTGTTAAGAATATAATAGTACTACTTAAAAATACTTTAACGATGTTTAATTTTTGACGCTTTTTTTGTTATTTCAGCCGTTTTTCTATACTCCTTTCTCCGATTGAAAATGTCGCATCTGCGATTATTAATATTTTCCGTACTTCGGGCACTGAATGAGTGGTTAAGTATCTAACGTAAAATCAAGTTTGGCCGAGTACGACCTTTTTATTTTAAGGCTTCGACTAATCGCAAGGAATCCCCGGAGAAAAGCGGTGTTTTACACCGATTCCGGCTGGTTGGTTCCCTGTTTTTTCTATTCCTTTTTATTATATATTTACATCGGCTGCGTAACAGTTGTCCGAGATTTTTTCCTTTCTTATTTTCGAATATATTCGTAAATGTATGAAAAACTAGTTCGATAAATATTGCGTCGAAACGCGGGACGTACTGAGTGTACTTGTTTTAACGAGAATTACTTATTGTACCCGTTTTCGACCGATAAAATAAGCGGTTTTACATTCGACGGAAACTTTAAAAATACCTCCTTTGCGGAGACTATATTTTTCGTAACCGCGTTTTTCGATCGGCGCACTGTGTGCGTGTCCCCTTGATTGCTACTGCGACAGGGAAACTACAGAAGATAGATATGTATCGTTATCGTACAAGAAAAAGACGCAAAGAACTCTTAGCTGGTTCGTGAAGCCAAGCCGTGTATCTTTATTACGCAAGAAGGGGGAGGGGGGAGAAATAGTTCAAGCAAAATTCTATAAAACTGAAGGCACACGATTACGACACTGCTATAAATAAAAAATCGTGGAGCATTCCTTAGAAGAGCCGAGAATTTAGCGGTAATAGACGTGTACCTTCGAGAGCGGTGCAGACGCAATAATCGGTGAAGGAAATTTATTTATTTTTCTACCGCATTCTCTTTAACAAGTCACGAAACAAAAAAAAAAAAAAAAAAAAAAAAAAAAATACCGTCTACTGTTAAAATGGTGGAAAAATTTGCACTTACAATGTGTGGTGGTAAGTTTGTTGTGAAACATCAAATAATCATCATTTATTAAGCCTTGTTCCACACTTATAAATGGAAAAAATCGCGCTACTTAATAATAACAGGTATCGATACATATATATGTTACATTCGGTGTGATAATAATAGTAAAAAAAAAGAGCAAAACAGGCCTAATTAATTTTACTTGTAAATTGTTGTGTTTTATATAATTCTGATTTTTTAATTTAATTCTTTTACTTCCCCAAGTTTAATCATTTCGAAATGTTATTGATCAGAATGGTTTTTAAAATTATCCCCACGCATCCATTTTCGGTAGAAATTACGTCGAGACATATTTGACCCTCAACATTTTTCGAAAAACAGAATGTTCATTACCACAGAGGGGGAAGAGCTATAAAACTTGACCTAGAAAAAAAAAAAAAAATATGCGAATGCTAAGTTGTGCAAACGGCGATGGGGCGCCCCCTTTTAATCTACATTTAATATTATAGATTTTTTCCTTTTCATTATTAACATTAATGATCCGCCGAGAGATAACTGAATGTCCTGCGTTACTGTTAGACAATGTCGAACCACTCGGCGGAAGCCTATCATCGATGCTATTTAAAAACAATTAAGTACAATTTAAGTTCTCTATAGAAAAAAAAAAAAAAAAAAAATGAAATAAATAAATTCTCTACTAAGTAGTATGTGTAATTTTTACATTGTAAAATTACGACACTTAGATCGGTAGCGGTGACGTAATTGGAAAATAATACACAGCCAGTACGAAACAACATGAGATCACTATGCAAAAACTATTGCTACCTTGTCGCTGTTTAAATAACTTGTAAATCTTTCGCTTAAAATCTGTCGATTAATGGAGCTAAACCGCTACTCCCACCGGCGCACAAGATTCTGAGCTGCCGATTGCAGCTGCACCTAGTTCTCATATCAAGGTTCATTCTGATTCCCTAAAAATTCATCCTTTCAACATATTGCGTAAGCAGCATGCTACGAAATTATCGCCAGCTGACTGCGACTATGTTACGGCACATATGCGAAATGACTTTATGCATTCGCAGAAATTTATCGAAATCTAGTAGTTGTCTAATAACAAATAGCCATCCGAAAATTACAACTAACACTACACACAACATAAGTTTACAATTCTGAATATATACGTTAGACGTGCCATAATAATAGGAACCTTAATGACAGGATCATCAACTCTTCTTTCACATTTATTATCAAGATGAGCTAGTTACCGTATCGCAGCTGGTTGTTAGGCACAGAAGTGTTTGACCTAGATCAAAATCCCGATTTGGTAAATTAAGAATACAGGTTCTCCTGGCGCGCTTTCAGTTAATAATAAATAAAAATAGTGTCGGCTCGTCAGATGTAACCGCGCGCGCTATCGTACTCCTATAGAGGGTAGTAGTTTAATGAACGTAAATTTCGTTTTGTATTTTCACGCTATTAGGAATTTGCGCTAGCTCTAGTCTATTTCGAAGTGATAAACACGTATTTGATTTAGGCGTGCTGCCGGGGTGAATGGTACCTGCACACTAAAAGTTTACGAAAATCATCTTCCTTCTAATATTTCACATAATATGTGTTTCGTCACTACCGGGAAAGATCCCCGTTGTGATGAAACCTGGTGTGGTCGTTGCTCAGCAAGTTTTACGGCGACATTCGATCGCTTGCATTGTCGACGACGCTAATTTTTGATTTTTCTTTTTTGTATTTACGCAGGGTAATGCAGAAGGAAGTCGATCGGCTTTGTGGTTTCGATCTCGGCTGCAGAAACAGTTATTTCAGTTAGGTTGCTTCCTGCAAAGGCACGCCGGCAAGGTTCTGTTCGTTGCTGTTTTAGTTTTAGCGTCCTTTTGCGTCGGATTGAAATCCGCCATCATGCATTCTCGAGCTGATCAACTTTGGATCGAAGGTAAATATATAGAGAGATATGTACGCATGCGCGATTGCCGGATGTCGAAGCGGCCACTTTCTGCATTTCTAATAATATCGTTACTCCCCCTCCCCCCCCTCGTTCTTCTATATCTGTTAAATAATGTGCGTGTTCCCTTGCCTCCGAAATATCGTTTTAACCGAAGCGTGCATTTTGTAGCGCTTCGTTCTCCCGTACTATACATCTGACGACTGCAGTGAAGACTTACGGATTTTTATTAAATACTAGCACCATCTCAGCTAGATGAAATGAAAAATATTCAATAATAAAAATCCATATTTGCCTAGTCTGTACTAATTAAGAAAAAAGTTTTTGTACGATAGCTTTGACCGCTATCACAGAACTTTGGAATATGGCGAAATGTTTTCTGTTCGGTTTTCTTATTGATTTAGATTATTCCCGCCACCGGGTATGCCAAGTGATTACTGTTAGATTTTTAGTTGACGATTAAGCCCTCGGGTATGCCACAGCAATCATCTCGGATTTACCGTAGATATATAATTCCGTTTATTTTTATTCTTAATATTTATTTTTATTATTATAATTATTACTATACTATTATTATTATTGTTATTGTTATTACTATTATTCCATATAGACGTCGACCTTAAAAAAAAGAGACAATTCCTGTAAACATAAAAAAATATATATGTATAACCAAATTTTAAATTTTATAAAATATATGGTTTTAATACATACCACACTCTGCTACAGCCAGCTGGGTTGATCGGAATCCCTTGTAGACAGATGTGGCAATCGAATTTTTTACATTTCATTACTCGGAATTTACAGAAACCGATCAGATTTTTTCGGCGATCTAATCGCTCGAAGGTGGACGCTTTTCGATCGCCATTACCGAAATTTGGTAAATCAACGATTTTTTCCAATTCCATTGTTTTTTCATACCGTGTCCTCTCTTCCACTACGTCGATTTCCATTTGTTGATCGATCATAGATCTCGAGTTAAATTCTAGTCGACAACTAGTTTTTAAAAAATTACGCATTCTCCGAACGCGTGCGAACCATTTTTGATTTTTTTTTTTTTTTCATTTCTCCCTTTTATTTTATACATATCTCAATGTAATGAACACACGTTGCTCTAGTTAGTTTAGAAATGTGATAATTGTTGAAAGTAAAATGTATTTTGAAAAAACTTCGATAGCAAATCATTAGCTAAGCGGCGTTCGTTCGAGTGGAACACCGAATCCGCTGCATCAAAAAATGACTGATCCGCGGCAGGGTTAATGTGCAAGTAGCAGTGTAGCCTAGTACTTAAGGCGGTTGACTGCTAAAGCGGGGAGGTCACACGGTTTTCGGGAGTTGTTTCGTTCCGTACTCAACTTCTAGCTATATATCTAGCCTGAAACTTAATTGCATACTAGAGAGCCGGTACTGTGACGTAGTTGGTTAGGCACACACATGAGTGCTTCGTTCGAATATCCCGCTACCGCACATTGACATATACGAAAATTTCATTTGGACTCTGTTCCATAGTGGACGCGCCAAAAGAAAAATAATAATAATAGCCGGCCATGATAAAAGATACCACCCAGTGTTTTAGATCGATTAGACTTGGTGTACATTAGGAAAAGCTGAACAGTCCTCGACCATCCGCCAAGGCGGCTGCAGTATTTTCTCTTCGGATTAATGGACATAGTTGAGGGTTCCAATAAATTTAAAAAAAAATTATAAGTAAAAAAACTGCAAGTACATTAAACGATGGCGTTTATTTTTTACAGTTGTGTAAATTTAGCAACTGCTTTATTTCAAACAGTTAAAGAAAGATAGCCGTCGTCTTCTAATTCATCGAACAGCTGAGCAGCGTATTTATTCGTTAATGTTATTATTAGGTATTATTTGAAAAATTAGACAGCTCATGTCTGATGGTTTTAGAGAATTAAGCAGTGCTGTTTCGTTTAGGTAGGATCTCTAGATCCTGATTCGGTAAATTAAGAATGTGATCAATTCTTCGTGCGCTCGACTCAAGTTAGCCCCCCCCCCCAAAAAAAACAAAAAACGGTCGAAAAATAAAACAATTTAAAGCTTTGGTGTAACCTTGTTTTTTGATGTTCATCGTTAATTTTATTTTTTTTTTTTTTTGGTCCGGATTTTGTCCTTTGGCTAATTTCAAACCGTTGAGTTTTATTCAACAGCTGTTTGGTCTAATATGCATCTTGTTTAAAACACTTTCTCTCACGCTGTCCGTTAGTAGACTTTGCGGAATTTATACCGTTTTTTTTTCCTTCTAGCTCTCACCGTGTGTCCAGCTTATAATTATACAGCTGCTTCTACTGTTATTATCTTATGTTTTTTTTTTTTTTTTTTTTGGCCTGGCGAGAATCCATTTGGCTACAATGTTAAAGTTGAAATTCGTCTATTATTTTCAGTAAAAACCACGTCACAATTTTTTTTCATTGACATTTTGAATAAAGTAATATTATTCTAACCGTCAATTGAAAAAGATTGCGACGTGTTTTTTTTCCCGAAAATAATAGACGGATATGATAAATCAAAAATGCCGCAAAAGTTTAAAATCTTTATTATGTTAAAGTTTTTAATTTATTTGTTACTCATCTATTTAATTCGGTATTTCTTAGAGAAAAAAATTCCGGAGTTGTCCTGCCGCTTTAGTTAATATGATTATAGATTTGTCTTTTAAATAACTAGTCGCTTGTCGTCACAGATTCCATTAGCTTTAATCGGATGTAGAATAAAAATAAAACCTTCGTTGAATTCAGTTTTAATCGATAAAATGAATTCAGAAACGAAACGGAATGTGATTTATTTAATTTCTCTCGTGTCGATTTATTTAAATCGATTCGCAGGTCCCGTTCTTGCACGAAAACGCTTTTTTCTTTTGGGGGCTTACAGTCTGTTATTGCTCGAATAAAGCCGCCCCAAATAACATCACGTTAGTTTGAAAGCTACTTACAAAGAGGGAAAATATAAAATTACTGCGTAACAGCATATTACTAAATTTCAGATCAAACATTAAATTAATAAACACCGCGTTATGATATCATTGAGACATGTACACCTACGAATTATTTATTGGTATAACTTTGGTTTTTTTTTGCGATTAATGATTTGACTAGAGATAAAAAAAAACAAAAAAACAAAAAAACAAAAAAACAAAAAAACAAAAAAACGAACGTTGTTTATATTTTAAAATGCTTATTCCAATCAGCATAGTGGTATCGAAGTGAAAATTTAACATTAATACAATGTGTATTCATTTCTACAATTGGTGTTGATTTTTTTTAGATTTTCGTCTGGAAACAACCATTTCGTTCTTTTAAAATAACAGACATCGCGGGTTTTTTTTAAGCCCCCTCCCATCATGCGGGTTATCACTGTAGTATCAGCATGTCGGAAGTAGTCGGACTTAGCGAGCGGTAAACCAACATATTACACATAAGAAATGATAAGTTGATCAAAAAAAATAAAATAAAGGAAAAAGCTATATATATATATATATATATATATATATATATATATATATGCGCGTGTGTAGATACGTATGTATGTGAGTGTATGTGTTTGTATGGGGTCGCTTGCTGCGCCAATGTAGGTGGTCAAATATCGCGCATACTATTTACTGGAAATATGGGAAAGAATTTTTGTGAGAGATACAGGTTCTCTCATAATTTGTACGTTACCAAGTATAACAACAACCCATACACACACACACACCCACATATATATGTGTTCACTGATAAGTGCACATACGTATAATTATCATTGTAATGGTGCAGTTGAAAACATGCTATTATCAAGACAGACAGGCATGGCAGAAGATGCATAATTCCGCTGTTGGGAATAGTGGCCACCAGCTCTTCCAGAGAGTTCTGGATAACAGTGGCGCTGGCATAATTATTGGACTCCAGTTATAATTTCGGTTCGTGTGTAATCTGTACATCAAAAGCAGAAAATGCGGCGTCGCTGCAGTGGCTTGTGTCTTGGTGTATACACTGTCAGCGGGATACAGAAGAAGGCGCCGGTCTAGCTGGCTCTCGGCCAATCAGCGGGACGATCTTCATATTCAAGTCATTCATTCCGTTGCTACCAGCTTCGTGTGTAATCTACGCCAGTTCGAATATCGCGGAAGTTATGCAGTCTGCTTCGTTAAATCACTTATTGAAATAACCACCTGAGAAGGCTACCAAACTATGAATGTGCCTGTGTTAGTTTCAACGGATGAGCGGAAACTGTAAAATTCGTATTTTGTGAAAACCACTTTCATTAATAATTCCGGGCGGAAAATTTTACTCCCCAAAAAAAAAGGATATTTCAGTTATTATCGGTATTTATTTGTTGTAATTATGCTTTATTTCATGTTTTTCTAACGTATAACAACGTTTTATAAAAAGAAAAGAAAAAAGATAACCCGCTCTGAGAAGATACAATTTTAACTATTTGTGCATTACCGGTTTCTTCTTTTTTACAAACTTCTGTTGGAAATAATTAATTTTAAATATCCGCACTTTAACATTTAATATGAATTCTAGCACTTTTAAAAAGCATTTATTACATTAACTACCGATATCTCGACATTTCTTTATTCATTTAAACAACTTAAAAATATATTAAAATAAATTTCCGCCTTAATAGTTGCAAACATTTGTGATAATTCGAACGGGAGATGGTCAAACGTCGTTGAAGTTGCAACATATTTTTAAATATTAGAGAAGAAAAATGAATACTATTCACGTGTGAAAAATTAGATAACCGGGAAAAAAAAGAAAAAAAAAGTCAGATAAGTTCGCAAAATATCAACAATTTTTATTGGAGTAAAATTTTAATGGCACGAACTCAGAAATAAATTTAAAAAATGAAGAATAAAAATGTTCTACTGACCATTAAAAAGGAAAATTTTAATGTGTAAACATTATTTCTATGCAGCAACGCCGCCGCCGCCTTGTTTATCTTTTCATTCGCCAAAATTGTAATCGGGAAGATGAATTGTTTTTTTTTACCTGTTGATTGTTTTATCCGATCAACACTTTTACCGATATCCGATGATAACATAATATTATTGTTATTATCGTTTCTTTCTCTGCCTACTATTGGACAGGTCTTTTTAACATTTCGTTGCACTTATACGGGCGAATTCGCCAAGTGTAGCGCAGCTTCACTAGGTTTTAACCGCATCTTCTCCGAGTACTTTCTTGACAATGGCACATGCATCAAGGATCACCGATTTCTGCATCTCTATGTAAACTATTTTATCGATTCCTATTCTACGCGTGGCATTGTGCAATTATTTCGTTATTATACCTGTTGCCGATATCACTAAAGGAACTATCTCCACTTTATCGATGTTCCCGATTCGTTTTATTTCATTAGCCAGTTCGATATATTTTCTTATCTTTTCACTTATAATTTTACCGATATTTTTAGCGAGTGGCACACTGCTACATCTATTATTTTTGCCTTATTATTATTATTACTACTATTACTATTACTATTACTATAAATTTATTTATATATAATTATTTCTTTAAATTATCTCATTATTATTACTAGTGCCGTTTTAATGATATCAAATTGTTTTAAATTTATTGTAGAAGGAGGCCGTTTGGAAAGAGAACTCAAATACGTTGAATCTGCTTTGGGAGAATCGACCAGCTATACGCATCAGTTAATAATTCAGACGCCGAAAGATTCAACAGCTTCCTTGCTTCATCCGGATGCCTTGCTGACGCATCTGAAAGCCATTAAAACTTCCGCTTCAGTGACCGTTCATCTTTTTAATGTGTAAGTGTCATGCGCGTGGATTAATTTTAAAATGAAAATGAACTTTTAAAAATGAAAATTATTTCTGCTTCCCTCGTAATAAAGAAACAATGAAAACTTTTGCCTCTGTAAGTTATCTCTAAAAAAGTTTTTATGACATTCGTTAACGTTGCAAAAGATTCACCAAAAAACAAAAAAAAAAAAACAGCTCTATTTTTGATAAAGTTCCGCTTTTTCTACTTAAATATGTACAACAGGTGTCGGTAAAATTTAGTAATTTAAACAACGAGTTCTGTTTTGAGGAATAATCGATTGGTCCCCTCCGGGGCAAGCGGCCGTGAATAGAAGTAGATTTTGCGCTCGCGAGTGAAATTAAAACAGATCACATCGTTCGACTATATCATTTATTATTAGACGAATTTACAGCGTGTTCTAGTCTAATAATGTAAACATATTTTAATGATTGTAATATATTATTTAAATTACGAGTTTTTTTTAAATTTAATTGATAGCGGTGGTTTCGATGGGATATTTTTAAAAGTAATTATTTTTACAGGCCCTGGAAGCTTAAGGATATTTGCTATTCGCCGAACTTTTCAACATTCGATACTCCTTTTGTTGACAATGTAAGTTTAACTTTGTGTTTTCCTGAAGAGAATTGTGTAGTAAAAAGGCACTATTCCCTTTTTTATTATTATTATTATTTTTTTATTTTTTATAAACAAGCGGGTTACCGCTATAATGTGATTTTAATGAAGTATTGATAAAATGTGCGCAATTTTTTTGCAGATATTTCGTGATATTATTCCGTGCACAATAATTACTCCGTTGGACTGTTTTTGGGAAGGTTCGAAATTGTTGGGTCCGGATTTACCGGTAACCGTACCGTAAGTTTCTATCGATATTATAGTTTAAAACATTTAAGCTCGGAATACAGCAAAAAAAAAAAGTATCGCGTATGATAGTTTTACGTTCGAAAATAATGAAGTTGACAAAATTAACAAACACAAATTTTTACGATATGTGTACTACGAATCGCAATTTGCAAAGTCGACATACATACGAGTAATTTGGTGTCGTGTTTTTTTAACAATATAAAATAATATAAATTGAAAATTGTCTGATTGATTTTCGTGGTGAACAAAATTCCAATTTTAGCGACGTCTCACAGGATTTTCTTTCATTCCGACATATAAATAACAACATTTTTCTCTCTTTGAAATTCCTTTTTTCAAAGTTTGGAATTTCAGCAATTTTAGCGTTGTACGATTTCAGTTTCAAAAACCCCGGTGTTTTTTTACTCTTAGGCTACCCCAGCGTATTTATCGGGATTAACACGAAATCGTCATCTTAAAGAAATTAGATCTAAAATTCGGGTCATTACGACTAGATTCTCTTCGTATCTCCTATTAATATTTCCTTTGATATCTGAACAGCAACAATATGTATAACTTTTTGTAGTGTCTGTCGAAATCGTTGTCGACGATGTTGCAACGACACAAAATTGGTTTCACACGAAGCTTTGACGTTAAAATAATTCCCGTGTATGTGAAGGAAAAATTCAGATTATTGCCATTCTCCATGTTAAATAATACATGAATGTATTTAATATTTAAATTATAAGAATTTCCGCATGTAATAATTGTCGAATAAACAAAAACGGCAATAGTTCCGAATATCTCATGGAACGCGTAACTTTAAAAATATAAAAAAAGGTACAAATTAATGCCCAGCAGCAGCAGCAGTAGTTGCTTATTTGCATATTATTTTTTAATCACTAGCTTGCGTGTAATCGAAATCATTGAATTTTCAGGTATATTTCGCAAAAGATAAAGTGGACCACATTAAATCCGAAGAATTTGTTAGATATTATAAAATCGGTCGGTTCCACTTCAAATTTTCCGCTGAAAACTTTGGAAGAAATAATGAAAAGGGTTAGTAGTAGAACGTAGTGTTGTATTCAGTAAATTGCCGTACGCCATTAAATTACTTATTGTGGATTTTCTTCTTTTTTTTTTCTTTCAGTACCGTTGAAAATATTTTGCTCGCTGCATATTACTATTATTATTATTATTTGTATTATTGCTATTATCATTATTGTTTATAATTATCGATTATTGTTAATGTATGTACTTAAGTTGACGTTAATATCGAAATAGTCCATTTTCTGTAGATGGTGAAGTATGAAGAAATAAAACAAACAAAAAAAAAAAAAACAAAAAAAAACAACTGATATATTAAATTCGTGAGAATTTAAATGAGAAAAATAAAAAAAAACCGACAGCGCGTTTTTTTTTTATTTTGTTTTTTATTTATTTATTAATTTTTTTTTGTCGCGTTAACTAAAGGGAGAACCCTAAAATAGAAGACTCTGAAGTATGTACGCTCCGAAACATGTCTGTTTTTTATTATTTATTTCGCAAATTTGATACATTTTTATTGCTTTATTTTATTTATTCGTTACTAGAATTTACTGTTAATATTAGCATTAATTTGTGAAATACGTTATTAAAACTGTGTTACATCGGATCCGGATTGTAACCTGTTTTAAATCGGGTTGTTTGTTTGAGGGTCACTTGAAAAATAAAATAATTCATACTCTAGTTCTTAAGGTCGCGCTGCATAAAGAACGTGCAATTGTATCGTGCGATACACTGCGGTAAAATGTCGCTGCGGTAAACGGATTTTATGCATTCACGCAGCGGTACATTTTGTGACGTGCATACTCTATATATTATGTAAGTGAAGTTTAGGTGTATCTTTTCTCTTTTGAAATTGCTTAAAGTGCATGCACTCGATTCAAATTTGTAAGTGCCGAATAAAACTTCTCTACATTTCACTGTCATCCCTCATTGAAAGAGGTTTAAAAAATATAATTTAATGTAATTAAACAAACTTCTTATGCGACCGTTTCAGTTTCTTTATAAAAGTTAATTTAACAGTAAATATTAAACGGTGTAAATAACCAAAGAGAACAAAAAAGAAGAAAGAAAACGCTTAATACAAATTATTTAAAAATTTCAAAATATAATACACCTGGTTTTGTTACCTAATAAATGACAAAGAAAATATGCAGACTATTCGTACCGGTATTATTGGATTTCTAATATATATAGAAACACTTTCATCACTATTCATTAGCGCTGGAAAAAAGGTTAAGTTATGCAACCGTTTCCAACGCTAAATCGCTTCTTGTGTGATCAAAATCACGTAATCATTTTGTGTAATACAATTTCACTGTTGTATACATATGTCAAATTGGAGAGGTGCCCTTTATTATTCCGCGTATCTTATAAATATTTCTCTAATTCGTTTATGCAGCGCCATAAAAACGTGGCCGGTGGTAGCACGTCAGTTGAAAAGATTCGCCATTTTCTAGTAATAAATATGTTTCTTCCATTTTTCAGTGTTCTCTTCCCCGTATGTTGGTGGTTTTTCGACCGGAAAAAGAAATTAAACGATTAACTCAATGAAGTCTCCATCTTTTTTTTCCATCAGCCAAATGTTGAAAACAATTATTGCCTAGCAGAGAATATGGAAAAGGGGATTTTTCGTGTACATTCTCGAAAAAAATAATGACCGCACGTTATAAAATTTTAATCGCTCCCGGGGGAATAGAGCTAATAAAAAAAAATTCTACTCTCTAGTTACTTTGCTTGAATAACTTAAAATCTAAATCCACGGTTTTTCCAAATATTAGCGAGAAAAATATGTACGAATGAAATTGACAGTATGATTAAAAAATTTAAAATGGACGATATTAAAATCTCCGGCCCTGTTCAAATTATACGCACTACTAGATTATAATCGGGTTCCGATTAGGGCAATAAAATCAGGGCCTCGCCTTAAAATCGTAAAAATAAAACCAAGGCTATATAACATTTTCATATGAGAATGAACGTAGTATGTATTATATTGAATTCATGACTCTTGTGTAAGATAACTTGAGAGTATCTTCATGGCGGTGAATTTGTTACCCTATGGCGTTCGCGTGAAAGCGGTCATTTCCGTACCTTTCGAAGAATAATATGTCATTTGTCAAGAAGCCATAACCCCCGCCCCCCGCCCCTGGGTAACTGAAATAGTTATTATAAATACATAAAAATCTGAAAAAAATCAAAAATTTAAATTAAATATTGATGATTTTTTAGAGTATTCTCTTACCTTTAAAAGAAAAAATAAAAAATATGCTTCATATTTTTAGGTACTTCATTAATATTTTATGCAAAATTTTTTATTCCGAGTATAATCAATAACATACGTGCAATTTTTATTAATGTTCATATACGAGGTAATTCATTTATGTAAATTATTAATATATAAATCAAAATGATGGAAATTATTAATAGTACGAATATTAGTGAAAAATGTATCGTTATTTATAAAATAAATATGCGAGGAACCCCCCCCCCCCCCCCCCCAATGCGATGATATTGAAAAGCAAAAACGTTTTATGTTATGCTTTCAAATTTGAATCGAAGGGCATTTGCATGTCTTGTTTTTAGGCAATTTAGAAGAAAAAAAAACGTACGTACAAACTTCACTTATCGTTTTCTGCTGCTGGTGAATGTGTATAAAATCCGTTTACCATCGTGGCGAAAAAAAACAAAAAAACATCGCTTCCGTCGAATGTAATATCGCATATATTCTATATTGAACAGTTGCGTTAAGTGCTGAAATCGATCATACATTTTTTAGAAAAATGCTTATTGGCTGAAGTGTATGAATATTCGAAATAACACTGCGATTTATTTGAGGATAGAGCCGGCGAATGAAAATTGTTTTATTTTCATCTTCAATACATTCGCGTGCATCGTCAAGTAAAATTAGTCGCTTTTTCTACTTTTTCTACTTTCCCCCTGTAAGCTTCTGAGGGGAACTTTAGCGGTTTTTGAAAAGTACGTTCTGATCGGTACAGATGATATTTCTTTGCAGTTTCTATTTTCGGAGAAATATCACGAGGTGTGGTAGGGTGCTGGACGATAAATGTGTGAAATAATAAGTGTATAACGTGACCAAATTTGGAAAAAGAAACACATCACGGTTGTGATTGCAGCGTTGCCGCTGGGTGATAATTTTAAAAATGATTTATTTCTCTCGTTATATTTCGTGGCAATCGATTAAACCGAAGAGGAGAACGGGCTAAAAAAATGCGCGGCGGGGAAAAGATTTCCAGTACGGTACCGACGAAAAAAATCTTTGAATTTTGTGCAATACGGCGAATTTTTTGTTTTTTACCGAAAATTCACTGAAATTCAAATACTGCGCGTTCGAATGTTTTATTCTGAATACGTGTAAAAAGCGTGTACTTTTATTCGTAATGGGTAAATTGTCCCAAAGGTACTTTAACGACAGCACAAACGTACGTTCGTTCCCATTTATTAAAAATTGCCCGAAAATAATCAAAGAAACTTCTTGCCCATCTGGAAAATAAGAGAAAAATAAAATAAATGGTAAAAACGCGTTACAATGCGAACACGCTCAGAACAAAGTGTACGCTATAAGACGATTTAAAAACCGGTAAGAAGGAAAGAAGTAGTACCGAAAAAATGATAACAAAAACCTATACCAAAAAAACCAAGCAAAAAACTTCCACGAAGTGGCAATCTATGGTAGAACGTAGTTTATGATAAGACACTGTACGCTTATTTTGTACATTCGCCGTAGTGCCGACATATGCTGTGTAACAGGAAGGGAAACTTCTGAATTCCTTGGCCATTTAAAATTTCCCATTTCCGTCTGATGTACAACGTGTCATGGAGAGTAAAACGTTGTGTAAAGATTTCAGCGTCAGTTATGCACCGTATTAAATGTATCAAAGAGGTAAGAATAATCAACCGCGTACATATTCTTCGGCGGAAAATGAGTGCGATTTGAAAATTCGAAAAATTTCACTCGACCTCTTTTTCTTACACACATTTATTCACTGTTCGCCGGTCAAAACCAATTTACGTTGGCAAACACACGATAGTAGAACGGCGGGTAAATCGAACCAAGTAGTATAATGAAGCAGACGCGTGCGCGCCAACGTGCAACTAAATATAAGTGCGGCTTGCAAAATGTAGGTGCCCCAAGGAGCAGATGCATATGACGAGCAAGACTTACGCATCAATTGTACGAGGTTTATCCCCTTATCGGTGAATGTAGTTTAACAATGGCGCCTTTTGATTGAAAAACGTCGAAAAAAGTTTGTCTCTACATCAACCGGTTCCTAGGTATGACGGCGACTGCTCTCCGTTCTACTGACAATAATAATCGTCGCAACTTTTTTTCCTCGGAGTTGTTTAAATGTCACTCCGCTATTCAATGTTTTTAACAGAGCCCCTGAATTGTTAATATTTACCCCCTTCCTCCGATCGGAGGGGGGCTGCGTTTGCAAGTTCCGGCAATCTGTCTCTTACTAGACATTTGCGCATCCGAAAATAATGCCGATAATTTAACTATTATTATGATCTATCTATATATATATATGTATGTTTGAAAGTTGTTGTAAGGTAAAACTATATATAAAATATACTGTGTTTTTCAGGCTGGAATTACTACCGGTTACCAAGAGAAGCCGTGTTTAAATCCGAAAGACCGGGAATGTCCGAATACTGCACCGAATAAAAATTCTACTCACGTAAGGACTTTTATCATATATATGACTTTTAATTTTTAATTTTAGTCCGCGGGAGCTTTCAAAAAATTCCGCTCGCGGTAGAACTCGCATATTTATTTATTTTTGAATAGCGAAACGCAGTTTCAATTATTCGGAATGAAAAAATGCGACCCTCGCTCGGTCACTTTTCCGATTTCTCGTTGTCTCCCATCAATTGCAATATCGATTGTTCTCTTTCGAAGTTTCTTCTGTAATTTAATGAAAACGCGTTTTGTTATAGATTATTATTTTAGATTTGCTTTCATCAGAGCGAACTTTCGAACGAGCAGTTCGCAATTTTTACACACGCGGTATGTGTTACACTGCATATTTTTTTTTTTTTTTTTGTAATATCGATAAATTAAAAAAAAAAATTGTCTGTTTCAGCGATTGGATGTAGGAACGCAATTAGCCGGCGGATGTTACGGATTTGCGTCGAAATATATGCACTGGCCTGAAGATTTAATAGTCGGCGGAGCTAAAAAAAGTAAAAGCGGGCAAATTCAAAAGTGAGCGATTTTTCTGTTAACTAGTATTTTACAATATACAAAAGTCTTCGCTTTTTGCTTAATATGTAGCTTCCGTTGCTGCAGAAACCTTTTTCTCGGAAACAAATTTCTTCGCAGCCATTATCGAAAGGCCACTGACATACGGTATGTTTTCGATCGCGCGTATGTGTCTCTTCTCCGGAGGCACTGCGTGTGCGTGTCCCCTCCCTTCTTTTGTCAATTTCAGTGAGGGATAATACACGTTTCGTTCGTGTTAAATATAATAATTCTAGTTCTCTATTAAGTACATTCTTAAATTTTAGCTATATATGTACATATCGGTGAATACGCTTATTTAAAAAAAAAAAACATCCTTAAATAAAAATTCTGCGAATTATTCATACTGAAATAATGGCAAATAATTGATTGTCGGTATTAATCTTCCTAATCGTTTAGAGGAGGACCATATTAGATTTTCTTCCGCCTTGTATAGACATTTATAAAACGATTAGCAGCGGAAGTAGCGGAAGAAGAGTGCAGAATTTCTGTAGAAACAGAGAAGTATTCTAAATCGGTAAAAATAAAAGGAAAAAAATACTCGAGTGTTAATGTACCGTTTGCTTTTAGGGATAAAAAATCCACTGTTTAAACCTTATTTTTTTAAAGCCTCATTTTTTCTCCCAAAAAAAAAAAAAAAAAAAAAAAATTTTTAGCGAAAATACTTATTAGACGTAGTCCGAAATGTTTTTGTTTCTGTTGAATTGTTTGGCCGTCATTTGCGAAACTTTTAAAAAACGTTATTTTTTAATATCACACCTCTATGGGGAATGATAAGACCACTTTTTTAATGCGTGTGGTTGAAACTGAGTAAATCTTATTCTGATGCTTACCGAGATGCTCATTTCTTGCAGCACGATATAAATTTAGCAAAACCTCTATATTTGACTCGGAATTAATTTTAACGGTGAAAGATACGACAATCTGTAGGCTAGGTGATTAATATAATTTGCACATTTAATAATTCTTCAATACACATTTCTTTCAAGATTTAGAATGAACGTTTCCTCCAATGCGCATATGGCGTTTTTTATTTTGCCGTCGGGATGCATAAATCACTAAATTTTTGTGGTCTATTTCTACTCTCGAGCCAGCATACAATTTGCAGTGACTGAAACATAGAATTTTCTAAATTTATTCTCAATACCTTTCTAACCTTTTCCGTCCTACCAATAATAGTAGAACCGAAATTTCGGAATTGCTTCATCAAATAGTATTCAAGTAAATCACAAATATATTCAGAGAGAAATAATATATGTATATATATATATATATATATAGGCAGCGTGGTAGCTTAGTGGTTAAGGTGCTTGGCTACCAAGTCAAAGGTCACTGGTTCGAGACTTGTCTCGTCCCGGATCCAAGTCGCTCCCAAGCTTACCCAGCCTGAAATAGTCGGGTACCAGAGAAATCTGGGAAAGTAAAGGCGGCCGAGAGAAAGGAACTGGCCCCCCTACTCTCATTAGTGCCGTTGGGTTTAGTACATTGTGAACCTTAACTTCACAATCCCGACGCCCTCCCAAGGATATGGAACTCACTTTACTTTTATAATATATATATACATATATATATATATATATATATATATATATTAATTACAACGTAATTCTTAGGCTACCCCCCATTCGAAAAAATGTCCCAATTTTATGTAACGCTAAATGTCCCAATTTTATGTAACGTTTGTTATATTTTGTAGGATTTTTGTTATTGTTATTTAAAAAATGTCACAATTTTATGTAATGAAATATGTAACGAAAAATGTAACGAAAAAATGTCTTAATTTTATATAACGGAAGTTAAACGTTAGAATAGGATTTTTGTAGTTATGTTATTTTTTGTGTGTGTTGATGCCAGTAAGAATTACGTTGTAAATTTTGATCATTTTATACAAAGTATAGAAGAAAAACAGACAGAAATGAAAGCAAGAGGGGTCAAGGGGCATAGCCCCTTCAAAGTGGCCGAGTTTATATATATATATATATATATATATATATATATGTGTGTATATATAAATATAAATATAGACAGGATGCCATTGCGCGATAGTAATATATGAAATATTTATCATCTATGCAATAACGTGTTAAAACACGCACACATAGTATAATTACTGCTTAACTTTATTTGTAAAAGATAAAACTAGAAAAAATTGAACACCCCACTCTACATTTATTTGGAGTTCATTTTTCTGCGATTTAAAAATTGATGTTTTTTTGTTTTTCGTTTTTTTTTTGAAATTTAATTTTTTCACTTCCGCGTTTCAAATGTTATTTATTAATCATCGATATTTTACGAAATAATTTACATTTTTAAAATTGTTCAAGCCCACAATTTTGTTTTGAGAACCGCGAAAATTCCTACTCGGTAAAACTTTACGAAGTGGTTAATTAAATTTATAAGCGATAAAAAAGTACCGCTGATTCGTTTGTCGAATGCAAACTACGAAATTATTGCCCGAATTATTTTAATATTAAAAATGAAATCTAAAACACATCTCGATTAGAACGGGGGGGGGGGGGGGGGAAGAAGTTCGCGTTTATTATATTAAAAAAATCACAAAACTCGGTAACTGAACTAAAAATGATCCGTTTCTAAAAAGAAGGAATATTTCGGCGATAAAAGAAAAGGAAATAAACGTTAAAAAAAACATCGGTAATTTATCCGGGTCGCAATGAGATCGGCGGGGATATGATTCGTGAGACTCAATAAATGTAAACTGCTCTCGAACAAAGTTCTCTCTAGACGATATTCGTTCTCAGCTAGACACAAGATGATATTCTTCAGGATTTGAATTGGCAACCTGCATAAAATAATGTGATGTTGACGTGATCCATTCTGAAATCTGAGACCGGATAACTTACGAAAGAGCTTCCCCCTCCTTTCACGTATTTTTACAATTTCCGATAACATCGACTGCGTAATTGCTTTTTCCACGTACGCTTCACTTCCCATTATCATCCTGTAATCGTTTTATCAAACGGTATACGTGTCTTTCCGTTAAACCATGGTGCCGGGCAATATGGAACATAGAAATCTGACATGATTGATTTCTGCGTTTTAAGTTTACTTCATGATTCTCTTATACATATATGGAGCGTTTTAATCAGGGCGGTTACGCGATAATCTGTTTGAATCAACATAAGCGACACACAATCAGCTGGAAAGGGAACACAATTGAAAAGAACGAAAATATAAATAAGACACGTGCTATCGTCCTAGATACTCGCATTTATTTTCGAACGTTATATTAAAAAAAAGTCTGCGCTAAAAGTTTTCTTACGTATTTATTATTTTAAGGGTACCGATTTCGTATCTTCATTAAACACGAACGTATCTAATTTTAGGGCACACGCACTGCAAAGTGTTCTACAGTTAATGGGCGAACGAGAACTCTACGAATACTACGTGGATAGTTATAAAGTTCATCACATCGACTGGACCTCGCAGAAGGCAGCTTTGGTACTGGAAACGTGGCAGAAGAAGTTTTCTGAGGTAATGAAACAAAATGCGCTATATACTGTACGGTATGTTAAATTTAAGCGGCGATTAATACGAAAAGGGTAGTCCGCAGACGATCTTGAATGGTTCAACATTAACAAACTTTTTTCAGCTTCTACTGAACTCTTCGGTGCCTATACGTCGTATTAATGACTGTGTCATTCGTACGCCGGGCTAAAGGAGAAAATCCTGTAATGAATTTTGTAATGTTTTTGCGTACTCAACTGAAACGGTGTGTTTCCCCACGACGGGAGTCAAAAAAATAAATTTTCTTATATTTATGCATGTTTGTTTTTTGTTTTTAATTTATCCTTTTTGGCCGTAAGTGGATCTAAAAGAATCAACATTACTGGGAGGGTGCAATGGACAATAAGGAAAAGGCACGAGAGAATAACGGAACAACGAGGAAGGGAGCAAGCTATGCCCAAAACGCAAGCGGCAAATCGCAGAGAGGTTGGAACGGCGCAATTAATTTATTTGTGATCACGATCATATAATGTTCAGTTGTTCGTCGCTTTCAACTGAACAAGCTTATTTTTATTCCTTCCTCTTACAAATTCTGTCCTTCATTCATTCTCTTCCTTCCTTCTCCTTCGGTTATTCTAGCTCTTGATTCCTTTCTGTCGGCTATCTCTGATCGTGTAAGGATCTGAGTCTCTCTTACCGTTCCACTGTTTTTGGACCAATGTCCATGTTGACGAACCCATTAAATAAAAAAAGTGTCAACATTTTTGGAATTTTTATTAAAATTAATAATAGATATAGCATTTTCTAGACTCGCCGCTCTGGCAATAACATAATGTGAAACACCCCCTCTGGTGCTGCAGGTGATTTCTAATATTTGCGGCATTAACGTTCTTTCCTTTTCATTATTTTTCTTTTTATCCATCAAATTATAATCTGCACACCAACGTGTATATTCGTAATGGTTCTTGTGTTCCGTCTTTATACTATTCCTTGGTATACGGTAGTTCTTATCCTGGCTGAATATTTTTCACCCTCTACCTCTTCTCGATGTGCCGACAACTTTCATTTACATCAACCGCCGTTAATTCCCTTTAAACGGCTTCTTCCTTCTCTTACATGTGAACCGACAGTGTTGGTTGCTTTAAAAGAAATTTGTGTGTCAGATTTTTCCATATTTTTCTAAATGATGTAGTGTATACACTAATATCGAAAACACTTTTCTTATGTGTATCTTTCTGAGAACAAAATCTTGACACTCTTTGTATAAATAATTGAAACGAAATTGTTAGTCGATCAATTCGATACCAGATGAAATTGAACTCAATAAAAGGCTGTCCGCAGAATTTCGACCACCGTGCAATTCGTGCCATTCGTGCCGGGAGGAATGAAAGAGACAGCTCTGCAGAGGAAGGTCGAAAAATAGGAAAAAAGACCCTAATCCGACGAAGGATGGTATCTGTTAAACTTTCCTGTACGGGTGTGTTACATGAAATCAGGTGCATTGGCGTAATACGTTTCGTCGAAAAATCGACAGATACGGTCACGATACGGCTACACGAGACTATGATGTGACTATCGTTTTTTAAGAAATTGGTTTTTGGTTCTTCTACTTTTATTAACACTGTGTCTGTCCTTTAAATTCTCGTCTGTACTTTGGCATTTTAAAGTTATAAATATCCTTGCAAATACCGGAACGGTGTTGTATTGTTTCATTTTTGACCTTTTATAAGTGCTTACTAAGCTATTGGAAACGTGTTATTATTGTAAATTATTCTCACTCCTTACTTTTAACAGTCGTTTTTTCTTTCGCCTTGTCGCCCCGTCTAAATTTAATACAACTATCATAAGAAGAATCTTGCCCAGACTGATGTAATATGTGAAAAATGTGTTACGATAAATAGTATATAAATATATATATATATATATATATATGATACGTATATAGTGTCTGAGAGTGTGCGTTTTGAAATTTCCGAAAATGTAGAGTTTAAATTGCGGAATTTACTTTATGATTGTAGTGATATTTCGATGTTTAATTTACACGTAGTCCGATAATTTTCTGTTTTTAGGAATTAAGAAAATACATGCGAACGCAAACGGAAGACGTTGAACAGTACAACATTTATTCGTTTTCAACGGCTACCTTAAACGATATTCTAAGTCATTTTTCTAAGATAGATGTTAAAAAAATAGTCATTGGTTACCTAATAATGGTACGTAAGTCTTATTTTTTGTAACCGGTTCAGTGGTGGCTCCAAATTATATTGCCAGAACTGGGAAAAAATAAACCAGTTCGCGTCAGATCGAAACTCGAACCAATCAGGTTCATTTTGATTTCGCTGCCCCCTGCCATCCGCGGCATATACGTCTCGTACTGTTTTTTTGAAATAGCGATATTTTTTTTTTTTTTTTTTTCACAACGCGCTTGTCTTCCTATATCGGAGAATGAGCTGAACGCAAAATGTTCATTTGAGCACTTTCTCCTGTCTATTATTAACTTTTTTCGATATAAGTTGATTTTTTTTCTTTTTTCTTTTTCGTTTATTTTTGGTAATAATGTAAAACACACTAAAAAATGTCTATTACATTTTATACATCTACATTTGCGCATTCGACATTGCGAGCGTGAGAACGGTATCGCGACACGGTGAACTTTTCTATTTAACCACCTCGGCTATAGGCCATTTTTATTTTTCACGCTATAATAATCGGCGAATTTTAACTGGTTGATTATTTTACGGTGCGATGATAATCGTTTTCAGAATGTCGATGGCGTTTTTAAAAAGAAATTCTCCATTTTTCTGTGTTACGATTAATCAAATAAAAAGGCAAAAATGAACACCGTAATTCTATTTCTTTTAATTTTTAATATATAATTTTTGGGGGCTGCAGAAAGAACTTTAGTAGAAGAAAATATTCGTTTTTGGAGCCACTACTGATAAAATTTTTTGATAACATATATATATATATATATATTGTATAATTTTATAATGTTAAAGTGTTTGCTCTCCTCGATATAAGAAAAAAAAAGGAATTTCAAAAAATTATTATTTATATATTTTTTTAACGCGAATGCGAATAATTAAGTAAACTCACTGAACCGCGTATTATTTTTAACGGAAGAAACTATTATCGAACATAATTTATCTTTCATTAGCGGAGGATTGTTCCCGTCCTAGTATGCTGGGAAGGATAGTGAAATTGTAATATTTTTATATTAGCGTATTTTGAAGTGAAAACTAAGAAAAGCAAGAAACCGACGGGGCACATATCAAACGGAAAATTACCGAAAGACCATTAATATAAGTGTGGCCAGGAATACGAATTCACAGAATTGATTATAAATTATAATAATATAAAGTACAATAGGTGCAGAAATGAGCTTTATATACTACTTGACATTAAAAAGACGAGTACAAAATAACCGCAATCATCGATGTTAATATGCAGAAAAATGCTGATGTAGCATTTTCGTAACACACGTCGATCCTTTAGACGCATTCAATCCAATTTTCTTAGATAAAAAATTTAAGTGACTACGACGTTGCGAGTTAATTTATATTTGATATAAATACCCTAAACGTTTAAAATGGCAAAACTTATCGACGTTTACAAATGACTCGTTATCTGATAGGCGGACTTATCGCGAAATATTGGGAAAATACGGCTCGATTATGAAGTTCACAAAAAACCCCGGAACACACTTCGAATTTTTGTGATGATACTGTTATGTAGACTGGAAATGTGTTCTTGGAAATTAAGCATTTCTGAAATGTTCTGTGTTAGCGACGAATCCTTTAAATAAACCGCTTCAGAAAATGTATATTGTTAGAAGAAGATGGTATATACATAGAGTGGTACACGATTATTAAATATAATCTCGGAGTAATAATATTTAACGGGTAATTAATTAATAATGTAAGGTAAAATGAATGGAAAATTCCGAAATTTAAGATGGTCGGATTTAATATAAAAATATGAACAAATGAATTTTCACGGCACAATAATAATTTGAGATATTTTTGCCCTGTTGCAGTTAATATACGTAGCGTTATATTTATTCCGATGGAAGGATCCAATCTTATCGCAGACGGTAGTAGGAATAGCAGGAGTTCTATTATTGATAGTCACTATTGCAGCTGCTTTAGGACTTTGTGCCGTGTTTGGCATTGCATTTAATGCTTCAACTACTCAGGTATTTTTAAAGTGCTTTTTTTCTAGTGAATTTTTCCGAACGTGCGAAATGTTTAAATGGTGGTTATAATTTTCTCGATAATTTATTTTTCAGATAGTACCATTTCTAGGCTTAGGACTGGGCGTCATTGATATGTTCCTATTAACTAACGTCTATGCTCATCAATCGCCTACCGAAGGACATCTACAAGTGAGAATCTTTTAAAATAAGCAAATTTTAATACATACATATACATATACATATATATATATATATATATATATATATATGTGGAAAGGAAATGAAAGTGAATATTTGTAGACACATATTATAACGTGACAAATAAGCATATATTTATGTAACTCCCAACACAGAAGATATACGAGTTGTAGATACATGTCCGTAACTGTAGTCGGAGTTACATCATAATCTCTGTCGTAGTGGAATCGGATCCACGGATACGTATCTTTCTGGATCTGCTTATCATATAAATCATGCGAAGAAAAAAAATATTCCTATTTATACTTTAGGCGCTACTGCTTTCTAACCCTCATTTTATTCCATAATGTTCAAATATCTATAAACAGCTATGTTTGATCTCGTACCTTTTTTGTCTCGGCTGTTTTTAGTCAATAGGGAGCCAGGTTCAGAACGACAGCATATGCGCAAAAATCTGCAATGAAACACAATCGCACTGCATTTTTTTTTTTTTTAAATTTATCAATATTATATACAAGTGTTCTAGCGAATAAATAGTCTCAGTAGAGTTATAGGTTTTTAATATACTTTGTTATTACTTGATTAGTTCCGATTTTCTGCTGCAATGAAGTTTTTTAATTAAACTATTTCTTAATTGAAAACCTTATGTGGTTGAAGTATTAAAAACTTGTAATAAACGCCCGGTATTTTAGGGCTTTACAATTAATTTTACGAACACATACTGAATAACAACTACATTTTAACTATTCGAAATCGAATATGCAACAAATAATATTCTACCCGAGTGACAGTCGAGACGATTAATTACCGATAAATCATACAATAACAAAGAAAAAACCAAAAAATGCTACGCGATCGCGAATTATTGCAGCAAATATACTCTTCCACTTCAAGTCTTGCTTACGGATAGGATAGTTTCCTTTTTTTTTTTTTTTTTTTTTGTGTGCTTTTTTGGAGCTGGAATACCTAGAAACGTGTTATTTTTACAAGCCGTGTGCTCCTGTTACTATATAGTGTTAGTATAAATGTGCGCAAAAATCATTTTAGAATTTGATCGTCTTTAGAACCCAAATTGCGAAGCGAAATTTGGTCCACTCTGTATATATTGGATATAATTGAAAATCAAATTTCCACTCGTATGTTGTAAAAAAAAATTTAAATCAAAAAATATATTTTTTTTCGTACGTACACATTTATATTTTTATTTCATTACACATAATATATATATATATATATATACATATATATGTATGTATGTATGTATATAATGTGTATATGTAATTTATATGAATATATTCATTAATCTTCAAATGTTTTAATTTTATTTTCAGAAACAAACTGGTAATGTTCTGAAGAAAGGCGGATTAAGTGTATTATTAACTTCGTTAAGTATTATAAGTTCGTTTGGTGCTGCTATTATAATTCCTATTCCCGCTTTGAGAGTATTTTCGTTGCAAGCGGCTATATTAGTATTTTTTAATCTAGTCACGTTATTAGTAGTTTTCCCAGCGATCATAGCTATCGATTTACGTAGAAGAAGGTTAGTCGAATTAAATCTTTCTTTTATTGTACATACAGTACCGAGAGAAAAGTCCTTTAGCCTGTTGGAGATATTTTTCGAATTTTATGCTCCAGCAGTTGTTACATTATATAAAAAAAAAAAAAAGGTATTTCGGAAAAATTCTTTCTAGTAGAAGGTGTATTTGCTCCGTTTACCGTAATTATTAAAGCTCCTCAAAAAATGGTATCGTGTAGTTCCTTTCTTTCGGTACAACCGCAACTCGTTATTTTTACTTTTTATACTGAAATAATTGATATATTTATTTATTTTTTTTAAAGAAATATTTCAACGAAATTCTCGTCGAAAAGACTGCATGTTCTTCTCGCGTATCTATTCTTATTTTTCAAATTGATCTTATCCTGAATTGCAGGGCAGGACGAGTGGACATATTTTGTTGCTGCTGCATTATGCCGACTGATAATGGCAATTGGCCATGTTTGGAAAGCTCGCCAACAGTTACCAGAAAGATTCCAGTCACAGAAAAAAAGCAAGCTATTACCTGCGCGCTTCCTCCAGACAGACAACAAACAGTGACTGTTTTGGCAGCTGCTCCTTCCGATTTATCGATAAAAGGAACTGTAAGTAGTCCGCTCCAATAATGTTCATCTTAATTTTGTGCAGTGTACAATCCGTTGTTCTCTTTGCGGACATGTTTATCTGCAGCTCATGTTGTTTATTAACTTTCCGAGATGTTGTTTTTAATTTTTGAACACGGTTGTTAAATTCTTGCTCGATTAAGTATGCTCCGGAGATTCTACTCATTTAGTCACATCATGCATAAAACACGCAGAGTAAAATAAATACGAGTGCGAGATGATCGATTAGAAATTTATTGCAAACATCAACGTAGCGCTATTTTCACTTTCATCTTGGACCTGCGCGTTATTTAATTTTTGAAAAAAAAGAAAGCAAAAAGATTTGTCTTTTATTTTAAAAGGTTTTATTTCATTTTTTCCTGCTACGTTCTTGAAATTCGTTCATCTTTAAGATACACGTGTAGATAATCTACTTTTTGTCTGCGATTATGTTAAATAGCGGTAATCTTTATCATCGAGTTACGCGTAATTCGATCCAGCGCCCAATGTAGAGGTATTTTCTGGTGTGATAAGTTGGCCTAATCTTCCGTGCTAGCCAGGCAAATAGAGAGATATGTTTTATTCACTTACTCTCAGTATTTCACGGCAGTTGTAATATGCAACACATGCTAGTGTAGACGCAAGACAGTACTCGAAACTGATTGAAAATGTTTGATTTATCGATATATACAAACGCAGCCCCCTTCGTGTATGTCCGCCAATTAAAAATTAACTAGCGCGCCTATATGCACGTTTACCACTGCGCCTTCCTCGTAACTAATAGCGGTTATTTTAATTTAATTTTTGTAATCATTTCTGTTGTCGTCTGCGATCGAACTCGACTCTTCCGTAACGCTCTATCGACTAGTCTATTTATTATAATATGTTAATCAAAAGCTTCGCACATCAATTATTAAGGAAAACATAATAATTTCGCTCAGCATAATTGCTCCGGTGGACAGGAATAAAAATCACCGTTCTTTCCGAACAATTGTTAAATAAGCGGTTCGGCACGGAATAAGTGAGTTTGATTTATTTATCCACTGGTACTTTAAATACAAGTAGCCAATTTTAGGTGTTGATCAGAATTTTCTGATTTTTTCAACGTTACTACTACTACTAATAGCAAATTATAAGAAGAAACACAAAATTTACCTTTTAAACCATCGCCATATTATTAACCGATGTTTATTTTCCTGTCCGTTATTATTAGCGCTGTATATATAATGGTTTATCTTCATTGCAGAGTAAAAGAGATAATTCGAGAATCTTACGGAGTTTACTGTCGGATGAAATCGAGAAATCGGCGGTGGTGCCCGTCAGTGACGATGATATCGAACAACAACAACATCATCATCAGCAGCAGCAGCAGCAGTGCCGAGTCGTCTGGTCGCTAGATTACGCGATCGAATGGTACGGACAGTTCCTGTGCAGACGCGTAGTCAAAGTATTCAGCGTACTACTATTCGTATTCGTTTTAGCAGTCAGTATATGGAACGTCAGCAAAATAGTGTACGGACTGGATCTATCGGACGTTGTGCCACAGAACACCAACGAACATCAGTTTTTAACAACCCAGGAGAGGTATTTCGGATTTTACAATATGTACGCAATCACACAAGGCGACTTTGAGTATCCAACCAATCAGAAATTGTTGTACGATTATCACGAAGCTTTCACTAGAGTTCCTAATATTATTAAGAACGATAACGGAGGATTGCCGCAGTTTTGGTTAGGACTTTTTCGCGATTGGTTGCTTGGTAAGCGATATGATTTTTCTCTGTTTTTTTCTTCCTTCTTTTCCGATTATCTTTACATTTCTCGAGTAGCCGACAAATCGTAAATTAAATAATCGTACAAGTGTGCGTGCGTGTGTTTAATTTGGAAAGGTGTACAAACCGGTCGGGACCTAGTTAAGAGAAGCTTTATTACTAGCAAACAATCCGTAACGGCACATTTTTTTTTTTTCGCAATATAAGTCGCTCGTTTTAAATTTCAGTATTTACATAAATTTCAGCGTTAAGCCCTGAAGTAAGTGTCTACAGCTGATCGATGCTTCGATAATGTAAAATTCCATCGCAGGAAATCGCAGAGTTCTGATACGGAAATTAATACGATAAGCGTAATTGGCGTAAGAGGTACGTTATTTCAGACTAAAGAGGCCGAAATTCGTAATTTTCGTTGTTTCCGGAGGCGGCGATTTAACAGAAAGTTTATACGAAAGCGTGAAAATGAATACGCGTTAAACGCTTCATCGTGTTAGTAAATAATGTGAAATTAACGGATTCGCGAAAATCTCAAGACTTATCACCATGCACAGCTGTTCTAATTTAAGTTAATGCCTGACGCACACATCTTTTCACCCCCCGTATTTATCGTCTAGCAGGTTGTAGAAATTTCCCCGATAACGTTCGGATTCGATATTTATAATTAAAGACAATAATAAATAATAGTAATGGTAATAGAAAGTGACAATGGAAAAATAAATCGGTTTAGCGAATTAATTGATCCGAGTTTTCTTACATAGGTTTACAGAGGGCGTTCGATAAAGACTGGGCGCAGGGCTGCATCACACAAGAAACCTGGTTTCAGAATGCGTCCGATGAAGGTATACTCGGCTATAAGTTGCTCGTCCAGACCGGTTACGTTGAGAACCCGGTAGATAGATCGTTGGTTCCGCAAGCGCGTCTAGTCGACAATGATGGCATGATAAATCCGGACGCTTTCTACAATTATCTGTCAGCGTGGGTTTGTCACGACGCGCTGGCTTACAGCGCTTCCCAAGCCAACTTTAAACCGGAACCGAAATACTGGTGCCACGCCCCGAACGATTTCGAACTTCGCGTGCCGAAATCTTCGCCACTCGTCTACGCACAGATACCGTTCTATCTGCAAGGCCTTAGCAGCACAACGCAAATAACGAAACTGATCGGACAAGTGCGGGACGTTTGTCAACGGTTCGAAGCGCGCGGTTTGCCGAATTTCCCGAACGGGATTCCGTTTCAGTTCTGGGAGCAATATCGGGAACTGTGGCAGTACTTAACTATTGCAGCTTTGTGCGCTTTAGGCTCGGTGTTTTGCATAGTGGCTTTTTTACTGTTGAATTTCTGGGCAGCATTCGTGGTGACACTGGAGTCGGCCGCTATGGTTTTACAGCTGTTCGGCGCCTTCAGCGCTATCGGAGTCAAACTAAACGCTGTGCCGGCCGTCTTACTGGTCGTTTCAATAGGGTTCAATATGCACTTCATCATTCATCTATGTTATGTAAGTTTCCGATGATAGTGTACGATGTCGATGAATTTTGAATCAAAAAACTCCGTCCGTATGATAATAATTAAACCGAATTTCCATGTAAATGTGTGTCTTGCATTCAGTGTGTATTCTAGTTTCATTAATTAAGCTTTGAAGGTGCAGTCGATTGCGGTAGCCTAATATCGAACTTTCGTTCACTAACGTGTATGTTAGTGCCGGATTCAATTCTTGGCGACGGCAAAAATAAAATTTAATAAAATTAATTTTTTAAAAAGAAATGCAAATTTTTTCTAATTTTCTAAAAAATTAATGTCAGATCAAAAAAAGAAAAAAAAAATAGTTTGTTGCGTATAATTTTATTTTATGGTTTATTTTCTTATTGTGAAAACTGTTCGATTTTTACTTTTTTCCTTCATCTTTGAAGACTTGATGATGTTTCTACTCTTTCGAAACAGTGTAATTATATCGAAGCATTTCAATGAAAATGCGGTTTTTTCCTAGTTCCATGTTTGTCGCTTCTGTATCAGACAAAAAAATTACGATATATTGTATAACTCCAAAATAGAATATCCATTTCAGAAATGCCAATAATTCCTCGAATATTCATTTTTCTTTTGAACTTATATCTGTTTTTTTTTTTTATTTCGTTTACTTTTCTTTTTTATTAAATTTAATTTTCCTAAAAATTTCTATTTATCGCTAGAGTTATCTTCACTTGGATGTTCCTCTTTTTTTTTGTTTTTTTTTTTTTTCTTTATGCAATTCAGTTACACTTAGTAAAACTTTTACTATACATATTGTAAGCAATTATACATTTCACGGAAGTAAAACAAGAATATTTTTAATATAAAATGTTAATTATATGTATAAAATTATGCATGTGTCAGTGTATGTCTTATCAAAAAAGGGGAATTCAGGCGAAAAAATACGAGAGATTTCGAGTTTATTATACTCGTAAAGTGTAATATGTTTAGTTCGAATTAATTTCTTGCGATTTTCGCTGAAAATATCGAATAATTACTACATTGGTTTTTAATCTTTCGAATAACATAACGTCACTATTTAAATTTATAGAACTTTCTTACTGTTATCGGCAATAAGAAGAGAAGATTAGAATTAGCGATGAAGCACACGTTTCCGATTATACTGCATGCTACGATAACTACTTTATTGGCGGCAGCTATGCTTGCGTTTAACGAATTCGATTTTATTGTGCGGTAAGTTGTTTGTTTTTATTCTTCGTGAAAATTTATTACATACCCTTTTAAGAAAAAAAACTCCCTATTATCATTATCAGTAAAGGCAATTGTGAGCAGAGAGAAATGCAACAAGTCTTATGAATTATCGATTTATTTATTGATATATTAATAAAAATATTCTAATATCTGCATTAATAAAGATAATTAAGTGATAAGTTTAGTTAATTTCCAATAGGTTGTGTTAATTTAGCCCCGCTTTTCACTTTATGGCATATGTATATTTTTTTTTTCATCATAAATTATTTCTGTGAAAACCTGTTTAGATAAAATTTGAAAATCAATTTAAAAAAAAATTAAAATTTATTTTATTTTTTAGGACTATAAATAAAAAAATTATTACAGTTCCTCCTCCATTGGTAAATTCAGTTGCTTCTTTCATTCGATCTTTAATTTTTAAATTATCTACCCTTCATTCTACTCGTACTGATTTCATGTGGGTCCTAACATAAGGCGCAGTGGCGGATCTGCGGGGAGGGAAACGGGGGATATCCTCCCTCAAAGAACCAAAAACTTGATGAAAAAATTTGTTACAATAGAGAAACGTAATTTATACTATAAAAAATTTGTATAAATGTTACAACATATGGATTTAATTATTTAATACTGTTCCGTAGTAAAAGTATTAATGTTCCGTTTTTATTCTGTTTTAAATAAAATCGTGTCGATCTTTTGTCTTTTTTATGTATTTTTAATTTTTATTTTGCAATGTAAATGAAAATCGTTTAATGAGAAATATATGTATTTTTTTTACTTGCTCACAGACAAAAATAACAAAATTAAAAAAGAAATAAAGTCTAATCAAAATACTATCTTTCTATTCTTTCTAGTAATTTACCATTCAAATTCTAAACTGCCATTTTAGCTACAATTTTATAATTTTGTTTTATTTTTCACCCCTAAAAATAAAACAAAAGTTAAATTAAAAATTGTAATAATTATGTATTTTTAAGACATTTTTAAATTTCTAAAGAGGTCGTTATTTGATTTTCTTCATGAAACAAGGGCTGCTTCTCGAATCTGCTGCTTACCGTATGAGATATTGCGTAATTATACAATTTCCCTCCCCAAAATGTCTCTCCGGATCCGCCTCCCTAATAGGGCGTATATATTAAAATGTCATTATAGTATTACTCAAACAAACTAATAAGGAGTATTTTTACTGCACCGTGATTTCCGGCCAAATGCTATGATTTTATACGTTATTTACAACCTCAGCTTCGTATATCAAAAAGGAATGCATCGCGCTGAATTAAATTAAAAAATTAAAAGTAATTTTATCGCGAGACATTTTTAATAACACGTCTGTCCCTTAATATTATGGGAAATGGAATGATAACGATTTTTCTTTCTTTACAGGTACTTTTTTAATGTACTGATAGCGTTAATCGGAATCGGCTTTTTGAACAGCTGTTTGCTATTTCCAATTTTATTACTGCTGATTGGTCCGCAATCTGAGGTAAAATTTTGATAATGATAGTGTAATTTTTTATTTAAGAATACCTTATATACACGCTCAAAGTTTGCGCACGATTTTTCCTAATTCTAACTTAACGCGATAGAATTTACGCAATCGAACAATTACCTTTTTTGATTCCGATTATTTCTTGCATTTAGGAATGTTAAAACTTAGCACAATGCCGATTTTGACAGCCAAATTGAAGTTTAACAATCGAAGTGAAATTACTATTTCAGTTCGCGTGTTTTCTCCTTTCTGATCGATTTATCTTTCTCTATATTCTAGTCTATTAAATTTTCGCCTTCATTAACATGCCCGGTTTTCATACCTACCTCGTCTTAAATTTGAAAAAAGTGTAAAAAATTAAATTTTAAATTTTCTTTACAGAAATCTAAACATACATGACCGGTGTTAAAAGTTTTGCGGAACAACATCGAACATCGACGATTTTTGTGTTTGAAAATCGGTAGAATCGATGTTTTCGATGTTACAGACTTCTAATCCTCGGTAACATTAATTGTACGCTTTATATATATCGCGTACTCAACAATGATGATTCAGTTCTTAGCATCCACTTATTTCATTCCCGCTTTTTTAGTGTTTTACTAAACGAGAGAACATTTTACGTGCAGTCATGTAAAAAAATCTCACATTCAGCCTTAACTAACGAAACAGCGACATTTGCGTAATGTCACACTGGTTTTCTAATTTTCAAATAAATTTAAAATGTTATTAAACCATGCTCGATATTTTACAAACATGATTTTGAATAAAAAAATTAAAAAAACGTTTTTTGCTAGTTTTTGTCACTTTTTAATAAACTAAAAGTTAATAAATTAAGCTTTTAAACACATAGTAATTTAAATATCATTAATGTTATATATCGGAAATCTATAGAATGTTTATATTTTACACATATATAGATAAAATGATTGTATGTAAAACATATTATATGTATCATTTAATCTGAAGTTGCTTTTAATAAATGTATGAATTATCGAACGTTAGTTACCAAACTGATTTATAAACGTTACCTATCGGTTTTGAATTCGGTATTTCAATGTCATTATATAAGTATGTTTTACGGATGCACAATTTGGATTTAAAAAATAAATTAAAACCAAAATATTCCGTTTTGTTAAAAAAAAAAAATTCATATGTAATGTTTAAATAATAAAACACGACATCGATAGAAAAAAAAAAAAAAGAAGAAGAATGGAACATTGAAACTGTTGTAACAAAACCGGTTGTTGACCTTTCCGATTTATTCTATAAATAAGTAAGAGATATGTATATTTCTGTAACAGCTTTCATGCTAAATTATAAATATGCCCCCTGCAAATAATGTCTCCCCAGCCCCCCCCCCCCATTTAGTAGTCCTCCTTTGTACAAATGATAAGCAAACATTTTCAGCCGAGAAACTCAAAAATAAGAAAATTTAATATCAGGAGCGATCGGCATAATTTTAATGACGTCACTGTGTTCAAGTTACTGTTTGATTAGTTGAGACGAAAACAACTCCACAAAAAAAAGCTCTTTACCGAATATGAAGAGCTGTTCCTTTAAATTTATTACGCGTAGCCTAATATAATTCGGAAAACCGATCTTCCCCTTATAGTAATAACTTGTTCTAAACATTAATAACAATTTGTTTATCATTGAATACGAAAAATTTTCGCATTTAATAATACACAGAGGCCTCCTCTCCGTTATAAATGGATCCGCTAGTTGTTCTACGTCCCTCCCGACGTGCTTTTATCGTTAATATCTAAAAAAAAAAAAAAAAAAAAACTTAATATTATCAATATTATTAGTAGAACTTTAATTTTTAATAATTATCTCCGCGAATTAAATTTTAACCCAATATTATCTTCTTAAATATGATGTAATTTTTATTTTTCCTACAGTATTAAATAAACAGAGTAACGAAATGCTTTTTAAATGTTTTTTTAAATGAGAAACTGGAAGTACGGAAATAAAGAAATAAATATATAACGAGAATAAAAATACATTTATGTACCTTATAAAATTATGAGTGAACATTTTTTTGCAATTTGTTAGAAAGTTTTAATTACTTTATTGAACGCAATGTTTTCAAAACAACTTTAATCTATTTTAAAGTATTATGCGGTACGCGTTTATGCTACGTATATGTCTCATTTTACGATACATTTCATTTGTTACTAATACGCCATAACAATAATAAAGTTACAGAACAAAACAAAAACATTTCTTATTCGATAGAACTAATATACAGAACATGGAAAAGTTATTAAGTAGAAACTGGCGAGTCTATTTGTAACGGATAAAGGGTTGCCATGATAAAGAGAATTTTTTGCATACAATAATTCTAAGTCGTAAATGCATGTTTCCATTATCAAATTATTTTAATCAGTTGTTCATTTTCGTTTACACTTTTTTTTTTAATTTCCTCCGAAAATTCTGTGAGCTTTGTTCTGTTTAACGGTTGTATTAATTGCGAAATTATCGATAAAATATTTCAAAATAAGTGTTTATAAGTGGTATTTGTATATTTTTTAAATGAAACAGGTGAAGCCAACTAAGTATCTGGACAGGATAGGTACGCCATCACCTGAGCCCGTGAAAAGAGTGCACAGAAATCTTTCCTATCGTCACGCTACGTTACCGCCTTCTCGACGGCACCGGGAACCTTCTTTAAGTACGATAACGGAGGAGCCCGGCTCTTGGCATTCTACCGCGCACGAAATCGTAATGGAACCGGAATTAGTTGTCGAAACCACTACCTGTACTCATCCTCATGTAAGTGTCTTTACCGTTTTTATTAGACGAAACGGGATTTATAACTTTCATAAAGAAAAAAAAAAAAAAAATTGTAAAATTAAAACAGACATCATTATGCGAAAACTCGTTTTTATATCCCAGAGAAGATTTGCTTGCTTGCTTATACTGGTTGGTTGATGAATAGTCAACGTTTAAGAAAGGCCTTCTCTGTCGTTCTCTTCATAAATTCGGTAAAATTCGTACTTCAGATTCCGGATAAAACTGACGACCTTGTTTTACTTAATAAAAGTTGATAAAATGCACAAATTAAAATTTTTCATCCCCCCCCCCTTTGTATTCGGTTTTGTTAGGATACACCGTAATTCGTCATCCGTTTTGTAAAACAGCTAGTTGCATAAACACTGGGCTGTTACTTTTTTTTATTTCCTCTACGTAAATGAGTTCGACTTGTTCGATTACGTGAGTATTTTTTCGTTCACGATGTGGCTATATTTTTGCGTAATTTACCTTTCGGTATATAGAATATATAAATGCGCCCCGTTGTTGTCTTACTTTGTTTAAAATTCGTAAAAATACATTCGATTATTTGTGCTCACTGCATACTTACGAAATAATAATAAACGTGTAATATAGTTATATTTCAGTTTTTTTTTAAACCGACTAGCCGCGTAAAATTTAAAATATTGCAATCAAATAAACTATGGAAAATAATAATAACTGATCGAATAATTTATTTTGTTAGACCTTTTTGAAAGAGCGTCGTAATAATTGCGTAGAACGTTTTGATAATAAACGTATCTATCATGTTCAGAGGAATTAAATTTTGAAGCAAAATAATATAAGATATCGAAAAAAGAAAAAAGATGAAATTGCCTTGTATTTGCCGCGCTGGCGCTAGAGTGCGCGTGATTGATATATAGAAAAGTAAAAGTAATACCGTTTTACTGAATGCTGCAAATAATACGAGAAAGTCGCGAGCAACACTCGAAGAAAATTACTTGAGAATTCTTCAACTGCTGTTACATTTCTCTTTACGTATAAATTTTTAAACGAACGAATCTGCGAATAATATCTGGATAATTAATTTTTGGTTTATAAGAACCAATTCAACGTCTGATTTTACGAAATTGGAAATATACATGTCGTTAACATTTTATTTCGATATTGTTCACCAATACTTTATATGAAATTTTACAGAGTACCTCCGCTGCCGGCGGGAACAATAGCAGTAATGAGAATGAGAGTTCTTGTTCTTCTTCACCGGCGAGCATTCATCGAACAATACCTTCCTCTTCAGCGAATTCCTCGTCGTCCACATCGACCTCTTCACTACCTCCTCCGATGCAGTCCACTACGCACGTTACTACGAAAGTGACCGCCACCGCTAAATTCAAAGTAGAAGTACATACGCCAATTCACACTACATACGAGAGGTCTTCCCACAGACACAGCAGCAGGAGGCGCGATTCTACCAGTTCTACGTCCACTAGTACCACGGAGTGTTCGTCGAAACATTACTCGGATAATAGGTGACAGAGGCATACGATGGCCGCGTTTACGGGTCTTATTATGCGAGATAAAATTGTACAACTTTTTATTATCTCGTTTGATTGGAACACTTTAGAGCTAGTTTATTTGTTTAATTTATGTATGTATTTATTTATTATTCTTTTTTTAATATTTCTGTACACCGTTAGATATAAAAACTCCTTTTCCTACTACCTTGTTTTGGTTTTATTTTACAAAAATTGTCAAGAAATTTCCTATATTTTAAATTACCGATCGTGTGTGTAGATATATAGATAACGGAGAGTAGTTATTGCGCGCCGAGAAATGCGCATTTCCTTAAAACACGTTTACTGTCCAGTTTTTATTTTACGAAATAACGCGTTGTGTCATTCCTCTTTCGACGTTTAAAATTCTTATCATGCATTTATCTTAAGTAGTTTTAGAATTATATTTTAAGAATAATCCCTCTCTCCTCTCCATCGCAGTTGTCGAAATGGCTTTGATCGAGAACGCGTTAATCAACGTCTAAATGGAACCGGTGTAATTAGCGATCGAACACAATCCACAAATTGCCCGTAAACTTACATGTACCCCTTCGGAAGTTTCAGGATAATAGACTAGCTGAACTTACGATTGGAAAGAATTTTCTGTCTGTCAATTAGTAGAAGAACGTGGATAGACGACCGTAGAATTTACACGAGATAAATCATTATTTCATAAGTAAAATTTGATTCAAACACAAATTGTAAAAATTCATGAAATACCGCTGTGTTTTCGAGAATACACGGCGAATATTTGTTATTTCAATATCCACATTTTAGCGCTTGTTGTGTTGCATGCCCCTTTTTACACATTTTTATAACTAAAACCCGGTTTTACTAATTGCTCGAAACGCACCGCATAAGAGGTCTTTTTATGTTTCGTAACGCGTGCGTAAAACAATAAAGTAAATAGATATGTAAAATATTTCGAAATGTAAATATACACGGGCCTTTCTCTAAAACATATGTAATTTTAATTTAATACAAATTTTCACACCCTAATTTTGTAGCTAGTTTTTTTCTTTGTTCTTTTCTGATTTACGCTGTTAACATTTTTGCAATATTTCAGCGAAGGTCAGAAGTAAAAGAAGAAAAAAAACTCTTCCTAACGCAGATTTTTTATTCTCGCGTGGCGGTCGGCATACGAAAATGGGCCTATGCATTCTATATGCTGGGAATCGTTAATTCCGCTAACCGCATGCTTGAGAAGAAGAATGCTACCGCGAAGTCTTAACAAATATGCGCGCTTTTCTATCTGGTGAAGGATAAAGAGGAAAATCCAATAAAGAGCAATTAAAAGCCACCGAGGTTTCTCCAAAATTCGAAAATTCACATTAACCGCAATCTGACAGCAGTGTGTTCTTGATCGCTGATTATGCACCGGTTTCATTAGGAATCGGCCACTATAAAATACACATACGTAATAAATTAGCCTTTTTCAATAGAGCTGTTTTGATCCCGAAGGATTAATTCGAGTGCAGCGCAAGTTCACTAATTATCACGAGCGTTTTTCAGATCGTTACAAGGAGATAATTATTTGTAATAAAAGTTAATAAAAGGAATATGCGTTATTTATATATCGTTCCATTATCTTTCGACGCAGTCGTAGTTTTCATGAACTTAATGTTAGGTATTTTTTTAGCGCCGAAATATTTAATTTCAGCAGTGTACTCACGAAAAGTTTTAATATAATCTCTGAAATAGGGAGAAAAGAAAGACTGAAAAATTTTAAGTTTGAATCTATAATTTTTTAATGTAAATATTATAGGACTCTATAGTTCGTGAACATCAAAATAAAGCAAAAAAACGTGTACTAGTACAAAAACCTACAGCTAACAAGTTGTATGAAAAACCGTAATTATCTTTTTCAAGCTATAACACATTTTATCTTCTTTTCTATTTATTTTCTAAAATAAATATAAAAAAATTAAACGGCTTAAATTAGCTCACTTTTTATATTTCGAGACGTTTAGTGTAACACAAACGTACATGCGTGTATATTTGTATAATCTGTAATAGCAATAAAATTAAATGAAAAAGTTTTGTTAGGCGCATTAAATGTTCTCAACAGCTTCATAAATAATAAAAAAAGAATAAGTCAAAAACAACAAAATGTTTATATATATATATATATATTTAGCGAAAATGCAGTTGTATCTGAACGAGTACGGGAAAAGAAAAAATAATTTGTTACGCCGAAATACTTTTAGAAGTCATATTTTTGCGCACATTTTTTTGAAAACTCAACACTCCTATGGAACTGATAAAAATAATTTAACCCTGAATAAAACAATAAAATTTATTGATTTTTTTTAAAATAAAAAATATTATATTTAGTTGAAAATTATTACTTCGTAAAAATAAATGCTCCAAAAAAAAAAAAAAAAAGTAAAATAATATATCTTATACAAATCATTCGATGTAATCTAGATTTGTTTTTTTCTTTTTTTTTGTAGTAAAAAAACTACCTTTTCAATGTGAAATATATGTATTTGGGTTAACCAAAAAAAAAAAAAATAAATAAAAAAAATAATCGATAAACCGACTTTAATTAGTTAAAATTAACCAGACTCGGCTGTAATAGATAATTAGCAGTTTTAAACTTTTTCATCTCGATGGCGATAAATCGATTTGATTATTTAGAAAATCGCAGTGGTATAGGTGAGCGCGTGTTTGTTAAAGAATATATGAAAAAAAAAAAAAAAAAAAAATTCAAACAAGGCTAGAAGTTGGAAAAATTTTGCACAAATGTTACCATTAAACAAATTATTTGTTACTATACATTAAGTATTACGTGTAATTTAAACTTTCTCTTTCCAATCCGCTGCCCGCCGTATTAATTATTAAGTGATTTGTCCTTAAAAAGTACAATTTTTGATTTGTAAATTTTAATACATATACATATACTCTACCTTCTAAACGTATGTGTGTTCGAACTTTCGTTTGTTTGTGTATTTGACGTATATTGATAATATGTAAAGTCATTTTAATATTTATTCCTTTTTTATTTATTTTTTAACAGCCTCTCTTTTTATATAAAAGTAATGTTTGTTTAAATCGTATTTTACATTGAAATAAATTAGGAAAATAGTATTCGATATAATTGCATTTATATCTTAATTCGTATTTTAAAGCGGTATATCATATGCGATTAAGGAAACCCGTTTTTAATTGTATTCAAAGTGCGCTTTTTACACTTTACACTGCGTAAAGTGGGTCACTTTTAATATCGATAATTAACAAATAAAAATTAAAAATTTTTTTCTTGTTTTATTGTGTTACAAAGACGTATTTTTCTGATATCATTCGACGGTGTGCGTAACACTTGCGCATCCTTGAACAGAGAATGTTTAACTAAATCGGAAAGGCGAGCATTCTGACCATTTAACGCCGGTTAAAAAAATGAATTTTTCACCTTTAATAGAAGTTCGCGCAAAGAGCGTGATTTTCCAATAATGAAACTGGATATATATGGTAACGTGGGCGATCCCAATTAAGATGCAAATAAGCAGAAGAGAGTAAATTATACAAATCAACGAACGAAGAAATCAAATTGTTAAGATCGAATCGAAACGAATATAAATATTCTAGAAAACTACTCGGAAGTTCGTTAGTTTTATGATTAAGTATATACTATCTTCGAAAAATATTCGCAAGTCGGTTTATCATGATTTTTTGTTCTGTTCTATAATATTGTGCAATTAATTTTTCCTCTTCCATCCTCATAGACTTCCTATGGGTTCCTAGTCATTACAATATAGACGGCAATGACACTGAGCTAACTCTTTAGCTTGCTCAGCCGCCCCTAATGGTCCTTTCCTCGAGACTCTTTCCCTTCTTCAGACATTCTTTCCCTATCACGCTCTAATCATTCCAGACTTTGGCTGCACATGTATTCATCTTTATGCTCTAATCATTATTCATACTACTGTCTTACTCAACCAGCTGTTGCTCGTTTCCTGCCTTGGTTTCATTCTATTCCTGTCTGCCGTCGTTCCACTGTTGTTTCCTTAATTAGACTCGGGATCAATTATTCTTCACTCCCTTCTTCTCGCTTTGTCCCCTTCTCATTTCTGCTCTCTTCACGTTTCTGAGCCTCCTTGTACGTATTTGTGATTCAAATCATATTCTTTTCGCAGCCGATAGCGTTGTAGGAAATCGGGAATGACATGTCCGCAACGATTGCGGAGTAGACCGATGTCAATAATTTTTTTAACATTTTCCGTATGTATGTATCGCAGTTCCGTTGGCCGTTATTAAGTTGGAATTTGGTACGTATTTTTTAGCGTCGACAAGGATTGCGGGTATAGCAGAGCATTTGACCCCTGTATCTATCAGGAATTGATGTCCGGAAATTCGGTCGATTAAAAATAGCTGTCCAGTTCCGCAGTTATTGTCGACGGCGGCTATTCTATTGACTCGCTCTTGATGGAACGTTCGGGGTGGTCTGCATTTGCGCGCCAACTGTCCATACGTTTGATAGTACCAGCAGCGGGTAATGTTGATTTAGGGTTTCTTTTGGGCGATTAACTCATCCTCGGTGTTGTGCGGACAGCTGTTGTCGGTTGTCAAATTTGTTACTGGTGCACTTTTGCTTTATTGCGGTACGATCTCTGGATCGGCTGCGACCGCGTGCGATGCGTTCTTTAGATACTAGGTCTGCAATCGGGTTTTTAATTTTGTCAGTCTCTCGTCATCAGCATTTTAGTTACGGGCGCCAAAAGTTTGTTGCGAAAGTTTGCTGTGGGATTATTCGACGGGTGGCCGGCGGATGATCAAATCCCATCGGTAATTTTAGCGAGCTCGGGTAATGTAATCTTTTCATCAGCAACTGCGAAAGTCGTACGTACGAAATAAGGTAATCGTTCGATCCATAATAAACGTATATAACCTGCTGGTCGTGCACTTTGTTGGTCGCTAATTTGCGCATTTGTAGCAGTAACTATGACGGTTTCATGTCGCGTAATGTCGTTTCGCATAGTAGTCGTTTTAATCGGGAAGCATCAGATTCCTGGCAATCGGAAAATAGCGCGCTTTTCAACGTTTCGTATTTATTTTCCTCGGCTGGTGTGAGCATCAGATTGCTGACTGAGCTAAGGACGTCCTTCTCCAATGCATTGATTATCCGACCGAATTTTGTGTCGTCGTCGCTGATTCCGCCAATCTTAAATTGGTATTCGGCTTTGCTGAACCATAACGCAGCATTATTCTGCGAAAATGGAAACAGCTTGGCAGGGACGTTTACGATACTTGTCGATGTAGACGAAACCATGCCCCCAGCTCCCCTACTCGAATTTGCGTAGTTGCACAGTGAGATCAAAATGGCACGAATACTTTATGTAGTATCCGCACGCAATTATACACGGATCCGGTTATACGAACGAAAAAGAAAAATCGAATATACATATATCGAATACATACTTAGTTTGGATCATGTCGGGGTCACTATTCTGTTACGGTTTATAACACTATTCCACAAAGTCAATTTGTCATCATTATATATTTGACTTTGAAACAATAGAAACAAAATCGCAATGTCGCGTAAATCGCATAACAGTGCATAATATCGAATAGAAAACGTATAGAAGCTGATGAATAATAACGAATAAAAAATATGTCGGATGAAGCAAATAATGCGAATGATAATAACAAAAATACGGAATAGTTGATGAAAGCATGACGGGAGTAATGAACGAACGAATTGGTTAAAGGATTTCGTTATCTCAGTCGCGACTAATGCCTTTGACTGTGAACAATAAAATTTAGTACGGTTAAAAATTATTTTCTAAATTGATTTAACAATATGAAGAAACATTATACGAATAATAATACGCAAATAACAAATAATAAAAATAATAATAAATTGCAAATCATTAAAATTCCAGTGTATATTATCTTAGGAAGAAGAAAATGAAAACTATGAAAATTAGTGAAAAAAATTTAGAAAAAGATGAATTTAGTAAAATAATATGAGGCCGGACTGTATGTATTGGAGAGGAAATATGGAAAACAAAAGTGTGAACACGTTTACTTAGCGATATTTTTTTTCGGAAATACTGAAATTCTTTAAAACTGTATTCCGCTCACACCGAAATCGGGAAACACGTAACATAACCTATATTTGTATGGAGAGTTAACATAGTGTAAAAAAAAAAATTGCGCCTTTTTCGAGAACGGTATGCGTAAATTGTAATTTAAAAAAGTGTAAATGCAAATGGGGAGAAAGTAAAATAATATAAACATGACACTCAAATTTATTACAGATATACGAAAAGAAAAAAATAATTTTGAATATAATTTAATAAAATATAAAACGCAAAATTACTTACCGATTCCGGAAGCAAATAGTAGTCGAATAAAACAGGAGAAAACTTTAAAAACTAAAAAAAACATATAGCGAAAAAATTTCCGATATAAATGAGAATAACTTTTCAGTGTCGCCCCTCTTGAATGAAACTTTACAAATGAGAAACAGTTTCAATCTCTAATCCGAGTAAACACCTTCGAAGAGTCTTTGGGGGTTGGTTTTCTCAGATACGACGATGAATCTCGTTTGGGATATTCCTTACGTTCGCAATAAATTTAAACAATGCAACCCGCTCGATTTCTATCACCACTGTTGTATGTATTAGTGTTTCCAGAAAACAGGAACTGTCAAACATTGACTAACCGGAAATGGCGATTAAAGCTGTAAATAACATTTTAGCTGGCAATAATTTGTACATAAAAAAAAAATATATATATATACCATCTAAAAGTATCCGTTGAAAACGAAAGAAAATGCAGCAAGAGCTATCGATTGAACGAAATTCTTCGCGATTCCTGCAAATACCGGAGTGCTGTGTGTGCTGGTGTTATAAAACAATGAAAATGTTGCGTCCAATTGTGACAGCCGTTTCCAAGATGATGCAATCGTCTGCTCGCACAGACTTCACAAAACTTGCCTGTCAAAAAATTGTCCGTCACGCGACAAAAAAAAAAAAAAAATGAATTATTCGTATTTAATAATGTACACCCTGTGGCGGATCCTGGATATCGGGGGTAGATGGCTCGCCGAAATTTTGTGAGCTTTTCTTAACATAGAGAATTATCGATAAACGTAACATTTTAAAATATTAAGATTAACAATAAAAAGTACGCTTAAGGAGCGATGTGACAGTTTTTAAAAATAGCGATAAAAGTTAAGATCATTTTTCAGAATAGTAAAATCAAAATGAATAAATAAAAATGAAGTGCGATAGCCTAGTTGCTGGAACGGCTGACTTTCGTCGCGGAAATTTTCAGTTCGATGCCAGGGGTAACGACAAAAAAGCTATTACAAGAAATTATTATTCAAATTATAATAATAATAAAAATGTGCGGCAATAAAATTCATAAATGCGCATCTGCCAATTTATCTGGCCAGCACACAGGGGGGGGTAGGCCAAATTGTTTTTTTTTTAACCCTCCCTCTTGGGCATGTCAACAAAGGATCTTCGCCCAGAAACGACACGAGGGAGAAGGGTCAGTTAAACGGAAGATATACGAGGCACAATAAGGAGTAAGGAGTTTGAGTGATAACAGATTGGAGTACAAGGAAGTGCGCTCATTCACGAGGGATGGACATTCAAAGAAGATATGGTCAGGATCATAGACGGCTTCGTCGTTAGGATGGAGAGGATAATTAAACGGATAAAGCGAGATGAAAACGATAACATGAAGAAGGAAGAAGAGTATGATTTAGACGTAAACGGATAATAGGGACAATAACGGAGCGGCGAAGCAAAGGAAAATCGTAAAACCAAGGCCGCGTGTTAAGATTAGGTTAGATGGAAAAATAAAAGGAAGGTAGGCCAAATTGTTTTACTGGAATACCTACATCTGGTAATGGATCGACACGGGTAAAAGTAAAAAAAATACAAAACAAACACGATAAATTTCTCATTTTTAAAACCTACGAGGAATTTACATTTCTAATTGTGTCCGCTTTACAAATTGTCGCCGACAATTCCGATCGGCTAAACAAGGACAACTGATATATAATATCGTCTACCGAGCAACACAAAGCACTCCGCTACGATGAACGAAATGAATGAAGACAACGACGGTGATGACACCTATCAAGAAATTCGGAGAAAAATTAAAGAGGCTAATAATAATGAAATGGACGACCTCGTCAAATACTTTACTAAGATACTACGTATATCCAAAGAACAAGACAGGTATGTAGTGAAGCAGGCACGTAATATGTCACTAGAGGAGGTATCTCAACTGTTTACGCGCATTATTGAATATCAAAAAACAACGACGACGAGGAACACAAAAATAATCTCCACGCTGGGCTTAGTCGAAATGCAACGAGAAAACACCATAAAAAAATTAGCACAAAATGTAATCAAGGAAGTCAGAGAATCAATAAACGCCATTTCTAATCCTACACCCGCAACATACTCCAAAGTAGTCAGCCTCTCGGCAAGTGAAGTCAGTTATCAAACTATGAAACAAATAGACGAAGCACTAATCATAAAATCAAAGGAAAAAGATGCGTACAAAGCTGAGAAGTTCATAGAGAGGGCAATTAAGCAGATAAAAGATGAAATCAAACTCTCCAGGATCGGAGTAATAGTTACGGGAATCTACACGCCAAAAAAGAATAAGAAGATTGCAATAATTAAAATCCGAAATCGCAATGAAGTAAACAAAATGACTAAAGAAATTAACAACCTTAACACACCTAACATTGATATCCAAATATCGAAAAAACTGTCACCAACTATCACAGTATGGGGCCTGCAAGACATAACCAAAGAAGAAATAGAAACATCGATCGGAAGAATCACGGAAAATAAACCAATCCTTGTATCGATTAATAACCAGGGAAAAAATACTATTATAAGATTAACCAAGGAAGGTTACTACAGACTAAATTGAGAATCGCCCAGAGGAATCCTATGCGAGTACACTGGTTTACGTTATGAAAAATTTATCAGCATTCGAACTTGTAAAAGCTGCGGAATATATGGACACTCGGAAGATAGATGCAATGCTAACGAAGAAATAAAGAATTTGACTAAAAAATCGAGGGAGGAGCACAAATGCTCACATTGTGTTATAGAGAATTACGAAAAAAGAGCGGAATAAACTTCCTATTCAAATATGAAGAGAGAAGCTGTTGGACAGGCACTGATGATGGTAAATTATAAAAGGTGTGATGATAATAACTTATGTAGTATCTATAAAAGTTATGTCAAACTTGCAGAAAAAAGATATGATTATTAAAAAAAAATAATAAATAAAAAACCCTCAATATATTTAAAGTACACCCTCTTAAACGTAGGCCGAAGTAAACATCAACAAATAGAAATCTTGAAAGACAACAAACGAGATGTTATAATAATAACAGAACCCGATTTTGATAAAGATAAACACTACTGGGACTAAACGATGGCTATATAGCTATAAAACAGTCAGATGTGGCAATTGCCATAAAAAATAAACATAAAGTCGAATTAAAAATTATCTCTGATCATACTATAATCGCTAAAGTACAAACAATAACCATAATTGCGACATATCTTTCTCCTAATGAAGAAATAGAAACAAAAATTAACATGATTCAAATGTACTTAAATAAAAATAACAACAGAGAAAAAATCACAATTATAGGAGATTTCAATACTCGATCAACGTTATATGAAAAATTAAAACGAAACTATAAAACACAAAGAGCAGAAAAATTTGAGAAATTCCTCTTCAGCAATAACCGAACAATTAAAAATAAATATAACAACAAAACCCTTGAAAACAAAAACGGTTCTAATCGACCTTGTCATAGCGATAAAATAAAACAGAAAGTACAAGAGATCAAAATAAAAGACAGCACTCTTTCTCAACACAAAACAATAAAATTAACCATAAAAAACTTGGAGAACCAACACGACAACTTACAGGAGATTAAAACAATAAATTACAGCAACTTTGAAGAAGAATTTAAAAAAACCGATCTAATTGACGAATTGAAATCTATCAAAAAATCATTGAATATAGAAGAGATAAATAAAAAAGTAGAAACAGTACTAATTAAAATAGATAAAATCAGAGAAAAAGTATGGTTAAAAAACTAATTAACACTGCAAAAAACATGTTGGAGTAATAAACTAGAAATATACAAGCAGGTAATAAAAAAAAAACGACAAGAATTAAATATAAGTGCAAACAGGGAAGAGATTCAATAAAATTAAACATAACACAGATTAGGAAAGATTACAAAAGGGAAATCGACAACAACAAAATAGAATTGTGGAAAAAACTTGTAAACAATTCAGCGGTATGGGGTAAGTCCTACAAAGTAATAATGAACAAATTAACAAAATTTAATTTCACCCCGTTGAAAAATGACCAGAGTCAAACGGTAACAGAAGAAAAAGAAAAGTATGAATTGATATGCGAAAAACTATTCCCACAAGTAAACGATACAATACCAGACTATCTTAAAAACTTGAATGGTGAAGATATTAAATTGTCCATCGAACTATACGAAATCAATCACATAATCAAAAATTTAAACAACAGAAAAGCAAATGGACCGGATGGGATATCAAATAAAATGATAAAAATAATTCATGAAAATAACCGAGACATTTTACTCACAATTTACAAGAAATATCTGGAACTTAATTATTTCCCCTATTTCTGGAAAACGTGTAAAAACTAAAACTGCTTAATAAACCAGGGAAAGATCCGACCATGCCAAACTCATACAGACCTATTGCTCTGTTGCCTAATTTAGGAAAAGTCTACGAGAAAATCATACGACTTAAATTAGAAGAACAGGTCACAAGAAGAAAAATGATAAATCAGTTCGGCTATATACAAAAGAAATCAACGGAAAATTCAATAGAGACACCTGTATCAAAAAAAAATACAAACTAACAAAATACACAATAACAGGAAAATGACACTACTGATCAGTTTCGATATAAGTGGAGCCTTTGATGCGATTTTAAATAATCCTCCATATTAAACTGCCTTAAAGAAAACAATATTCAAGATAACTTCCTAAACATAATTAAAAGTTTTCTACTAAACAGAGAAATAAGATTCTATAATAATAAAGAATTAATATATCGAAAAACACTAAATGCAGGAGTACCGCAGGGGTCAGCACTATCCCCAACTATTTTCAACATTGCGATGGCTAAGGCACATAATGTATGTGACCTTAACGGGAATATAATGGAACTTATAAGCTATGCAGATGATCTTCTATTAATAGCAGGGATTCAGGATGTCGAAAATATCAAACCAATTAACACCGTCATCAAGGCAATAAATAACACTTTGAAACAATTAGGGCTAAAAATAAATCCTGAGAAAACAAACAGCATTTTAGTAACAAGGAAACACAAGAAAGAAAATATAAAAGAAGACATAGGAAGAGAACTGAAACTGGAAGATTCAAACATACTTTTAAATAAGGAAATGAAGTATCTGGGCATCATATTAGATGAAAACCTGAATTTCACTAGTCACATCAATTACATAGTAGGAAAAATCAAAAAAGTTTACAGCAAAATAACTGCTCTATATAACAATACCTTTGGCATCAAATCTACCGACAGAAAAATTATATATTCAGCGCTATTTAGGTCCATAATAGAATATGGCAGCACAATCTACTACCCCAAAATGAAAAAAGAAAAAAAAAAAAAAAAAGAGATTAGAAAAGAGCAACGGAAAATATTATTGAGAATTATATTTGCATATAGAACAGTTACACTGCAACCAATGTAATTGCCGGAATATTACCTATTGACCTACAGATACATCAAAGTAATGAAATTAAAGCAACAAAATCATCAAGCATTACCGAAAAATAAAAAAAAGGAAAACATAAAAGAAATAAAAATTAAATATAATAACCTCTGACAAGAGGATTATAACGCTGAAAAACCAGGAAGAAGAACCTTTAAACTAATTCCAAATAACGAAGAAAGACTTATAAAAAAGACACTAGAACCTAATTTCTACCTCATTCAATTTTTAACAGGACATGGAAATTTTGGAGAATACCTCAAAAAATATAAAATAACAGAAAAAGACACATGCATAAACTGTAAAAAAGACATAATAGACACTCCGGATCGTACCTTTTTAAGCAAACTTCAGTCAAATCAGGATAAAACATAAAATAGAACAAAGCAATAAGAAATGGTTTACCAATCGGAAAAACACAAAAACAACGGTGAAGTATGTAAATGAAATAATGATAAACAAAGAGTATTAACGTTAAGTCGCGTACTGAATTAATATAATTGTGATGACCTGCGGAACACTGATAAGCGAATACAACAGAAAGTGATCATCGTCAGGCCATATTATTGCTATTGTAAAATTGTATTTTATAATAATAAATTAATTTAAAAAAAAGAAGAAAAAAAAAAAGAAACTGTGTCCGCTTAAAATTAATCGTCTCTGCCGGTAAATTTTTTTTTTCTCATTTCGTACCTGTTAAAATTTCTGAACCTATCTTTACTGTACGTAGCCAACTTCTTGTTTCCTTAATTATATCTCAGTAAATTTCCGTTACTCTTAACTAATGACAGGCCGAACCAGAATTACTGTATTATAGATATTAAAATACAAGCGAAATTTCTAATTGTTAGATCGGTAATTTTTATTTTAATAATTTAACCTCTGTTCTCTTATGCGCTCGGTTAAATAAAAAACCAGCATTATTCGATTTACAGTTTTTGACTAAACTTGTAAAATTATAGTTAATGCGCGATTTTCACTTTTAATAAAATTCTCTTCGAGAAAAATAAGCACTCAGGAAAATTGTTCAAAAGTGCAGGCTGCACATTATAGCTGTCGAAATTACACCTAGCTCCCGGTTATTTAAAAAATTTCAAAGAAATCTCCTTTTTCCCCTGTTTTACATATTTTTCAGTTTTCACTTCGAAAAAAAAAACCAAAAAAAAAAACCGCCGATTTCCATTATTCATTATTTTTAGCTCTTTGTTAACTAGTCGAAGCTGGTGAAATACAGAAGTACGAAGAAGCGTCGAGGGGATCACCTGTATTATCGGAATTAAGCTTTCACTAGGGAATACCATGAGTGAAGGAAAATATTTACCGATGATTTTGCATGGCTCTCAAAGTACCTTATATGCTCGTATTAAGTGTCACAATAATTCAACGAAATTTCAGGAGTAGTATATTTACACATTAAATGCATTCTTCTGCAAAAATAATACATTACTAGGTTACCGGTACCAGAGTGTCCCCCGAAAACTGTCTCACCTAAACGTGAGCGAGTTTTTTCGAATTCTGGTCTCCGAACACTAAATTAAATCATTAAGATTTGTACAACCTGCAAAAGAAATCGTTGTTTTCGGGACGCACAAGTTATAAAATACTGAAACGTATAGAACACTTATTAGTAATGTTCTGGCAAACCTAAACGATCATTGGCCAAAACAAATTTTATATGAAAAATTTTCATATTATTTTTTAACTGATGATTGTTTAGAAACAAAAAAAGTGTTACACTTCAGTGTTGTTTCTGCTATAACGAGCATTTTATAAGGTTTACTGCAGAAAATAGGCTACGGAATTTACAGTAATAGTTGCTCCTTTCGTTTTTACGCACTTCATTCGGAAGCAATTTCATTGTTTTCTTCTTTCCCTTAATCTAACATTCTGAATTGAATGAAAATTTAGCGTTTATTTCTGGCATGCCTTCGTGCTGTTTTATGTTTTAAAAAAATCCAACATCGTTGCTTGTTCTTTCACTTTGTTTCTCGTTGTTTGAATTTTTTCTTTTGTTTTTTCACCAGAGTGACACTTTTATCCCAGCGTCTCACTATGTTTCATTATTCGTAAATCACGTTTTAATTATTAATTGACATTTATGATTGACGCGTATCGTATAATATTGTTTTCACTGAGTTGTTTTAGTTGAAACGCGATGAAACTAAAGTAAATTTGCCTGGTATTGTACAATATTGTCGAAGTCGGGCGAAATAATAATGAGAGTTAACGGCACATTCGCAACGGTCACCAAGTTCTATATGGTATGTTTTTCATGAAATCGAAACCATTATTGAAATACAGACACGACCGAAGAGGCAAAGTAGACCGAGGGTAGTGCGGCAAAGATAATTTCACAAAAATCCTCCTGCCTCAAGGCAGAAAGCGAGAGATCGGTTTATTAATTTATCCTCGAAATGGGAATAACCACTTTAGTTGCTGTATTGATAACATTTAACTGCGGAAAATTTTACGGATTACTTCCTTTAACGTACGCACCGAAGCCATCCAGATTAGAACCAAAAGCGGTCGAAGGTAATTAATTTGTAATTGTTCTACTCGGAATTAGATAATTTAGTTTATTTTAGAACTCAAAATGCGTCGGAATTCCATCTAAATTGTGTCCATACCAAAACAAAATACAGTTAATAATAAGTCGCCACAGTTAATTCCAACGGGTGTCGGTGGATAAGGCTGTCCTCGAGGCGTTTTCTGTTGACCCTAGGACGGTCATTTTGGTATCACACACAAAAAAAAAAAAAAATAGCTCGCCAAGTTTCATCTCTTAGCTTAAATATTTTTCAAGTTATTTCGAAAAAAATTTTGTTTTTAACGACTTTCAAAAAAAAAAAAAAAAAAGGTAATTATGTTTACTTTAAGGTTTATTCGCTCAAAAATAATTCTTTGTTCATTCGAAAGTGTGCCATTCAGCGCTAGTACCTTGGGAGTATATTGAAAAGTTAAACACAGACACTCGGTAGACATTCAGATAAATGTTAAAAAAAAAAAAAAAAAAAAAGCAGTCTCTTTAGATAATTTTTGTATTAATACAACAGACTCGACTGACTTAAAATATTATGAATTATAGTTATCACGGATCGAGTAAAGAAAACGAATATATAAGTATGTCAAAGTTTGTCACTTTTAAAAAATTTAATTTTTAGCAAGTCAAAAAATTTAAGTACTATGCTAAAAAACGTAAAATAAAATGTTATTAAAAAAAAAAAAAAACACCGACTCCAACATTTGCTTCAACAATTTTTTAATAGAAGTTCACGAAAAAAAAAAAAAAAAAAAAAAATTACTCGATAAGAAGGCAATAATATCTTACACAGAAAAATATATGCTTGAAATGGTATTATAACAATTCTTATACGACATCGATACACCTTAATTAGAGTTTAGGTACAACACAAATTCAAATTACAATAATAATTAAAAAATGCAATAAATATTCATTAAAAATTGTTTATAGATATGGACGAGAAGGAAGAGGTGACTGAATAAGTAAAAAGGAAGCTATATCTGGAACGGGTCATTTAAGTAAAAAAGAGAGAAAATGCTATGAGTTGAAAATGTGTCCCAACTGTGCTACTGGAATCGGACGAATGGGCTAATGAATATCCACTAATTTATTACGCTCAATGCCTAAACGACCAGGAATCCACAGAGGATCGATTGAGTGAAGGAACGAAATATCACGGATGAAGGAGCGTATAAGAAGTATTTTTAATGATCCTATTCAATGTTTACATCTTTCCACCGCGGGAATTGATTATGATAAATCATTTTTAACTACGTTTTAAAATGTATATTGTTTTTGTCATTTTGGAAAGATTGTTCATCATCCAAAACATCCAGACCAAGTTAGTATTAAAAGGGAAACTGTTTTTGTCTCTTTTTTTTTTTTTTTTTTTTTTTTTGAAACGGAAGAGGCAAGTTAATTGAATCGGTAAAATATTTACTCGCAAAGTTCGGAAAATGCAGTGCAAATTTACGTAAAATTATAAATGGTAGACAAAACAAAAAAAGTTGAAAAAAAATAACGGCTTTAAGATTTAATGTTAATTATTTAATAAAGATGCGTTAAAAGGAAAAAAAGCAATTATAACTCTCGATATGAAGATAATATATTGTATACAGTAAATTATGCCATTCTTATACGACGTTGATACCTTAATTGAAGTTTCGGCGCACCAAATTCGAATTACCATATTAATTAAAACCTGTAATTTAATATTCATTAAAAATTGTTTTTAGATATTTTAATTTATGGTTTCCGTGCTGACTCTAATAATTATTTATGCTATATAAGAATTATATCATAATATCTCCTTTTAGAGGTGTATATTTTACTGTATTCTTATCGAGCAATAATTATTTTTTACTTTTCAACGCATTTTTGTATTAAATTCAAAACGGTAAATCTTAAAGTCAGTCTTTTTTTTTTTTTTTCAAAAAATACATTTTTTAGTTGTATGGGTTTTTTTTTTTTAATAGTGAAAATGAAAATTACTGGTGGTTTTTTTTACAAATATTAGGAAGTAAAATAGATGAAAATAAAATATTTTTACAGTTCTCAAATATAAATTCAGTTTTTTACAAGCAAAATTAAAATATTTTTCTCGTACTCCTTAAGACATGCAAGCAGCAAATTTTACGAGTAAACGTCTTTTGTGCTCCACTGTACTTGGAAATTTTTTCATATTTGTCAATTTGGAGCGACATTATGAAAAAAATTAAGAACTGATTTCTTTAGAAAAGTTTGTGTTCAGGCGTACAAATATTGTTTTATTCATGAAGAACTAAAAATATTTAATAGGTTTTTTTTAGCAATAAATGCGTCTTGTTACGCTAAAAGAAGATGTCGATAAGTTTTTAACAAATAGATTACGTATGAAATTAAATATAATTAGTCTCTTCATTGAAACTGTCATCAGAGGTCGTTACTGATCACTAGAAGATAGTTTAAAATTGATCTCGAATATTTATTAATTCATTTGGACATTTCCTTATAAAAAACTAAAAATTAAGCCTATAAATCGAAATTTTTCCGAACAAGAAAAAAGTTTCTAAAAAAACGTTTACCGTTAAAATTTGGTGATTGCATGACTAAAGCGACACATTAGGGGAAAAATAGTTTAGTTCTATAAAAAAAAAAAACGGTTTACATTTCGGAATCGTGAAAATACTTTATTTTTATGCCTTCTACTTCCTAGTACTTGGAAGAAATCAGAATTTTTTAATTTTTATTTTTAACGTTTAAAAAAAAACAAAACAAAAAAGTTTTTTTTTTAAAATTAAGAGCGTAATCTTAGTAGAAGACCCCGGCTCCAATCTGCAGCATATGTAATTCTGATCTTTCTGTTCTCCATGTCCTCACAGAATGTCCTCAGTTCAATTCCGTCAGATTAACATATAACCTTCCCTCCTCCTTGTCTAATATCCTCTCTGATGACCCTACTATCTTTTCGAACCTAATCTGTTTCCTGCACCATGCAAAGTTATACTACACAATACAAATTCCGTAATTCATTTATATAACATATACATCTATATTTATCCGTGCCTCTAACTGATAGTTGCTGTGCACGGCACGTAACTTTAAACAAAATAAATAAATAAAATTATTTTTGGTTTCATTGAAAAAAAAAACAAAAAAAAAACAAGTTTCATTAAAAATTTATTTTAAAAATTGGCATTTCTATCGACCGGAGGGGACGAGTGTCAATAATAATCATTGCCGTATTGAACGAAATTTATATACCGTAAAATAAAAACAATAGCATAGCTAGATTATATTGTCGAGGCGACGTTTAAATATACCTAAAACATTTTTTCTAAATCTGCTTTCTGAAATAGATTCTGAAATTCTATTTCGTCTTACCCTTTTTCGTTTAATAAATATACCATACATAATTATTAGCGATAAGTTGAACTAAAAGAGGATAATATTTTATGTTTCGGGGAAGTGCTCTGCGTATAATAATTTTTAGATATCGGTTTGTATTAGAAGAGAATTCGTTTTTACATAATTTTTTGAAATAAGAATTTTAATTGGACTGATGAAATAATTTAGTCCTAAATATGATATGTGAATTGTAATCCAACTGGGACAATATAAGATTGTTTAAAAAAAGCAAAAAAAAACGACTTCAAGATTTTCTCTAGAAATTTAATAAAAATCATCTAAATAATAAATATACCTTAACTCTTTGAAGGACGGTGATTATGATTATTAATCATGATATTTGATAAGTAATATGCACGCTGGTTAGCTTCAGTGACTACTTGTATTTTTCTTTTGCTTACTGCATAATGGATGGTAAACAATACCACCTCTACACCTCACGATATATCCTTTAGATTGTGCAAACATGTAAAAAAAAATTTAACCCTTTTTATCCATCTGGAGTCCCAAATGGATGAAAAATCTGTAAAAAATTTAAAATTTGTCTGCTCATTTGGAGTACCAAAAGTATGAAAACTTCCTGCCCCTCAAAGAGTTCAAGGGATATTATAACTTAAAAAACATTAACTAAGAAAGAGGCATCAGCAAAGGATGTGGAGGAAGCGATATTATTTAAACAGAGAAGCTTCAGTATCGTTGTTGAAATATTTTTAATTAAGGGAGAAGGAGCCGAAGAAGGGGAATTTGGAGAAACCGAAGATACAAGATTAATATCAGCAAGATTTGCGGGAGGCTCACTTTTTGAAGTAGAGTTAGTCAGAGGAGGGACGGAAGCCCATCCATTGGTGGTAGATGGAATACAGTTAGATGGAAGAGGAGGGAATTGGGGAGAGGAGTTATAGATAGGTTTAGGGTACCGATTTTTGTGAAACGCAAGCGATTTGGGACGAGGGAGAGAATTCAAGAGAAGAGAGGGGAGTGATGATGGAGTCTTTGTAATAGTATTGCGGGAAGGGGTTGGCAAGGACGGTCGGAAAACGGAAACGCATGCGTGACTAAACTATTATTTTTGATATAGGAAGCCTCTTGGAAAGAGATATACTCGAAAGCCATTATGAGTTCGATTTATTTTTGCCTAATCCACTCAGAGCAAGATAGGTATAGTGGGGACCTTTGCAATTATGACAGATGGGAGGTTCTTGTAGGCAATTACATTCTGAGGCTGGGTGCCTGGAAGCACAGTAAGGACAGATTTACGAGGAACTACGGCAGTGTTTTGCAATGTGTACAAAAAGAAAACATTTTGAACACTGCATAGATGAACGAACGCTAGAGAAACAGAAAAACGTAATTTGTAAATTTAAAAAAATTCAGGAAAGATAGTATTACAGAATTTAAGCTCAAATGAGCGGGTAGAAACTTTAGAACCTTCAGAAAAACGGTAGATTCGGTGGATTGAGGCAATAGGGATTGGTGACTCAATTCCTTCAGCAATTTCATCTTCGGAGAAGGACGGATGGACGTCTGAAATGATGCCCATTCAAAATAAAACACTGTTGGTGATGAAAACTTTAATATTGTGAAATGCGAAAAAATTAGGATGGGCTAGAAAAGAATTTTCGGAACAGACAGAAGGAAATTTGACTGAACACGACCCCTACCTTGAGGGTCAATGATCGTAAGGGAAGAGGATACAGAGTTAATTAGCCTGGGAAGGGCCAACGGATGAAGATTACCAAAGTTTTTCTCTGAAGAGCAACTTTCTACGTAAACGGTGTAAAGCCCTGGATGGTCGGAGGCAAATATCAAGCTCCTTTTAATGTTGCTTTTATTATTATTATTATTATTATTATTAATATTATTATTCGTATTATTAGTACTACTATTGCTATTATGGTTATCACTGTTATCATTATTGTTTTTATTGTAGCAGTTGCTGTTATTAATATTATTAACACTTACATTCCACCAACTTTTGATTTGCGTGATTTCCCCTTTTTAACTTTAACCAATTCCCTTTCCCCTCCTTTTCTCATAGGTGGTGATTGGAACGCCCACTCTCCTCTTTGGGGCTGTTCTAATTACAATAGTAATGGCACGATCTTAGAAAATTTCATCCTTCAAAATTATCTATTCTTTCTCAATGATGGTTCTCCTACGTGCATCAGAAATCACTCCTCTCTCATCTTCATTGATCTATCACCTTACCTCTCCTAATTTTGGCTTCAGTGGTTTATGATATACTTTAGACGGCACCAAAGAATAAGGGATTTGAGACAATTTTGTAAACGAAGAAAAAATTAAAAAGTTTGTGCACATATTGTTAATAGTAGAATCTGAAGGTATGCGAGAGATAAAATTTGAAAATTATACAAAAAGGCATGATAGTAGTCTTTTAAAGAAATTACTACACATGTCTTTAAAGTAAACTACGAATATTCATTATCAAGTTTTTGCTTTTTACATGCTTTTACGTTAATAAGGTTTTCCATTTTACCACGCATTCGAGTAATGCAAGAAAAACCTCTAGAACCCTCAATGGTTTCCATATTGCTGAGGGCTTTCATTTTAATCGCAATCCAGAAAAATCTCATAGAAAGCCTTAAATCGACCCACCGTCCCAGGCAAGCACTCGACTTCAGAGTTTTATCGAGACCTTAAATGAACGCAAATGGCGGCTTTATTCATAATACGCGTGTTACGTGTTTTCTGTTCGGACGTCGAAATTTAGGCAAAAGGGAGTTTCGCGCCAGTCGAATTGGCGGAATTTATTCGGCCGCTCAACTGTTACTGCAAATATGGACATGTTACTTGTGCATCCGTTATTTACTGAAGTGCGCCGCCTCCAGGCCGGTGGCCCTCTGTTCGCAAGGGAATTTCTGTTCCATCTTCAGCGTCATGTTGAGTCACGTGGTCATTTCGCTGCTGGTGATAATTATCGTGCCGTTTCGGTATCGGAAAACGATAGCCTGTTTTCAGAATGTCAATTACCTATTCCGGAATAAGCTGTACACGCAGCGGCACATACCGATCGCATCTGTGGTAACTACGCTACCGTTGCTCGGCGTTATCCTTAAGATCATCATCGGACATTTCGGCTTCCCGATCAAACGGCTGCAACTCTATTATACATACAATCTGGCCTATTTCGGGCCGATTCTGTTGATCAGCATCATAAATAGTTTATGTCTGGTCGCAGAGCAAGTATACACCGACATCAATGATAAGCTGCAGGATCTGTGTGACCGGACGGTACCAGTCGACGGCCGCATCGAAAGACTCAGAGTGCTCATGCAACACCACTGGTTCGTGTCGGATTTCGTCGAAAGAATATCGCAATGTTTCGCCCTGGATATACTGGTCATAATGTTGGACATTTATGTGCAGCTCGTGCTATTCCTTTACGTGACTTTTTGGGGTATAATGACCAGGAAAATTTTCGAAAATACCATCTGGCCGCACATAGCCGGTTTCCTGGAGGTGACGATTATTCTGATCAAACTGATCTCTTTTTGTTACAGATGCGATCGAGTTGTTTCGCGGGTAAGTACAACCAAAGTGTGCGCATTTAAATTCGTATCAAACAAACGGTAAACGTAAGAAATTTAATTTCAAACAAATGGTAAACGTAAGAAATTTAGTTTCATTTTGTCGCGACCGCCGTGTAACACGAAATGGTAAATTGTAGTAATTACCGTATTCTTTTTGTATAAAAAGCGTGTGACATATGAAAGAAATTTTAACACAATTTTTCCAAAATTGTTTATATGAAAATAATAGTTTTACATATCATTTTTGTTTAAAACTTTTACGCGTTCAATTTAAATGCATATATATATATAAAAATATATAAACGATCTCGACGTTCAAACGTGTTGTTCAACGTAAAAGAATAAAATCATTAATCAAATGGTTCGGATTCCCAAGTTCAAAGAATTCGTAGATCGATAATAGTGTGTACTGGTAAATACTTAGTCCCTGTAATTATGCCTTTTCATAAGAGTGAGAAATATATGTCTGAAAGCGGAATTGCTGCAAGTGTTGCGGTCGAATTAGATTCTAACGAAAATTATAATAGGAAAACGCTCATTAAATGTCAGCACGGTACGTCACGATTGTGCAGAGTCCGAAGCTACATCTTACAAGCAGATAAAATTTCTTCTATACTCTGATATTTTTAAAACGGCCTTTATCTTTTGAATGTAATTTGTGCAGTATTAATTTGAAAAAAAAAACATGGCTGAAGTCGTCATTTAAGTGTATTAAAATATTTTAAAAATATGAAAGAGATTTGTTGAACATGTGTCAAATTAACATACTGTAATAGCGATCAAAAGTCATTTCGAAATAAAAATGGTAAATTAACTGAAAAAATTAAATACGAAAATGCTGATATAAACTTATTATTCACATATGAATATATGAAATAAAAAACTGTTGTGAGCAACACATGACTTTCTTGTAAAACTGATAAATATTAAAACGAGTGAATATTAAATAAATGTTATAACAATCTCGAGTCCAGAATTTAGACTTCCTACAGGTCCCCCCCCCGTTTTTAGGTCGTGAGAAAAATTCCACAGAACCCTCCAAGAGAAGTGTCTGTTTGGCCCAACCGATTGTAATGAAAATCGGAGGTATACAATTAGATGTTATAACAATACTGAGTACAAAATTTCTGCAGCTACCCGTTTTTGAGTTGTGAGAAAAAATCCAAAAAACCCTCCAAGAGAAGTATTGTCCCTTCGACCCAACCCATCTTAAATTAAAATCAAAGGTATACAATTAGATGTTGTAATAATCCCGAGTACAAAATTTCAACCTCCAGTGGCTACCCATTTTTAACGGGAAAAGTCTGCAAACCCTCCAAGAGAAGTGCCCCTTTGGCCTAACCCAGTGGTCGGCAAAGTGCGGCTCCAGAGCCGCATGTGGCTCTTTGACTCCTTAAGTGCGGCTCTGGCACAAATATCCACGGGAGGCGCAATAATATTTTCATTAAAAAAAAACTTGGTAAGAAAAAAATTACATCTTATTTTGATGAATTAAAATTCTTCTATAAATCGAGAACATGTATAATTTTTTGTTTAAGTTAAAAGATAGGTAGGTAATTAAAATTTTATATTGTTGTAAAAATACGTAATGAACATCGAGTTTAATTTTATTAGTTTTCGTAAACGTAAACACAAACCATGTACAAGCTACCGGCTGAAATTCTTTTTCTAAAGTAGTGAGGGTACAAATTGGCATCACAGACCAGCAGTTGCAGTGTGAACAGTTTTGTCTTATCTACCGTGTCTGCCGTTGTCCTGTCTTATTAAAAAGTTGTTGTATTTTTCAATCTAGCTGCACATCTTACAGGCATTTTTATACGATTTTATTACACCTGCTATGTATGTTTGTGGTTCCGGTGCAAAATTTGTAATCGATTTTTCGATAACTTCTATTTGTCCAAATGTTGGAAGTTTTCTTCCATTTTTGGTCATATTAAAAGTATTGTTATTCTGATGATGGAAAAAATTATTATTTTTTTTTTAGCGCAGTTACATATATCTATTAATAAAATTGTATTTTTTAAAAGATTTTTTTTTTAATTTTTATTTTTATCAATTTAATAATGATAATAATTTTGTATTGGTGGCTTTAGAAAAAAATATATTTGGAATATTTTTATAGGCACCTCAATTAACATGACTACCAAAAAAAAGCAAACAAAAACGGAAGATGAAAACTGCGAATTTAAAATTGAGTGGACCGAGAATTTTGCGTTTATTCAAAACTTGAATGGACTTCCGAGATGTCTTATTTGTAAGGAGAAATTCGCGCGTAATAAGAAGTCAAATTTAGAGAGACACTTTACAAGAAAGCACGCGTCATTTAGCACTAAATATCCTAGCGGTGATGCAAGGAAGAAAGCAGTTGAGGAACTTCAGAAGAGTCAAGAGTCGTCAACTTCTGTGTTTAATAACTGGATGTAATCTTCCAGCAATATTAATATGGCAAGTTTTGTTTTTAGCCAAGAGATTGCTAAGAGAGGGAAACCGTACACAGACGGCGAATACATAAAAAATCGTTTTATAAATGCATCCGAAAAGCTATTTCGGGATTTTAAGAACAAAGCAGATATTCTGAAAAGAATTAAAGAGTTACCATTGTCTGTCTAAACCATTAAAGATAGAACAATTAAAATGTGTTCGAATATAACCACCCAGCATATCGAAGATCTGAAATTGGTTTCGGCGTTATCAATAGCAGTTGACGAGTCTTGCGGCATAAATGATACAGCGCAAGTTTCACTTTTTGTAAGATTTATCATTCAGGCCCTAAAGAAGAACTTTTAGGATTATTGCCATTCAAAGGTCAGACGCTTGGAGAAGATATCGCAAATGCTGTAATTGAGTGTAGGGATAAACATCATATTCCCCTCGATAAAATTGTGTCGATTTCAACAGATGAGGCCAAAAGTATGACCGGCGTAAGAAAAGGGTTTGTTGCTATTTTGAAAGAAAAAATTAATCACGAGATACTTGTTTACCATTGTATCATTCACCAAGAAGCGCTTTGTGCGCAAACATATCCGGATGAAATTTGTAAAATTATGGAATTAGTGATTACCATTATCAACTCCATTTTAGCTAAAGCTCTTAATCATCGCCAATTCAAAGAATTTTTATTTAAAATGGAGAGTAAGTACGTTGATCTTCTGCTCCATAACAAGATACGTTGGTTATCAAGAGAGAACGTTTTAAAACGTTTCGCGTCCCTTTTTCCGGAAATTAAAGTATTTCTCCTTGAGAAGGGCATTCACTATCCAGAACTAACAGACGATCAGTGGATCCAAAACTTTTATTCCATGGTAGACGTTACGTCTCATCTAAATCAGCTTAATCGTAAACTACAAGGGAAAGGAAACTTAATTTTTTCGATATTAGAATAAGTAATAACATTTGAAAACAAATTATCCATTTTTGCTCAGGATTTTGAAAGGAAAACATTGTTTCACTTTCCGAGCCTGCTGAAGCATCGCCAAGAAAATAATTCCTCTATTGATGAACACCATTTTAAAACAATAATTTTAAATATGAGGGAAGCATTTCTCAGCAGGTTTCAGGAATTTAAAAACAGCAGAGCAACTTTAGCATTTGTCAAAAATCCTCTTAATGCTACGATAACCGAGTTGAAATTTTCTCCTTTTGAAATTGACATTGGTAGCTTTGAAATACAATTGCTGGATTTAGAAAACAAGGAGATATGGCACTCTAAATTCGAACGTCTTTGTATTGAATTGGAAATATTGGAGAAGAAAAAATGTGATCTTAGTTCACAACACAAGTGGTTTGCTTTGAATGATCTGGAGAAGGAAGACATGATCATTTTCAACGCTTGGAATAGTATTCCTGATTCTTACGATCAGCTGAAAAAGCTCGCGTTTGCTGTTCTTTCCCTTTTCGGTTCTACATATATATGCGAACAATCTTTTTCAAGGATGAACATTTTCAAGAGTAAACTGAGAAGTCGTCTTATTGATGAGAACTTGGAATCATGCCTAAAATTAAAAACAACAACATACAAACGTGACTTACTCAAACTTTCCAAGGAGATGCAAGCGCATTGTTCGCATTAATAAATATTTATTAAGTATGAAATTTAGTTTCATTTAGTGTAATAAAAGTTTACTAAGCAAGCAGATTTGGCTCCTAATTTTTTTAAAAATTGTTGTAATGTTCATGTTTGGCTCTTTGGCTAATAAGTTTGCCGACCACTGGCCTAACCGATTGTAACCAAAATCGGAGGTAAGTCCTAAATTCAAAATTTCAACTTTCTGCGACTAGCCATTTTTGAGTTAAGTGTGATGCACACATTCACATACCTACGTGACATATCACGAAAGCAATTTAAAAATGGATCCAGAAGTAGTCAAAATGGATATTTCCGTTGAGATGTGAAATTCAAAGTACTCCACGAACACAGTACTTCTTTTTATCATCTGTACAAGGAAGTAATCGGGGACTGCGACGTAATGGAATCAAAATTTCTTCCAAGCAATGAAATTTCTGTATGAACCCCTACATCAAAGGTAAACCTGTAATTTCGGTGCTACATTTATTACCGAAAATCTTATTATTATCTTTAAACAAACATTTTCGGTCAATGGTGTAGCCAGCATGTTTTTTCCGGTCCGATCTATGTGTTGCAGATGAATATAAAATAGCGAGGTAATTTTTAAGGGTAGGTCTGTGTTGTGGACACTCGTGGACACGTATGAAATCATGCAATCTTTTCATATCACGTTTTCTGCTTATTATGGGGGAATCCTTATAACTACGGTAGAGAATGCATCGAAAAATGGAACTTATTCGTTTAACTGTAGTTGTTTCTTACCACTTCGTAAAGAACAAGTATATATATATTAAAACAAATTTAATGTTAGCCAGCTATCGTGGCACTTGTCATCCGAAATAATACTATTTCCGGTGGGACATATCGACTTTTTTCTATTTTTTTTCTTCGTTATCGCGTGATATTTCTAATCAGTTATTTTGACTATTACACATATCTCATGTACATACAGTCTGTTTCATAAGAGCGTGTACGGCGAAACTCAAAAATGGTTGGGCATAATGACTTGAAAAAGAAATACACACTTACTACATGGTATAGATCGTGATGCTTTATTATTAATAAAATGTTCAATCGCCTCCACTATTAATAATTGCCTGGCATCTCCGATATACACTTTCTACTAAATGTTTGGCGTAATCTTGAGGAAAAGACCTCCATATCAATCGAATTTGTCAAAATAACTGGTTGACGGTCCAGATCTTCTTCCCTCAGAGTTTCATCTTAAGAAGCGCCCACACGTTTTCTATTGGATTTGCATTTGGCGACTGTGACGGCCAATCCAATACATTAACGTCATTTTCTTATTTCCATGCAGTACGAAGACGACTTCGATGTTTTAGGTCATTCGATTTTTTAAAATTCAAATAAAAAAACATAATTTGTGATTTATTATCTTGTTTATATCTTCTTTTTTGTTTCAATCCTATAATTCAGGGCGGAAATGATTGATAAACTACGTTTTCTTTACCGGAACAATTATAATAAACTCCGTTAAAATTTAAACATATCCAATATCCAGTCTATTGCTAGGCAATTTAAGTTTACTATATATAAGATGTTTTTAGAAACAAGGGCCTTTTTAATTAACCATAGTCTTCTTGCAGTAGCCACTTTTCATTTTTCCGTGTAAACCACTTGCTGGCAGATAGTAATAAAGCCCTCTGATATATTTTGACCATTTTGGCAGCGGTCAAATTTTCTGTGAAGATGTGCAAATCGCCAAATCCCTGCTTTGAGAGACAGCCCCAGGCATGCACCGTGTTTAACAGTCCGTTGGATGAGTCTATTGGCGTGATTAGACCAGGTATGAGTGATAGAAGAACATGCCCAAAAAGAAACTTCATCCGAAAAAAACTGTGTTGTCCCAATCGCGTTCCAAATTTTCTTTCGACCAATTCAGTCTTTTTTTGACATGTTTTTTGGATAGTAGCAGTTTCTTCACTGTGCTTCGAAATTTCCCTTCATGAGCCAATAAACGTTTTTTTATAGTAGCACATGACACATTTAGATCCTTTTTATGCAAAATCGCTTGCCTGCTGTGCAGTGATAGACAAGGATTCTTCTCAAACACCTGTAAAATCAATTTATCCTCCTTTTTTATTGTTTTTCGTAAGGAGCCACGATCCGGTAGGTCATCGAGGTTTTTTTTACGTCGGAATAACGTTTCACCTACTTACTTACAAACGTCTTCGACTTTTTCATGTACTTAGCAACAGTTCCGAGCGACATTTTTGGTCCTTTTGGATGTAAACACAGAAACACGGCTTCGTAACGTGATGCGTACACGGCAGCCATAGTGAAATATATTTTCTATGACCAAGATCGAACAACAACCGAGACATTTTGTACAAAGCATCTAAGGGGAAGGTTGTCGCTGTCTGTTCAAACTTGGATTTCGCCTCTAACGGTTTCAAGGACAAAGTGTTGCCGCACACGCTCTTATGAAACAGACTGTATTATTTTATTTGTTAAATACGTTCCCATTTCCGACAGATCATAAATTAAAAATTCAGTTATTTTCAGTGATTCTATTAAAAACGCTATAAAAAATCGATGAAAACAATAATTTTTCTATTCATTGGCGTAAAATTTATTGTACTATTAGGATGAGCGGGGAGCTGTCCAGAGTTGTACGTTAAAGTGTGTTTTACCATTCTCATCGGTACAATCTCGATGTAATGGCTCTAACAGCTCCGAGTAATTATTGAGTTTTAATTTTTATGCGATTTCTAAACTATCTTACTACGATTAATTGGCATACTGTGTGCAAATACTAGACAATCTTATATTAGAAGAGCAATTAATGATAAATTTTGAAAAAACTCTTAAGAGAGCGACTTTTATTCCTTAACTATTTCCACGATTTTAATCAACTATTTCTTTTAAGACTGGTACGCAATTCCGATTTTCAACAGGTGGTCTATTTGAGATCTAGCGCGTAATTTCGGCTGTACTTCGCGATACATTTTGAGTCGCAATTCTGCCGCTTCCGCTCGAAAGATTTTTTTTTCACAACCTCCTGTGGCTCACCCACTTACAATCTTTAATTTTCACAGCGCCCTACTATTGATTCCCGTTCAGATTATTTAACATTTGCAAAGCAAAGAAAAAAAAAAAAGAAAAACTTGTAGTAAACCACGTTATCGAATTGAACTAATTTAATTTTTCCTTGTTCAGGGTAAATCGACCATGTTCCAACTGCAACATCTCAGCTCTAAAATGAACTACGATTTGGATTTCAAACAAACGGTAAGTAATGTATTATCGAAGAAAACGGAATATTTATTTTGCTATTCCTATTAGTCAGAAATTCGGGAACTAACCGAATTAACTGTGAAACTTTTCACGTGCTTCAGCTTCACAGCCCTTCGATCTCGCCTACGAATTCCATTCGTAGCCAAAACGGAGTTTCACCCTCAATCTTGAATATTCACGGTTCACCTAGGTAGCTGTTCGCCGAATAAGTAAAGTTATTGTTTAAAGAACTACAATGTAAGATGCGCTAAAAAGCGTTAAACAATTCAAATTCCTTTACAATACTAACCTAAGAATGAAGAGGTGGACATTAATAATTAATTTTAATTCGCAATAAAAAAATTACGTTCTTTTCCAATATTAACCTAAAAGTGCAGAGGTGGACGTAAATAATTTTAATTCAAAATAAAGCATGGGGTGATTTTATCAGCAATCATGCAGTCCCTTAACAAATGTAAATAATATAAAACTACCACATGCTTTATTTTGAATTGAAATTAATTATTAATGTCCACTGTTTCACTCTTATGTTAATATTGTAAAAGAACTTAATTTTTTATTTTGAATTAAAATTAATTATTGATGTCCACCTCTGCACTCTTAGGTTAGTATTGTGAAAGAATTTAAATTATTTTACACTTCTGAGCGCATCTTACATATAAAGCATCTGTTTTTAGTTTGTTTAAACTATAATTTTATTTTTCATTTTTTTGGCCTTGAAGGAGAAATGTAACAGAAGGATAATATTTGATTATAATTGTTTCCCGCGTTTAACTAAATCTATACTTAATTCCGTTGCATGTTCACCCTTTCCGTAAATTTAATAATACAATACAGCGATCTAAATCCATTTTCACCCACTTCCCGACATCTGAATGATTTGAAATTTTTACTAATTGTCAGAACCCGATGACAATGCAATATTATACAGAAAAAAATTACCTACACCTACAAATGAATTTAAAAAATGTAAATATTTATAAACGGAATAATTTTCTTATTTCCCGCGAAAACACGGCGGCTCGGTGGAAGCAGTGAATCCTCAGCTGGTCTCATCATGTTTCCCGCCACGATGTGGCGGCTTAGAGAAAAAGATCGGTTACAGAGCCGTTGCTTTCGTCGAGACGCTACATTGTGGCGGAAAGAATAACGAGACCGGCTACCGTCTTTTTCTCCGCCCGCCGCATCGTGTCGGGAAACATAATGAGACCAGCTAAGGATCCGTTGCTTCCGCCAAGCCGCACTGTTTTCGCGGGAAATAAAAAAATTATTCCGTTTATAAATATTTACATTTTTTACTTTATTTACGGTATAGGTACTTTTTTTCGGCATAATTTTGCATCGTCATCGGGTTCTGAAAATTGGTAAAAATTTCAAATTATTCGGACATTGGGAAGTGGGTGAAAAATGAATTCCAAAATTTGATTACAAACATACAAAGTTACCAATGAAGCTAATATAAAGCATATAATAAACCAATTGGTTCTTGATTCATTCTTTCACACGAGATCTACTTTTCCTCAATCCTCAAGAGGGTGTGTTGCTTTGCTAAATTACATGCTCGGCACTTTCTGGAATTGGTTCAATTATTGGCTCATTCGGATCTACGTGCTCATCTTCAATTTCGAGCAGGTGTTTCATTCGTCAAACCAAAGAAGAATTTTCGCCAACTGTATTCTATACAATGGTTTTGTAATTAAATGCTGTAACCACTTTTTAACCGTTGATTTTTTAACACAACCAGAAAGGTAGCATGACTTGTGAATCTGATGACGTTTTATATATGTACGTTGAAAGCATAGTCATAATCAAGTTGGCGAGGGAGATCGTGTATTAGTCTGTATGTCTACGCGTACATTGATTACTTGTCCAATAATTCCTTTCGAGCCGTGTACAAAGCGTAGGCGTCGGATTTGCCTAGATGGAATTCGCAGCATAACGATGTCGAGAAGCGGCAAATGGGTTGGAACCGAGAGGGACACGAGAATCCATTTGAACGAGCGAGGCGGGGTATTTTATTTTCCAGCAGGGATTTATAACACGTTTAACAAACTTTGAATTCAGTCACGTCCTCGTCTGGAAAGTAAATAGTAAGAAGCGTTATGCTTTTCTGTGGCGTAGGTAGTAAAACTATAACATTCCATACAAGCAACGTCAAATTGATTTCCACAGAAACGTTTACTGCGGTACTCTGGGAGACAAATTTTTTACACACCGGTTATACAGGTTCATCCGCTGACTCCAACTCAACTTCAAAAGCTCGCTTCCGTTTCGGATGAAGATAATACTCAAATCAAATCAAATCAAGTATCAAATATTTTTATTATAAAATTCCACGCGTGCGCAAAAATGCGTGAGCAGTGGAGTACAATAGATTCGCACGAAAACAGAATATTATAAAAAATACAAAGAAGGTTTTATACAAAACTTTTAAACTTAAAATTATAATATTCTTAGATACACATTTACATCGAGTAACCTATCAAATAAAAAGAAACAGATTATACATAAACAAATGAAAATAACATTAAAAATAACTGCAAAAACAATATGCACAGCCGCATATACTGCCTATTCATTAAATCCTCACATTTTACATTTCATACGTACACATTCAGCCACCCTAACATCCCATATCATATGTACATTCATAGCAAAAGTCGCGAAAGTATTTATGCACACACACACATCCACACATACTGCAACAAGTTTAAAGTATTGGAACAGGTAATTTTTCCTATTTTTATTTATTTTTTTTTTTTCTATTTTTTATAAATCCATTTATTTATTTATTTATAAAGTACTAGAACATAAGTATAAGGTCATTGATACTGTCTAACAAGCTCAGCATTCGACTGTCTTTCCACCGACTCATTTGTTTCAGCCTCCAATTTCTTGTTTTGGCGAAACTGCTTACACTTTTCAGCGTTGTTCCTTTTCTTTTCATCTTTTTTCTTTTTTTGGAATACAAGAAATTTCTCCTACTCGGTTATACTTGACGAAAAAGGAATATTAATAAAAATTCATTGAATTCCTCGCGTTCCTGTTTTTCTTGTCGACGCCAACTCACACGTTTTACACGTTCAGTAGATGTGAGCTCTTACACCACTTATTTAATCAACTTAAACTATGCCAGGTAAATTACGCATGCATTGCACCATCTTATTCTATCATAAGACGTAATTCACGAACTTATTGCATCATTTATAGCGTTGCACTTATTGGTGTTGCTACACAAATTTCGAAATGTCCCCCAACCCAAAAACATATCCATGTTAAAAAAATAACGGCGTCAATGAGAAATGTAAAGTTAAAAATTTAATTTCTGCGCAGTCTTATTTAATGCGCAACGAAATTTTCGAAAGCGAATCATGGTTCTACGTAAAAACATACATACGTAAAATACATAACATATACATATATATATATAAAATATATATTATATATAAAATATATATTATATATATATGCGTTCACTGGAATTGTGCTAATTAAATTATATGTAGGTAATAAAACGTTAGCAAGTACGCTTTCGAAATGAAAAAAATAAGAAAAAACGTTAAAAGATTATATTGTTAATTTCTCAAGTTAAACCCTCCAAACTCGTTAATTGAGACACATTTTAAAATTACATTTTTCAACAGGTAAAAATTTTCATAATGCAGTTAAATTGTAGAAAAGTTGCAATAACAGCCTGCGGATTTTTTAGCATTAACCTCGCATTATTGATTACGGTAAGTGATTTTCGTTTCTTTTTTTCTTTTTTTTAAATGTGCATAATTAGAACTTGAAAAGAAATTAGATCTTGTACATAGAAATGCGCTGCCCTGGTACTTTGAAATTACACATTTAATATCGAAATATGATTCAGTACATAAAATGATCTCACGTTATATTTCGTCTCAATCTTTCATATTCATTTGAATATATCGTACAACGTTAAAATGCTCAAAATGGCTAAAAATTCGATTAATAGTCGTGAAAATTAATACCGCTAACTCACCGAATAGTTTATCTCCTTAGAGTGTGACCCTCTTTCTTCAGAGTGGAACGCTATATATGTTTTCGAAAAATTCGAGACCTTCCCCTCGTGTTCCAGTAACAAAAACATTTTAGAATTGTCCAACTGAAGCCGAAATCGTTAAAGGAACATTATTAAGGAAACTGAGCTTTTTTTGTTTCATCGAATAAGGAAAATAATGAGAGATGTCTTTATGTAGCCTTCATCGATTATGAAAAGGCCTTTGACAAGGTGCCTTGGCAACACCTATTCCCGCTTCTATGTCGAATAGGATGCTCAAAAAAGTTGATTAGAATTGTCTACAACTTATACTGTAGACAAGAATTTACTGTGAAATTCAATGGTGTAAACACGGATAAGGTTAAAGTAAGGAAAGGAGTAAGACAAGGTTGTCTGCTCTCGCCAGATTTGTTTAACGTATTCGCGGAAATGATAATTAAAGGAACGTTTAATGAATATAAATATGGAATTAAGGTTGGCGGTAGAAGATATCACGTCGTTAAATTTGCTGTCGACCAGGCTTTGCTAGCTGGTAGTGCCAAAACATTATCAATAATGATCCGAAGATTAAATGAAAATATGAATAAACAGGGAATGAAGATTAACACCTCAAAGACTAAGATCATGGTGTTTGGCAAAACTCGTTAGCAAGTAAGAATAAAATTGGAAACATAGTCATCGAACAGGTATCAGCGTTTAAATATTTCGGTCAAATGTTAACAGTTAACATGGACTGTGCTCAGGAAATCGGCACGCGTATTGCAATGGACGTTTAAAAACAAGCAGGCCTTATTCACCCAAAAATCCTTAGCCATAGATCTGCGTAAAAATTGGGTAAAAATATTTGTATGGTCGATTGCTTTATATGGTGCGGAAACATGGACGTTGAAACAAGCAGAGCGGAACAAGATTGAGGCATTCGAAATGTGGTGCTGGAGAAGGTTGCAGAAAATCAGTTGGACAGACAAAGTAAGCAACAAGGAAGTACTGGAAAGAATGGGGGAAGAAAGAAATATTATGCAACGGATTCGCAAAACGCGACTTCAGTGGCTAGTACATGTTTTCCGGCAGGACCAGAATATATTAAAAGATATAATAGAAGGAAAAATAATAGGGAAAAAGACGCGCGGGCGTCCTCGAATAATTTTCCTGGATATTGTACTGAAGGAGACTGGAATGTCATCATACTCCGAATTAAAGAAGAGGGCGATGGACAGGCTGGCCTGAAGAAGATTGGTGCATGGTGCGAACCAGCCGCAAGGCTGACACACAGATGATGACCCTAAACAACATCGCGCACAATGGCGATCGGTAAATCCTAAAGATAACTACGCAGAATAGAGTCGATTATGTCCTGAATTGCTTAGGAATTTCAAAGTCCAATCGATGGTGCACTGCTTGCATAGCGTTTACGAATTAATTAGTTTTCGTATTTAAAACTAAAAATATAGCATAGCTGAAAGAAAAATGTTCCGTAAAATATTTATCATGAATTAACACCAGAATTCCCGAAGTAAACCTTATGAGTGCCTAAAGAGAGCGAGAACGTTTACAAGAAATCGTTAATTAATAATTTTCGCTGTATGTATGTGGATATATGTAGAATTTAATAATAAACTAGCGAATAAAACATGTTTATGGCACGATTATATAAAATCTGGAAAGACCGGTATATTAATACAAGAACAAAACAGAAACTGGTAAATGCTCTCGTGTTTTCAATATTCCTGTATGGAGTAGAAACATGAACCTTGCAGGATAAACGAAAAATTGACGCGTTCAAGATGTGGACTTGGCGAAAAATGCTGAGAATCCCATGGACGGCGAAGCGCACAAACAACTCCATATTAGAGACCAATTAAACATAGAACAACGTCTCTCGGTTACTTGTCAAAAGAGAATTATGAAATACTATGGTCATATTATGAGAAGAGAAAGAGATAGCCTTGAAAAATGTATTATAGTGGGTCCAATAGAAGGAGCAAGACCTCGTGGAAGACCGCCTCGACGATGGATAGACACAATAACAGCACTAAGCGATCAAACGCGAACCACGGCAATGAGAAGCAGCCAGAACAGAAGTCGCTGGAGACAATTAGTGTACTTGGTAGATTAAAATAGAGGTCACGATGAGCAGCTATTGCGCAAACGACTCTGAAGAAGAAGAATATGTATATTCGTATCATTTGTTAACTTCAGTTTCGCAAACTGTATAATAAAGTTTAAGTACCAATAAAACACCGTTTTCAATTAAATAGATACTAATTATATTTACGGTAAAATAGTTTTTATTATTAGTAGAGGACTTCACGTGCCAACCCCCGGATTTTAGGAAGAAATTTCAATGAAAAAGTGTTTATTGTAAAACTTCTTCAAATACAATATTATGAATTGCTTTAATTATTATTAAATGTTAAAGCTTTGCAGAGTCGACATTCAACAGCCAAATTTCCATTATCTAAAAATCAGCTTGCCTGTTATGCATTACAAACACCTAACATTAATTCTTGTTTTTTTTCATTTTCAATTATAATTATACTTTGGAACACGTTTTGATTCACTGTGTTTTGCCGTTTTTTTCTTTTATTTCTTTTTCAGTAGCCTTTTTCCGTTGATCTTGTAACCGTTTTTTTTTTCATTCTTCTTCCGAACGTAGCAGTTTCAATCTTCCCATTGTACTTAGAAATTAAATTACACTAACACAACAAAAAAAAACAAAACAAATTAAAACTAATTAAATCATTAAAATGGAAACAAAAGGACAGTGTGCAATTGTAACCAGATAATTAAAAAATACAACGCCATCTAAGTACAAATATACACAATTATGAAAGAGTGTATTTTATTGTAAAAAGTTATTTTATATATTAGAGATATTTAACGTTTAAAACAATTTTTCTAACGATACGTAATGTGCAATTACGTATTTTTATTTCATACAGATTACGGGAGTTGTTTTAACATACTTTTTAGTACTCATACAATTTCAAGTCGACAATGAAGTGGATGCGGAAACAGCGAAAACAGTTGCAAAAATGATTTGTACTTCGTGGCCTTGTTTGGAATCACCGAAAAATTTCTCGCTGATTTTACAAGCCATGCCGAAAAAGTGATTTTAACGGCTTCGAAAAGAAAAAAGAAAAATATCCGCGCGCATTTTACATTTTTTCAGAATGCCGGAGTCACCCATTTTATTAGTTAGCAGAAACTATCCGTATATTCGATCAAGTATCGGATTGCACGATTTAATATCGAATTAGTAAGTAGAAATTCCGAATGAAATAACAAAAGGGGGATGGCGATAAAATACTGTAATGAAGTATATCAATTACCCCGTACAATCTTGTTCTTTCTTACTCCTGTCTGTTGTAATTGGCGTTTAACAAACAGTTGGTGCAGTCTTTTTTCGTCTTTCACTATGCTGTTCTGAGTCTTTTAAACTTTCCTCATTATTGTTTAAAGATTTACGATCGAATATTTTATTTGTTTTCGATCATCAACTTTTTACAATATTTTTGTGTTTGTAAACACCGGGGTTGGAGATAGAGCCCCTAGTATATATGTATAACATTAAATGAAACGTTGAGTATTCTAAAAATGAAGAGAAGAAATATTCTGCATAATTCCATCATAATAAAAATAAAAAACTACTTATAACCGCGGTACAAAATTCATACAGCCGTTATGCAGTGAACTTCAAACAAAATTTCTCTCTATATATTAAAACAGTTTTGATCACATTTCGCTAGCATTGTGACCGGTTTAAAAATTTAAAAGTTATTTCAAAATTAACCAAGCAGGCAAAAATAATTAAAAATTTATAACACTCGAATAATGAACTGAATGGAATCAAGATTGAAAATACTAATTAACTTACATGATAGATGCGATTAGAAAAATAATTTACAGGAGACACCATTTTATACAAGAATCTTTTATTTCAATGCTCAACATTTCGGACTTACACCGACCTTCTCAGAAGTCTGATGATGGTCAGTGTAAGTCCGAAACGTTGAGCATTGAAATAAAAGAATTTTGTATAACATGTGGTGTATACCGTAAATTATTTTTCTAATTGAATATACTAGTCAACAAGAGTATGTAGAACATTTTATTTGAAGATCTGCTGCTTTGCAAGGTTCAGTAAAAAAAGAACATGGCTTGGGGCTGGCAAGTGAAACGAGCAGGAGTTAAAGTCTCCTAGTACTTATTTTTTTTTTACAATTAAAAACATTTAAGACAGTTTTTGGTAAATATTTTGCGTATCACTATTTTTCTAAATGAACTACTTTTAAGTGACATTTAAATAAATAAATTTAAAGGATAGAATATCAAATATTAAATTTTTCTGTTATATTTGATGCACAGATATAACAAACAACGAATAAGCTAGATGCAGACGTTTCAGTGCAGGTAATTCATCGCAGAAACAAGAAAACAAAATATTTAATTGGCATATAGAATACACACATGCATATTAATTACAACGTAATTCTTAGACTACCCCTCATTCGAAAAAATGTCCCAATTTTATGTAACGTTTGTTGTTTTATAGGATTTTTGTTATTGTTATTTAAAAAATGTCATAATTTTATGTAATAAAATATGTAACGAAAAATGTAACGAAAAAATGTCTTAATTTTATATAATGAAAGTTAAATGTTAGGATAGGATTTTTGTGATTATGCTTTGTTTTTCTTTTTGTGTTGATGACAGTAAGAATTACGTTGTAAATTTTGATCATTTTATACGAAGTATAGAAGAGAAAGAGACAGAAATAATAGCAAGAGGGGTCAAGGGGCATAGCCCCCTACGAGGCCAAAATGGCCGAGTATTTATATATATATATATATATATATATATTAGAGTGGCCCTTATTTTTCAAGGTTAAAATTTTTAATCTCCCAACCGGTAGTCTTGTTCTCGTACATGAAAAAATCATAGCGTTAAAATTTTAGCTAATTTGGTCAACTTTAAGACGTGCCGATATGGCCAAGAAAATAGCGCCAATAGCGCAACTCGGCGCGCGTGCGAAAGTACACTTCCACTAGTTCCTAGACAGTGGTTTAGCGGGTGTTACGCAATAAAACAGGAACTCTCATTACAGGCTTAAAACGTTGAGACCATACTTGAAATATCACAATTTCATTCTTAGCCTTCTTTCTCAGGTGAATAATTTTATTGATAAGAATGAAAAAATCGTTGAAAACACATTTACAATTTGCCACAGAATAGACTAAGAAAGTGAAGTATTAATGCCAGACATCAGCGTCGATTTTTTCGCATCAGAGTATTTTTTTCGATATTCCGCTACCACGTGAAGCAGGTACTGTTTTTGTGCTGGGTAATGCCTTCGACTGGCGATCCCCAAAAAAAAAAAAATACTGTTTTTGATCTTCTTTGCGGGCCAGTTTATTGTTGTATTGTTCAATTAATTGTACGTCGCGTTCAGCTGCATCATTGACCACTTTCATTTTGGAGATCAATTCTCTACTTCTTAGATAACCTTCATCTTGCTCCCATTCCCTTGGACTTCTGAGAAGAAAATCGGTGTTAATGCGAAATCTCTCAAAAAAATTCTCTAGATCTCCTCGGCATAAATTTTCCACGTCAGAAAATTTAATCTGCAATCGGCTCATGTCGTCATCTTCTGTTACGTCGAGATCCAGGTTTTTGTAGATTCTTTCTTTCACCTCATGACTGACATCGTTATCAAAGAAAACGAAGCCAATTGCTTCCGGAGTTACGATACCATAAATGGCGAATAAATTGATTTACGGTCACTTTTGAAACTTCTTCGTCTATTTTTTCGTAAGAATTCAGTTTTTTAGAAAATTAAAATCTGAATTTGCTGCTTTTATAGTAACCGGAGCTGAAAACGACGTTTCCACGTAAGTTGTCACAATGAAAAGACAAATGTCAGCTAAATCTTTCGCTTCTGAAGTTTTCAGCTTAAATTCATAGCGAAATAAATACATTTTCAAGGAGTATATCATCTTAGACATCCACCTTGCATTGGTGCATGGCTCCGGGATATCGAAATGAAAAATTATTTGTAGTTTCTCCTAGAAATACTAAGCATAATTCTAAAAATTCTTGGTAATCGTCACGAGGCTGATGTGTAGCAAGTGTATGCTGCAGGAATGTAATCAATTCGGATTTTCTGTCGTCGTTAAATACTGTTCTCATTTCTTCTTCCATTAATGCTGAACGAAAATTGTCTTTATTAATCTTTGACCACTTGTTTTGTAATTCTTTAAAAACAGCAACATTTGGACCAGAAGTGCGAGGCATTTTCAGTTTGAAAACAGTTCTTACAATCATTTGAAACATATGGTGACGACACGCCAAATGTAATAATTTGCGGTCGAGGAACTGTTCCAACTCATGTCCCTCCTTTGTCACCAGTATTAACGGTAGTTGTGTCAAAAGAAATACATTTAATAATACAGGCACGGGATTTTTTGGTTTCGGCCAAGTAAGCGTTCTTGACAAGGCAAAGCGACTGCTAAAAAGAACCATGTCCGAGAGATCGTGAATTAATGACACTTCGGAGAATATTTTCTACCTCGGACATTGTCAAACGATAGCACTGCAAGTATCGAATCCGTATCAATATAAAGCACAAAACAATATTCCCAATTACAATTGCGCAATAAATAGGAATAAGCAAGCACAAAAAATCGATTCACTCTTTTCTGTGCCTCACTTATGCAGTAGAGAATCCTTAAGATACATTTAGAAGAGATACACGAATGATTATACTGATCAGAAATATCGCATCAGAACTATACTGCCTCGCTGGCACACAGCAGTATAACGAGGGAAAGCAGTATTTGGGGTGCGCATGTATGCTCGTTTCACTGAAACGCTTTTCAATGAACTAAAATTTTAACGGCATGATTTTTTCACATAAAAGAACAATTCTACCGATTGGGACACCTAATTTTTGAAAAAAAAATTTCCGCCACCCATACTAAGGGCCACTCTAACATATATAATATATTTATATATATGTACATGCGTATATGTTCAAGTGTCTGAAACAAGTGAAAAAAGAAGTAAAAAATAATTTAATTCAAAGAATAGCCGGTGTCATTCACTCCATATGAAGGTCATGCCATTAGCGGCACCATGTGAATTACAGAATTTCAGATTCTTTAAAACAAAAATTTGCAAATATATTATATAGATTTAAACATTTTTCACCTACATTGTTTTAATTGCCGCAATTAAATCCATTTTTACTAATTATTTCATGTTTTTCACACCTTCCAGTTGGTAAAAGTGTTTTTCTAAAATTATTGCGAAGAAACTGCGCTTTCCAAAATGGTTGCGCAGTTCATTTGGTTAAAACAGATTTATTGTTCCAAATTTAAAACAATTGGTTACTTGCAAAAAAAAAAAAAATTTCGAGACTCAACAGAAAAAACAAGAAAACCATTCAATGGCTTTTGTCGCGGAAGGAGTGTATATATTATAAAAAATGGATGTTACAGGACAGCATTAAATACAGAGTTTGAAAAAAGTAAAGCAAATATATTCAGTCAGAAGTAGGAGAAATTTCAGGCACAATCGAGTACGGACAAAAGTAACCAGTAACTATATAGACCGGATTAAAAGGTAGTTTGAGATGCTGAAATCAGACGTGGTTCCAGAAATACTATTTAGGAGATATACATATGTCTACATATATATAAAAATTTAATTGTATATTTAAAACAATTAAAAAAAATATATTTAATTAATTTCAGTTTTATTTTACTAAAATTACGTTTCCTGTGTATCGTATTTAACCACATCATTTTTACTTCTTTTTTTTTTTTTTTTTTGGATGACGAGGCATGATATTCTGAAGGAATCTGAATAATATACTATCGGGACAACTTAGAAATATAAAAGGAATAGAAAGAATAATTAAATATAAGCAATAAAAAAAATACACAAGCGGGTATAACGTCGAATACCTTTTTTTTTTACTTTGTTATAGTATAATAAAATAAATCATATATCGAGTATTCTGTCAGGAAAAACACTTGGATATTAGAACGCAAGAAGAAGGAATTAGATTTTTCTTTAAAAGAACACAAATAAACTTTTTAATTATAGGGGAAAGTGACTAAATAAACGAAAACATCTTTTTTGTGAGGGAGTACTCTGCCTCGTAAAAAAAAATATTCACACCACACGATATTCGTATGTACATAAACTCGATGGAAATGTAAAGTGTACTATGCCCGCTATGACTTTTAAATACCAGAGAAGGAGGTTGAGATAGATCTCAGTTAAACTGAGGAACAAAGGGCTAAACCATCAGAAACGTATAAGAAAAAAAAGAATTGCTCGAAGAAAAAATAACAGAAATTTTATTGGAAATCCAGAGGTATGAAACAAGTGATAAGGGAAAGAATATTGAATATTAACCGATAAAAAAAATGCATTTTTACATCTCCCACGGTTGTAATATCGCCATTTATTCTCGGTATTTAGGGGATAGTTAGAGAGAGGAAGAACGAGGCGAGCTTGTAAAAAACAGCTCGCATCAGCACACTACAACCTTTTTTGGGTTTTTCTAGAAGACAAGAGGAATATACACCCTCGGCCAAAAGTATTAGGCACCCCCAAAAATTACGTGAAACTGATAAGATATTTAAACCGAAGGCAAATTGCTTTAACAATATTGTAGGAAGCATTATTAGAAACGAAGTTGAACAATAGACAACCTTATCTACACGTACATAAGCGCATAGATAAGCGCGTTGTGATAATGCATGTATTTTGAGAAAACAGTGTCAGTGCGTTATCAGAATATTCCTACGTCTCTTAGTGTCAAGAACCTTCCGTGCGTATCTTATTTACTAAAAGTAAGTTAGAAATGCTTAAATCGAGTGAGCTTGATGTCGAAAAATGGGTTAAAATTCAAACGCTACACAAACAAGGCAAGTCCCAAGTGGAGATAGCCAAATTAGTAAATTGCTCTCGGTGTGCAGTCCAAAACGCTATTAAACGGTTTGTGGAGACTGGCTCCCATGCAAACAAAGTGAGAACAGGCCGAAAACGCAAAACTACTCCGCGACAGGACAGAAAACTTGTCCGCGACTCTCTCAAAAATCGGATGAAAACATCATCAGAGCTCGCTACTCCTTGGTCAGAAGAGATTGGGATTCCGATTAGCGCTCGAACAGTAAGAAGAAGACTGGGACAAGCTGGATTACGAGGCTGTAAAGCTAGGAAGAAGCCCTGGCTCTCCGAGACCAACAGGAAGAAGCGCTTACAGTGGGCTCGGGAACACCAACATTTCAGCGAACAGGATTGGTCTAATGTTCTATGGTCTGATGAATCCAATTTTGGGGTTAGTTTTTATATGATTTATTTTAACAAATGGCAACAGCAACTCCCGATTTAATTCACTGCAGTTGAAATAATAACTAATTTTGTAAGTATTTATTTTTTCAATTTTTGCAGTTGTTTGGAACCCCAGGTACACCTTTCGTGAGACGACGTGTGGGCGAGGAATATAGCTCAAATTGCGTGGTACCTACTGTAAAATACGGAGGCGGTAGCATTATGGTCTGGGGTTGTATGGCTGCTAATGGCTTGGGCGAAATGTTTGTTTGTGAAGGCCGTATGAACAGCCGAAAGTACATAAATGTACTGGAAACTACACTGTTGCCTTCGATAACGCGAATTTTTGGTGATAATAATTTAGGCGACGTCAAATTCCAACAAGATAATGCACCCTGCCAGTCTCCACAAACCGTTTAATAGCGTTTTGGACTGCACACCGAGAGCAATTTACTAATTTGGCTATCTCCACTTGGGACTTGCCTTGTTTGTGTAGCGTTTGAATTTTAACCCGTTTTTCGACATCAAGCTCACTCGATTTAGGCATTTCTAACTTACTTTTAGTAAATAAGATACGCACGGAAGGTTCTTGACACTAAGAGACGTAGGAATATTCTGATAACGCACTGACACTGTTTTCTCAAAATACATGCATTATCACAACGCGCTTATCTATGCGCTTATGTACTTGTAGATAAGGTTGTCTATCGTTCAACTTCGTTTCTAATAATGCTTCCTACAATATTGTTAAAGCAATTTGCCTTCGGTTTAAATATCTTATCAGTTTCACGTAATTTTTGGGGGTGCCTAATACTTTTGGCCAAGGCTGTATATATTTTAATATATTAATCTATGCAAAACTGAACAGTCTACCATTAGTCAACAACTGGCAGCAGAAACACATCAGTTGGTCTGAATAGTAGTTCATCTAGTACATAAGAATAACAGTTAATGTTACAAAATAATAATACAACAATAAACGATATATTATTCTTTTGAATCGCACAAATTATCAGCAACATGTTTTTAAAAACGAACAATATTAATCTGAAACTCGTTAACGATTCCATTAATATTAAAATTATTATTACACGTAACTTAACGTTAACATGATTGTGTGTGTGTGTGTATGTATATATATATATATATAATCGGTAAATCTAGCAACAGTGGGGTGATTAATACTGCGCATATTACAAAAAATTAATACTATATTAATAGCAAATTAACACATACACAAAATATATTTTAACAATTAAAGTTATTTGTAATAACTAAAAATAACTGTCTTTTAACGCAACTGAACGTATGAACGCAATAACGATAGCCTCGACTGTTACATCGGAATAAATTCCATTCAATGAAGTAACAAACAGAGAAAAAGTTCATTCATTTAATATTTTTACCACCTACCTTTTAACGTAATATGTAATATGTAAAATTACAATACTTTTAACATCTAATATTGTAATACTTTTAATATTTAATATTAAAATACTTAATATTTGATTCAGTAAAATACTTAATTTTTTTTTATTCTCATTCGCTATATCATAATATAAATATATTGATTCTGGTTATGTTCTGCTTTAATGTGATTATTTAGAATTCACAGTTATAAAAAATTATTTATCTATTCATTCGTTCAGTTTTTAATAAAAATTATTTCATACAATGAATTCTACTCACTATAGTGCAGGTGTTACATTATCCCTAACGCTAGGTTAACAACGTATTTTTGTAAAGTTTTAAAAATACGTTCAAAAATTTCGGGTCATTAAGCAGATTTGATATTGTAATTAAAGTAATTACGGAATAATTCACTAGATTTACAAATACGTAAATTATAAACGAATAAACTTAAAACTAATGGACACTTGTACTCTTGACAGAACATAGGCATAACTCTCATCATCAGTACTCTAGCATATTCATACGAAATCTATATTTATTTACACACACCAAGATGCCTCTGACTAATTTATAGACTATGTAACATACACTATTGATGTTATTCGGTTAATTACAAATAGCAAGAATAAAGCACAAATAATCATATTCTAACATGGCTCTCTTCTTCAGTCCATATGGAAAACATTCAATGGGGGAACTGGAAGTTCATTACATACAAAATTTTATAATTAATTAACTACTGTAATTTTAAAAAGAAAAACTATATTTTATGCGATTACCGTTTAAAACTATTACGCAACTGAAACAGTGCAGGTGGTCCAAAAGTCATTGCATAATTTTTGAAGAGGTGTGTAATAAGCTAGCACGTCTATAAAAAACGTAGTATATACGCGTTATACTGATAAATAACAAAAAAAACTCGTGAAAACGGTCATTAGGAATTTTTTTAAAACTTGTAACGTTTGTTCCATTCTTTTTTAATAAACGGTTTGTGAACAGTAATCAATTTTGTGATGTGCAATGACTGTTGGACCACCCTGTATATTCAATTTTTTATTAAATAGCTTTTAAAAGATCAAACAGTGTACAATTTTTTCACTACTTTTTATGACTTCAATAAACAAATTATAAGTATTTATAAATTCCAAAAATTTACAGAACATTCGACTTTATTCTTTTAATCGTCTACGCATATGGAAGTGAACGCTTTTTTATTTCACAATTAAAATTTAATTTTGTAATTTTTATAAACACACAAAAATTTTTCGACGCTCGATTTTGGTCTGTTTACTAAAACATTAATATATATATCGCAATAACCAAACGTCACTATTATTCAGTTCTCCTTCCCCTAAAACTAGTGTGCTACTACGTTTTAGGATAAACAGCGGACCGCCAACTTACAGTGAACAGACTATACATGTCATTAAAAACCGTGTGCAGTCCAACCATTACTTATATCATGCACGAGAATCGATATCAGATGTCTTCAAAACCAATATAACCGAATCTAACTTTCTTTTAATTACACACATTGTCTAGGATGGTTTATAAAAAAAAAAAATTAAGCATTTCCACAAATGCCCCGATGCATTATTTTTAAATACAAAATAAGCATTAAACAATCTCTCTTTATGAAAACTCGAATTTACCTATACTGGCGACCGCAAACAGAGTCTTTATAAAAAGTGTGTGTGGAAGACATTATATGAATAGAACGATACGAATTTAAGTGCTAACAGTTTTAAAAATTTATACAGATCAACGAGCAAGTCGCAAGATATTTCGCGCGCGCAAAAAAAAAAAAGTGAACGAGAAAAACTAAGCACGATTCACATTCCAATGCGGGAAAAATCGTGTGTTAAAAGGAAAATTTTTATACCGTTACATTTTTATCATTTCTTATAAAAACATCCGTATAACTTCGAATTTGTTTAATTTAAAATTTCATCGACAATTTATATTTCGTTTTCCTTTTTATATTTGTGTATTTTTATAATGTATCACACACAACAAAAAAAAAAAAAATTCTTTCTACTTAATTAATGTATTTGTGCATTACATTTATTTACGAAACGCGACACTTTATACAATTTTAATCAAACAGAAAGTCCATAGATATTTTAAAAACATTTTGTTGTACTTCGTTATGGAAATACTATTTTAATAACTTTTTGATGAAGTTTCCAATCTTTCTATTGAAAATTTGATTTTCCGCACTCTCTGTCTCTCCTCTACACCTCCTCTATGCTTGTGATTTTTAGCAGTTATGAAAAACTTCATATTGCTTCACGGTAACATGATTCAGTCAATTTATAGGATGAAATTCGAATTATAAAGTTCGTAGTTTCTGAATTATGTACCTGCGACTATGAAACACTTTTTTTTTTTAAACTGAATATTTAACATTTCACTTGCTTATTGTGTTATACGAAATACCGATTGCGATTTTTGAATAACAGTTCAAAATTGAATTACGTTAATATAAAAATATATTTCGAAAGTTGAATTAATTATTTTAAATCGATCGACACAACTAATAGTGCTGAATTAGTTTAAATTTAAAAATCATCCGTAAAACACACAACTTTTCAGTATGTGTTTTACGGTGTTTTATATTTCAGTTCCGTTTACTGTAAAATATCTACATTTAACTTTCGGTTATTTCTATACAGAAAAAAAAAAAAAAAAAAAATTCCACGTAGAAAATAATTTTTAATAATCCACACGATAATTTTGTACCGCAGAATTTATTAAATGCCAATACAGAAAATGTAAAAAAGTCAAAAAATCTATCTAAATTAACGCTCTGGTTATATTTTAATCGTTGTTTTATCAAAGTAGTATGTAAAATAATAATAAAATTTTTAAAAAATTAATAGAAAATGAATTATTTAAATAAAATTGAAAATATATCGCATTTGCAATGTACTTAATAAATGCAACGTCCTGCGACATTCGTAAAAATACATATATAAAAGACGTAAGAATACAATGAATGCGTATATAAAATAAAAATATTTTACGTATTCAAAAATAACATCAGAAACTATTTTTCTTTCAACGTCTATTACATCAGTGCAACTTATTTCATTTTTCGATGTGATTGGAAACAATATCACTATTTTACTAACTACATCTCTAGAATTTTTGCATACAGAATATACACGCATTCATTACGGTAGCAAATAAAAATACGACCATTATTCGTTTTTAAAAAGAAGCACAAGTTACGTTTTTCCATCCGATAAAAGGTTTGAAAACTATTTTTCAAAAATCAACGCTTTATACTAAAGTTTATCAAAAAGTCGATATTTTGGTTTTTTGTCGCGTATATATAATAATTAGGAAAAGTAACATTAAAGCGGAATTAACCATTTCGTGGCGCGCGTAACCTTCAAAAATTAATACAAAATAATAAAAATTAATTTACATCGAAAAAAATAAAAAAACGTTAATTACACACTTTCACTTAGAATTAGTTTAATCAATCTACTATACACCACGTTGTACGTTTACTAACAGAAATTACGATTTATTTTATCCAAAAACTGTTGCGACTAATATTTAGTCTCCCATTAGTTGATACAGATAAAATATTTACTTGTTCTAAAAGTTCTGATCTGCCGTGATTTTAAAATGTCCAACACACGAAGCTCCATCAAATTAATAAATCGTAATTAGATTTTAAAAACTAGATCCTGAAGAGTAAAAAAAGAAAAAAACAATTATTTTTTATAACTACTTATCGTTCTTGGTAATATATATATATATATATATATATATATATATATATATATATATAATGTATCACAAAATCACATGGAAAAAAGTTTTTCTCAGAATTATTAAAGTGTCGTGCAAGTAAAACGGCTCTAAGAATAAACAAAAAAACCGTAACACTAAGTTGATTTATTTATTTTTATCCCACTCGTAACAAAAAAGAAATAAATAAATAAAAATTATACCTTCTTAAATTAAATTTATTATTAAATACTCGCTAATAATCACGTGGAAGGCAATGGCAAACCACCATGTACAACATCATATGCGCGCTAGGTCAGTACACACCACACACACACACACACGGGACTACACTTGTAGCGCGATAACAAGCGACTACTATCAGTTCCGAATAAAGTCTTGCGCGTGTACACTCGCGTTGCATACAACAATTGCCTAGTACATTATGCCTGTGTCTGTACAGCTGAGATGTACGAATAGGTAGTCGCCGACGTCCAGGAATTAAGTATGGCACTATAAAGAAAGAAGATAATAAGGGATTTTTTTTTTTTTTTTTTTTTTGTAAATTGAAGCGTTTAATTAGCGAGTGATAAATGTATATCGGAAGATTTAAGTAGTCGTCATCATATGAAAATTTTAAAATTACTAGAAAACCGTGAAAACAAAACACTAATTACGTATTTATAGATCATCATTTTTAAAAAAAATTCTTTACGTATTTCTTTCTTTTCTTATAAATTAACTAATCATGTTACCGAATCAAAAATGAAGCGGCATGTGACTGTGGCGAGATGGAACAGACAATGCATCGTGTATCCTGAAGGAATGTCGGAGGCTGGGAGGAGATTATCAAATTGACGGGCAAAGTGACAGAGTGGCTACAAAATCTTGACGTTACAGTATAACATGTATAAGAATATATAAACAGTTTTGGTGACGATGTAAACATGAAAATTCATATGTGATACTGATCATTGTTAATTATTGGTTAAGTCGTTTGGTAATAGTAATTTGTTCGCTGATTCAAACTCTTCTCTTTTTTTTTTTTTATATCTGCAGACATACGAATAAATAAAATAAACTAATCATGTATTTTAATAAACCTAAAGTATGTAAATCAATGAAGCAAAACTACTTTATTTTTAGCTTCGGTAGGAGTGAATTACGATAATGTATAAATATTCTTATTATGTAAATAGAATTTCAAGAACATTTTAGGGTTTTATTTATGTAAATTTTTTAATACATTCCACTCTTTACAATATGGAACAAAAACTTCTCACGGATATTTTTGTATATTTAATTTATTATAAAGCAGTTGTTGTTTTTTTAACGCGACAAAAACAAAAATAAAACAATGACAAAAAAAAAGGGGGACAAATTTTATCGAACTTTAGTTTATTCAAAAAAAAACAATTTTAACAAAGTATGCCGGCTTTATCAAGCTTCACGCATTTTTGTTTTTGTTTTGTAAAAAAAATTAACGTAATAAATTTTATACATAACTGAACTATATCTTTAAAAAGCCCTTTTTTATGACGTATAATAAACATAAACAGGTCCACAGTAACAGAAAACCTTCACAACAACAACATTTGTACGTATACATTAAAAAGAAGGGAGAACTTATTCGTCGCTTTTCCTAGGAAAAAATAAATACGCAGCATTCTTTTTGGTTAATTTTAAATCGACAAAGTCAAAAATGAAACACAATGAACCAGTGAAATAAATTATTTGACAAAGAGCTTATAGTAGTCCGTAAATTTAACATTAAGTCGTAGACTAAATAAAATCTATCAGCATACTAAAAAAAACTCTACATCGTTAGTACATTTACAATAAAGTTCTTTTTTTTTTCTTTTTTTCTTTCCCTACAATACAAAATGAAATAAAAGTCCTTCATTATGATTATCTCATGAGCTGATATCGGTAACTGAAAAAAGAATTCTCCTTTTTCAAAGAGAAACGCCTAAACATCATGAACATGTTTTATGGCTTCGCCACCCATTTTAAAAACTCGTGCACTATTAGCGAGTATTCAACGTAGATGCAAATCAATAATGCGATTAGGAGGACCGATTTTAATTTCACCTTAGAAAAATTTATTGTAATCTTTTTACTTGCTTAAAAATTTTTTCTCATTTTTCCGTATGTGCATTTAAACAGCCAAACCCTTTTTTGCTCGTGCACAATATTTTTTGTAAATTTTAATTTAAAAAAAAATAAAGTAAGCTTTTAAAATAAATCTCAAAAATTTCATAAGACTGCCGATAGTGATTTTCATTTTTTCCAATTAATAAAAAAGCAAACATAATTTTTCAAAAAAAAAAAAAAAAAAAAAAAAACTTAGTGACTTGTTGAAAACCATTAAGTTAAGAAGATAAAGTAATGCGGTGGTTTAATTTATCGTATTTTATCTCTAGAATCACTCCTAAATTTATATGCGTATTTTAGAGAATCATCCTACTACATATTGATATACGAATACTGTCAATATTTCTAAAATCTGAACTGCTTAAATATTATTTATCAGTGATGATAATGACTGCCGAAGTTAAGAGAAATTATAAAAGGAAATTTAACAACTTCAACTACGAATTTGTGTAATTATAGTAGACTTGATGCGATTGCCCAGTTCGCCTCGTGTAATTTGCGATAACGGTATGTAATAGTTTCTATGATCTATGAAACTACAGGTTTACGCAGTCGGAAAATGTGAGTATTTAAATGGAAAAGATTTTACCGGAGCCGCGTTGTGATATACCGATAGCTCGTTGAAAATCACTCGTATAAGAAACACGCTCGCCGTCTCAATGCTGGCAGTTTCTGTCTTTCATTTTTTTTTTTTTTTTTTTTAAAGTCAACATGTCTTTATTTTTCCGTTTAATTAAATGTAGATAGCAAAATGCTATTTGTTTCGAATGAGAAAAAAAAAAGAAGCAAAACACAGAATGAAAAATGTAGAACGTGAATAGGTGCAAAAAGAATTAAATTTGTAAATTAAAATCGAAAAAAATGTTACACGATAAAAATTTGACTACAGATAAAAAGTAATAGCACTGTTTTATTCGATGAGGACGAATGGCATCAAACAGATTTTAAAAAAAATGAGCCACCGATGAAAAAGTATGCATAATTTTCATAAGAACCTTGAAACCGCTTTAAAAAATATTAGCGATTAAATTTGTTGGCCCGATATTATTTAATTAGTCTCGCGAGATTGCGATCACTTTTTGGTTCAAATTATACGGAAATAATTTTTACAAGTTTACTTAGTAAGTTTTTTACTGACAACAAAATAAACAAACAGAAAATCGCAAAGAATGTAGCTATATAAAATCTATAAAACAGTGACTATCCATTCGCCACGAACACCTTATTGAAAGCAAGAATATAAACCCCAGAGGAACCGTTTAGTTTCAGTAAAACACTTTCTACTATAAAGTTGCGTGAACTATGTAACGATAATTACAGTTTGTAACATAACACGTTAATAATAATATTCTTCCGCGTATAAAAATACACGTACTATAGTTTTAAAAAAAAGAATATCTAGAAAAATAATTTTAAGCTAATTATTTTTAGAATTATTATATTTTCTAATCGATTTTCGTTAGTATAAATGATCGACAACATTAAATTGGTAAACATTAATAATATGGTGTGCAGATGATTATATTTCACCGACACTTCACTTACTGAATTTCGTAGTCACTTTATTGCACTGAATAATTCGGTGATATGGTTTAATTATGCTTTTCGGAGAACTTCCCTCTGTCTTTTTATTTTACGTGGTTTAGGTAATGTACTTTCCCGGTTTTGGTTGTAAAAACTGTTATTTCACGATCGAGTTTTCGTAAAATTCAACATTTATACACATGTATAAGATCTAAACAGGATAGTTTAGTAGTGGACGTATAGTAACAGTCGAACTTTGAAATTAGCGTTCGCCAAACATAATAAGTAAGGAATATTTAAATAACCAAATCATTAACCAGTGCCAAAATCAACGGAAAACCACAGCGTATGTTATCATATTAAACGCTCACTGACGTAGTCTACACTGACAGACCGCACTTTTATTATTTTGTAAATACGTGCGAAGAAACCTATCTATTTGCTAAAATAAGAATGTTTAGTGAGTTTTAGTATACACCGACCAACCACAATGTGACTGAAATACCACATATCGTACAACAGACTTACACCTTCGAAAAAGCGTTTAAGATTTCATTAGAGTATCTTTTAATTACTTCGAAATAAGAATAGCCTGATCATTAACATGAAAACAAAAAACATCGGCACATCTCTAAACGTGTGTAAAATAATTCGTATTTGTAATTTAAATAAAATTTTACTTACGTTTAACTGATGCTATTGTTCGTTTTAATATCAAATGATTTTAGAACGAAATTTCTAAAAGTCTTGTACGCTTCGTTTAAATCGTCATTCACTACAACTAAGTCAAAATTTCCATTTGCCGTTCCTACAAAAAAAAAAAAAAAAAACAACAAAATAACCAAATAATAAATATATCGTCACTGGCGGTACAGTTTAACTTCTTAATTTTACTTTTAAACTTTTATTTGTTCTATAGTTTTACTAATCGAAGTAAAATTGTACTTTTTTAAAATAACGCACTACAAAATATGTAAAAATTAGTATGAAATGTAACTTTTGGGCACAAACTGAAATAATGGAATTTTATAACTCTTTTTTTCTCCCTCTTTTCTATCTAAAACGCGCAAGTCTTTGCCTAATTGGTTAGATACAACTGTATTTTTAATTTTGACGCTAATTTCCGATGAAATAATCGCGCCACAAATCCAATAGTACTTGGAGAATTGATTTTTTTTCGTTTTTAAATCAGAGTTAACACGTATAATTTATTAAAAAAATGAGAAAATATAATTGTTGCATTTTTTAACGTTATTCATAAATTTTGAAAATCACTATTGTAAAAAAAAAAATTTAAAAGAACACACGGCGTATATCGAAATAAAATAATCAGTGCGAAGACAGTGCACGGAACACCACTGCTACCAGTGCTATTTGGACGGATTTAATTTTATTCGAAAGCTAACGACATAAATCGACTTATTTATCCAAAACAAACGATTCCTTAAGCCATGGTTTTAATGTATACAATCATACATCAGGCAATTTTCTTAATTTTTTTCTCGTAAACAAGAACTTTTAAAATATTGCCTCCATTCCAAAAGCAGCGACAGATCGGGTTACACTTTGGATAAATCGAACAATTCCTTATTGTAGAACGTTAAATGTGATCGGTGAACAAAGTACTACTCTTCGTGTGTTTTCGACAACTGCTGGAACAATGTATTAATAGGACCTCAAGAGACCTTAGAATCCCGTGTGCTATTTTCATAAGTGTAAATGTCGCAGTTGGGAGATGTTCCAGCATTTTCGCATACTTCTTTATACGCTATAAAACGGGGTTAACAAGCTATATGCAATTTGCGGTTGTTGTGTTTATTATACAAAAAAAATCTGTACCATTAGGTTTAAAATAAAACAGTTAAAACTCTTGCACTGAAATGAACATAATCAAAATGAAAATATAAATACTTAAAACATTAGATGATCATGTCTTAAAATTTTGAGAGAGTTAATATTAAGTAGTGAAAATGATTTCTAATAACACAGCTATATAGAATAATTATATAGAAATGTATTTATAAAATTTCATATTTTAAATACACTAAAAAGTACGGATAAAACGTGGATTAATTTATAAAAAAGTTAATTTCTTCTTTTCACTTTCTTAATTAAAGCTGCATTTTTGGAAAACGCTGTTTCAGATAATATCTATGATACAGAAGGAACTAATATGTTCTCGGATTTTAAATTTCTAAGACTACCGGCGAAATTAGTTACTTTACAATACTGTAAGTATGCATAAAATATCCGCTTTCTTGTTTTCTTTCTTTCCTTTTTTCTTTTTTCATCTACAGAGAACAACGATAAGATGACTATTTGAGATTATCTTTTCACTTATACAAGTATAAAAACAATGGGAACTATTGTACGCGTTGGTAAATAGACGGCACACTATCCAATTTAACAATGGCCACTACAAATTATCGTTGCCATCTTTTATTAAAATTTGACATCACGTATTTGATAACATTTAAGAAAATTTCAAAATATCACACAAATATATTTGTAACAGTACTATTTGTTGCGCACTGAAAGCGACATTATAATAAACCCCCCCCCCCTTCAAACATTTAAATAACAATGAAAACGCATTATTTAATTTGAAAAAACCTAGTTCAATCGGTGCGGCAGTTACTCGGTTAAAAATTAACAGATAAAACAGAATAAAAAAAAATGTTAAAAATGCAGATTAGGCATTAATATATCGAAGTATATAGAAAAGAAATATTTTTACTCGTAAACTCAAGAATAACAAATACACACTAAAATTCGATTTCTATATATTTCATAATTTTCAAACTTTAATATATTATTTGGAAAATAAATACATCAAAAATTTAACTACAAGATTACCACCATATCGGTTCATAAATGTCCGATTCGATTTAACTATAAACAAACCAAGCAACGACTTGTTCAATAACATGCATTAAAATTTTGCTTAGACAGTTGCAACCGCCAACAACTGTAGTGCGCGCTAACTTTACTTATTAAACGAAACATTTTTTTGCATTTATTTTTAATAAATTGCGCACGAAATACGAGTAAGAGTTATTTTCAGTCTAGCAAAACAGATTCATTTGTTAAAACTAAGAAGTAAAATATTCATGTTAAACATTGTGTGCAATAGATACCGTAAATTATTTCCGATGAAGCCCATTCGAGCCTTCTTGTAATACTGTCATCAGAATCGGTTCCGCGATTTCTAAGGCGTTTTTCTAAATCGTCCAAAGATGGAGTCATAATAAACGTGTATACCGCCTGGATATTACAATGTTCTTTCATCTGTTTAACTCCTTGAGTGTCGATATCCAGTACACATATTTTACCCTCACTGGTAACTTTCTTCACAGCGTCAATACTGAAATGAAAAAGGTAAACAAACAGTGAAATGAAAGTATCTAATGTAAATTTAAATTCCTTGTCGTATTTTATGATTCTCTCAAATCGAGTAGTATTGCAAATCGCTTATTGCAGTAAAGAGATATAACTATATGTCGAATAGTGATTTTTTCTTGCTTTTACATACTATTTAAATACGGCGAGTAGTATTATTGGTTTATAAAAATAATTCAGGGCAATTTAGATGGAGAAATAAAAATATGTAGATTAGAAAGAAGTTTTCTAAAATGTTTAAACAGCTATTTTCCTTTAGCGGTTAAAGTATTATGAACGTATCAAGGAGGATACGGTCTGCAAAAAGAATAAAGAAAGAACTTAAGGATAAGGTATATTGAGGGTATAAATTCTGAATAGAATGAGGCTAAGACAAGTTTTTTGAAATGAAATACATAGAATGATCTTGAAAAAAATTAAGAATTATAAAAGCACAGTGAACAATGATGTAACTGATATTTCATTTCACAGTAACGGAATATGTACGAAGGCATTAGCTACATCAATAAATGCAGCTACGCAAAGAAACTTTTTAGAGTGTAACACGGTCGGGAGGACATCGCTAGTAAGAAAGCCGAATATATTATTAGGGATTGCATTATTGTTCTTCACTAAACGAAACACAAAATGTTTGTTCAGCATATTTTCAAAAAGCTTTCTTAAGAGACAAGAGCGATACAGGTTGAAAAGGGGAAAAAAGAAATTTTATTATAAACCAATTTAACTGAACAAAAGGAATTACAATGAAACGAAATTGCCCGATGCGTGAATTTACAACGGTGAATTTTTACATACATTTTCATAAAATTTTTAGTTTAACTTAAAAAAAAAAAGGAAATAAAAACGTTAAAGGTAACTGAGTATTCGTAAAAAAAATGACGATAGAAAAGAACGATTAAAAATCGAATAGTCAACAATGATGTTGAGAACAAATTAGCAACAAATGCAAAGTATAGACTTCTTTCGCAAAATGCGCATGTTGCTTCGCAACATATTAACCTGAAGCAGAATATCGCACATCACACTGTGTAGTCCGATATACGGTAGTTTGCAATCTACAAAACATATCATCACTTTGTGAAAATAGCAAAATGAAATAATTTGCCACTGCTTTTAATTATAGTTTGCCTGTACCGCTTTAAATACATATTCGTTTTTTAGTGCCGCGTTTAAATTTACTTTACATACCTCGTTCCATACATATTTCCAGCGTAGGTGGCGTATTCGATGAATTTTCCATCATCGATGGCTTTTTTCATCTCTTCTACGGAAGTAAAATGGTAATCATAACCGTTTCGTTCATTATGTCGAGGCGAACGAGTCGTATGAGAAACAGAAAACCCGAAATTATTCGGAAATTCACTAAACAACTTCTTCAGAATGGTCGATTTTCCGGAACCGGACGGACCGCACACTACTAAAACTTTTACTTTCGACTGAGACCAAACCATGCTGTGAACACCTGAACAATAAACACACCAATAACAGTCCATCATAAATAGCCATAGTGCCAAAGAAAAACTACCTGAGATGAACACGAACATTTTTTTACATGTTCGTGTACGTATTCAGTTCAGTGCAGGTGCAGGCGGTCAGTCACATTTTATAAATGTCGAGAATTATTCTTATCGGTAATCTGTAATCGTTCCAATAATGACACCAAGATAACCGATAACGCTAAAGTGCATTTTACGCACATATAAATCGCACACAAATATGACTAATTAATTTAGCAGATTCAATATGCGAAGGAGAATTGCGGAACTTTATTAAAAATTGTAAAATGTGTATTTATATTACATCACACGTGTTTATATATCTGTTTAAACGTATTTTTACCGACCCGAATTTAATTAGGAACTTATATTTGTACGTAAAACTTAATGTCTGCGACAGCTTCAGTTAAAAAATGATACTGAACACGATAAAATTGTGTTACCAGCAAGAAAACTGTCAAACACTATTACATCTTCGGCTGTAACAGACCTAATTTTTAATTTTTAACATATTCATCTCTAAATTGGAATACAAACCATCAACGACAAATAAAAACGGTACGTATACATTATTTTAAATAAACACTCTTTTATTAACCGTAATGCACTTACTGTCTGAAATTCTATTTAAAATTATTTTAAAATTTCATTAAGTTAAAAAATTGCGTAGTCTGGTGGGAGTACTTCACTCGAAAATTTAAAAAATATCCTGAAATCTAATAACGTTTCAACTTTAATAGCATAATATTTTTCCTGAGAATTATTTCGATTTAATTAATACTACCTTGATCAAACATTTTTCAGAAAATTAAAAATATAAGTTTATTTAACAAAATTGATTTTATCCCTTTCAAAGTACTTTCCACTGACTGCAACGCACTTATGGCATCGGTTGATTCAATTCTCGAAACATTTATTACACTCGGTTTTCTGCATGGCCATCAAAGTTATCTTCGATTTATCTCCTAACGGCGACTAAAATGAATTCTCTCGAGCGATATCTTGAGTTGAACGAACGGAAAGAAGTCGCAGAGAGTCAATTCAAGCAAATTTGGTGGCTGTTACGACGGTATTCGTTCTGTTCTTAGTTAAAAAATCACTGATAACGATATCCCGTTTTTGCATGAGATTCTGGTCTTTTAGCACCAGCTTTGCAGAAACAAATCTCGAGTCCAAATCATTAACCAAAATGTCTTGGACGAATCCATAAACGATGTTCACCTCCTCTGCCAACTCTCTCTGATGATCAATTTGGAGTTTTCAGCCAACGTTTCTTTGATTTTATCGATGTGTTCCTCGGTTTTCGATGTCGGTGGCCGGCCATTGCATTCATCATCCCTGACGGACTCGGCACCACTTCTGAAGCGTTTGTACCACACATAAACATTTGTTTTCGATAGAATATAGTTGTCAAAACACTTCTCTAACATTTCCAAGGTCCTCGCTCCGTTGAATCCGCTTTAAACTCGTTGATACAAAGTTAATTCCATTTTTAAAATCGTAAAATATCGGAAACATCCACAAGGATAGATGAACTCAACACGGCATAACTTTTACAAATGTCAAGCTATGACATCGAAATTAGGCGGAATATTAACGGCAGATTTGGCAACCTAACAACAAAAAAAAAACAACTCAAATTGGGTGAATGAGAGTGCCACAAGAGAATAAAATAAACATTCTCGATCTATTTCAAAATTAGGTTTTTTCTTTTTTTTTGTAGGTATAGTACGGTTTCCTTTGAAAGTAACGTGTAGCTCCGTCACCAAAATTAACATTAAAACGCCGATTCGCTCTCCAGTATAAATTTCAAGGTTACATATTTCACATTGCTGCCGGAAGGATGGCTCTATGCTATTCGACTTTTTAAATATTTAGCTCAAAAAATGATTTTTTGAAATTAGAAAATCAGAACCTTAGAGGTGATCAACTATTTCACTTTTTCAAAAAGATATCTCTCTTCATTGATCAGTAATTTAGTATTGGCTCTTTCTTCTTCCACCGTTGCTTATTTCGGAATCTTTCTTTTTATGATCATCAGCTTCTATATTTCTTCACCAAACACAGCGCCTTTCAAATTTAGTAACGTTCCGTTGATCGTCTTCATTCTTCCTCAGCAACGGGTTTTCACTCACTTCCACCTCAATTACTACATTTTATTTTACATTTATTCAATTATGATATCGAACATATTACCTATATATGTATATATATATTAATAACAACGCCATTCTTAGCCCGGCCACCACTACTGTTTCTGTCACAAAATGTGATATTAAAAATTTATTTATTTTTTGTCCCGCAGTCCAGAAAGAATGACATCGTCAATTTTCCTCGATCTATACGAAGTATAGAAGTTATAGAGCCGGAGGTCCGGGAATATCCCCTTACGAAGCACAAAGAGCGGTTATATATATATATACAATAATCCATACACACACACACACCATTATAATTCGTTCTCAACATTTATCATCAGAAACTTTTATGTATGATTTTTTTGACAGTTTACTGAAAGATATAAATAAGTAATTGGTGGAAAGGGATGCAGCATCTCTCATAGTCTAACATCCGAAGTAAAATCCTCCTTCACCCATCTGCTTGCCAAATGAAAGGTACTTTTTATCGAACATAATGTGCTGACAAATATATTGCAAATGAGTTGCCTAATAAAATATGTTCATGGCTATATAATCGATTAAAAATATTGTAAGTACATTTTTTAAAAATATTCTACTGATTTGTTTTCCAAACGAATTCAACTTTAATCGAAAGTATAACGTATTCACAATATGCAACAGTTTGGTTGCCTGCCTTTTTCTGGTCCCTATTACCTGGTTGCCAGGTATAATCGGGTGACTTGATACTAGTAAGTGCACTCATCTGCTTGCTCATTGAAAAATATATTTAAATAAAGATAATTTTATTGCGAACGCGGTGGTATAAGGTTGCCTGTAAAAAATCGTTCATGAATCGCGGTTGCCGAGGTTTTCAATATATTTGCTTATTTATATAAATTTATTTATATATATATTAATTACAACGTAATTCTTAGGCTACCACCCACTCGAAAAAATGTCCCAATTTTATGTAACGTTTGTTATATTTTATAAGATTTTTGTTATTGTTATTTAAAAAATGTCACGATTTTATGTAATGAAATATGTAACGAAAAAATGTCTTAATTTTATATAATGAAGGTTAAATGTTATAATAGGATTTTTGTGGTTGTTATTTTTTCTTTTGTGTTGATGCCAATAAGAATTACGTTGTAAATTTTGATCATTTTATACGAAGTATAGAAGAGAAAGAGACAGAAATGAAAGCAAGAGGGGTCAAGGGGCACAGCCCCTTGCGAGGCTAAAATAGCCGAGTTTATATTAATTACAACGTAATTCTTAGGCTATCCCCCATTCGAAAAAATGTCCCAATTTTATGGTACGCAAAATGTCCCAATTTTATGTAACGCTAAATGTCCCAATTTTATGTAACGTTTGTTATATTTTATAGGATTTTTGTTATTGTTATTTAAAAAATGTCACAATTTTATGTAACGAAATATGTAACGAAAAATGTAATGAAACAATATCTTAATTTTATGTAATGAAAGTTAAATGTTAAGATAGGATTTTTGTGATTATGTTTTGTTTTCCTTTTTATGTTGATGCCAGTAAGAATTACGTTGTAAATTTTGATCATTTTATACAAAGTATAGAAGAGAAAGAGACATAAATAAAAGCAAGAGGGGTCAAGGGGCACAGCCGCTTGCGAGGCCAAAATGGCCGAGTTTATATATATATATTGAGTCAAAACATTTAATTTTTTTAAGGAACTGTTCACTGTTTCCTTTTGCAGAATAGTTCTTAAGAAAAATTTGATATCTCGCGTCATTTACTTTGGTGCAGTGCTTGATGTCATACATAGTTACAATAAACTCCTGCTTTCTCATCAATGTAAATGTCGGCTTCGCCAATTAATGATGCAAAACATTTTTGATACGTCTCGTTTTAAGAAAAAATTTTAAACGGTCTAACTTTTCCTTTATTGCAAAAAGCTGTCGTGTAATCGGAATCTGTAAACGCATGGAAAGCAGGCAGACTTTGGCATAGTTTGGATCCCAACTTCAATATTAATTCTGTACAATTAATACAATTAAGGTCGTTATTATTTTTATTCTTCGTTGCTGAATTTGCTAGTGAAATTTTATGAATATAGCCAAGAAAATTACTAAAATATCTGTATCAGAGGATTTAATTAAAATTCTTGAGCATGGTGTCACTTCGTGAGCGTGAAAAACAATCCTCGTATAGTAATGACAATTGTAATCAACTTCTTCAGTTATTATCATGCAATTTTGGTGGGCTCGATAAGAGTAGCAATGCTCTTCGACGGGTTCTCCCACTACATAGCTAAAAATTGCATCAAGGCCACTTAGAAAGGATAATTTTTAAGACATTGCAAAAAATATTTAGGTCTATTTTGTTGAGGACCTTAAATCGTACACGAAACATCGAACTCTTGTTGATTTTGAGGTTCGGAATCTTTTATTGATGGCGAAAAATAGCGATCAAAAATTAATGGTTGTCCTTTTCCACAGCATTAGAAAAAACTCTCACATTCAACGGCTGTGACATGTACAGCTGTTATGCTGCGTCCTCCTCTATCGCATCGAATAGTACACGCAATACTTCTCTGTCTCGCTTTGATTTTTTGAACTTCAAACCTCGGCAACCGCGATTCATGAACGATTTTTTACAGGCAACCTTATACCACCGCGTTCGCAATAAAATTATCTTTATTTAGATATATTTTTCAATGAGCAAGCAGATGAGTGCACTTACTAGTATCAAGTCACCCGGTTATACCTGGCAACCAAGTAATAGGGACCAGAAAAAGGCAGGCAACCAAACTGTTGCATATTGTGAATGCTTTATACTTTCGATTAAAGTTGCATTCATTTGGAAAACAAATCAGTAAAATATTTTTAATCAATTATAGCCATGAACATATTTTATTAAGCAACCCATTTGCAATATATTTGTCAACACATTATGTTCGATAAAAAATACCTTTCATTCGGCATGCAGATGGGTGAAGGAGGATCTTACTTTGTATCCTGTACTATTAAAGAAATCATAGCAAAAAAAAAAAAAAAAAAAAAAAGGATAAAAAGGAGGCAATTTAGAGGTGGATTAAATAAATCCCAAAACTAGGAAAGTTTAAACTATCAGAACTCCACTATCACATGACATTTGAAATGAATTCACTCTCACCAGGCAGAAAAATATCTACACAAGATGCGGATGGAAGCCATTATTTTGTTAAGGAAAATAAAACTGAAATCAACTATAAAAAGAAAATATGTTTTTATAGAATTAAAAACAATCTGACCATAACAATTAAACAATAGTAAGAAACAATTTCTTTGATACAGCGATGGGGATGATGCGGGGAAGAAAAATCATTACATAAGATTTCTTCGATTCTTCAATGATTTTTCATAGTATCCCCGTGGTGAAAAGTACATGTTCATTAATAATATTTCATCATATGCGTTTAAAAGTTATAACGATAAAATAATTTCGAACAATTAGAGATAAGATACATGAAATAAAAAAAGGAAAAAAACGATATGTTTAAAGGAGAAAATGCAAGTACTTCAATAGGCTAAGTAATTTAAAACTACATTACAAAATGATAACTAATTACGCAGTACACTAAATATCAATTATGTGTAAACAACATTGTATGAAGCGTAACATTTATTTACATGCGATCAAATACATGCCGCAGTTATCAGTTTCTTACACGCACACAGCCAATTATCCAAATATCTTTATCCATTGATTCCTGACTTGATTCAGATCTCGTGTTATTTATAAAATAAAGTTAATATTTTTCTACTCCGAAATAATTCAGATTGAAAATCGGTAACATTGTTAAAATGTTGCATTTATTTGCATGAAATATATTATCGTATTGAACATTAACAAATTTTTAAAAGGTACATTCATTCGCAAACAGGTGATTCATGTAAGTCTTATGATTTAAATGGATAATCAAAATCTTAACCAAAATGAAAGACAGCGAAAAGCCTTATTTTCAATAGTTGAAAGCCAAGTCTAAAATCTCTAAACTTAATCAAATTTATCTAACAGTTCAGTTTGACTAAACCGGCTGAAATTACTTTTTCATTTAATGCGTACCAAACCGTTACAAATAGATAAGCGACTAAAATACTGTAGACAATAAAAGAAAAAAAAAGAAAATAAAAAAGTCTTTTTCTTTAAATAGCTAAAGATTTTAGTCGCAAAATCTTAAAAATAATGTTTAAAGTATTCAGTAAAATCTCATTACCAAAATTAGATCTTTATTTTTTAGGGGGCGTGTCAACCATGGACATTAACTCAGTGCAAGTGAAATTTTTGAAATAAATTCGAACCAGATCATACCCGAACAAAGCAGCACTGTCTAACCAAATACACCATAGTAGCTGACCTAAAATTAGGTACGACACATACTCCTGTACTTTCATTGTTTTTAAATATTCAAGAACGTGCCTTGTGTTTAGAGTAAAAGCAAGTTGAGGGACTTTTAACTCAACACAAGTAGAAAGGAATTTCAACGACGGAAAAGATATTTAACAGAAAAGGGAAGGTTTTGACTTGTAAACAAACTTAATAACAAAGAGCTGCAATTGAAGATGGTTGTTATGTGGATCGGAGCAAGAAAGAAAGACTACTGTAAAGACTTCCAAATACAGGCATAAAGGAAGTTTCTGAAAATCAGGTGGATAAACAAGATCTGAAACTTCTCAAAGGCGTTAAAAGAGATACGAGAGAGAATTCATAAAAGTGATAAAAGCAAGAAAGAAAAGGTAAATACAACACATACTAGAGAAGAATAGTAGTTTAAGATTGTACTGGAAAATTACAACAGAAAAAAAATAGAATTAAAAATGATAGTAAAATAAACAAAATATATAAGTTGAAAAGAAATCCTAGAAACCTGCTAACCCGTATATTGTATATGTATATGTATATATATATATATACATATACATAAACTTGATCTTTCCGACCACCTGGTACTAGTTCTTCCATAATACTTATAGAAGAGTAGATTTTAATTGACGTCATTCTTTAAAAATAGATATTTTACTATTTTAGAAATTTATTTAAAAGTGTTCAGAATCGATAAAGTTCATTTATGGTTTGTGTAACAATTTCTATTACAGCTCCGAACTCAAAAACGTTAGATGATTTTTAAGGAATACAAAAACGTAACAAGATCCTTCATTATCCCCGGCTAAGAATGGCATAGTCAAATACACATATTTATTCAAATTTTGAAATAACGCGATCTCTAAAACTACAAAACCTTATAGTAGGAAAAAGTAATTCTTTAAAATATCATTTTACATATTTGTTAAAAAATGCATAATGCCACTATAAAACAGATCATAATGACCATGAAGGAAAATGCATGATCACTTGCACTTAACAGGTCCGCTAATATTATTGTTAAACCGCAACAATTCAAACAATTATTGTGTACACATCGGTTATTATTCCGTCAATAAAGTAAATTTTTTGGGGCTCATTCCGATGTTTCAAATAGGAACTACGTTAAAAAATATGGGACAAAGTAAGTGTGTGTGTATGTGTATGTGCAAGTGCAAATTAAGAAACAATGTAAGCGACTCCTTTTTAGTCGTATACGAAATACAAAATTGAGGACATTTGGTTTCATAATCCAATTGTAAATAATATATTTTTTTGAAACAACAAAAACTTGGACCCTCAACATTCCTTTAAGCACTTATATCAGCTTGTTCATAATTTAGTTCGGAGAGTTGGGATTAACAAAATAGCTAGACGGAACATCTATTTAATCGCAGCCACAAGTTTGCGCTTTAAAAGAAGACTTATAATAAACCAGTTCTAATGTAAAATGTATAGTCTAACGTTAGGTTTTATTTTGATGTATTAATGATTATCCCTACCAGGGATGACACCAAGGTCGAAACTACTGCAGGCGCTCAAATCAGTTTTATTTAAAGGAGTATTATTTATTTATTTAAATTATTACTGTTATTCTTTAAATTAAATGTGGATGTTAGATTATTTTTATAGTTTTTATTCACCGAAAATAGGGCAGAAATATTTCAATACAGGTAGATCTCACAAAGATAATTCCTGCAAGCATATATATTATGCATACGTATATAATATAAACGGATTTAAAATGTATATAAATACAGATAATACGTATTATTCTGTCGCAACTGAGTTGATCGGGATTCCTCACAGTCAAGCCGGTGTATATTCCAGATTAGGTTCTTAGGAAAAGCGGGAAGAAGAGACGGTAATCAAATTTATTTACTTTAATTTATACGAAATTTACAAATAAAACGAATTCGAATTTATTACCGATCTGATCATTTAAATTTTATTGGATCATGAACCATTTATCGAAAATAAATCGAATGAACATTCTTCAGCAACTTGATAAATATTATTCTATTCATCTTCAACATTTTTCGAATTGTTTTTCTGCTCTACGTCTCCTTCCCCACTGCCGATGATCACGGTTCAACCGCCATCCGATCACTACGCGTATCCCTTGAAGACAATGATAGATTTTGGTCAGTCAACCTTAGCAACTGATTCTCATGTACACTCACGCTAACTACGAGGGACGGCTAAAAAGTAATGCACACATGCTTATAGAACGCAAACGAAAAGAAATAGCGAGATCAGGCAAAAAGTAAATTAAAGTACAATTCTTAAGCTTCAAAATCATTTATTTATTTTTCAACACATAGTCACCGTTAAGACTAACACATTTCTCCCAACGTGTAACAAGATTTTCATTCCGTCACTGAAAAATTCTTCCGACTTTTCTCGAATCCAGGACTACTTGATAGCTGCTTTCACTTCATCATGTGAGGAGTAATGATTACCCTTGAGGACTCTCTTCACTAGAGGAAAAAGATAAAAATCGCAATGCGCAAGATCGGGGGAATAAGGATGGTGTGGAATCGGTTCAAACTTCAGCTTTCTCATTGACGCTGTTTGTTCTCGTCTGTTAAACGGCGTGGTATCCATCGTGCACAGATTTTACGGTATCCTAACTGTTCAATAATGAAACCAACACGTTCCTTGGATATTACAATATGATTTGCGATACGCTGTTGAGTGATTCGCCGGTCATTTTGAATCAAATCATCAACAAGTTTGCGATGCTTATCGTCTCATCCGCTGCGCGTTTCATCAACAATTATGGCTTTTCCAGGCTGGCAATCACGAAATTGTATTACCGATCGATTGACAGTAGAACTATCAACAGCATCGTCACCATAAACATCCTTTAAACGACGATGAATTTCAGTAGGAGTCACTTTTTCAGCTGTTATAACACAGCACGTTGTTTAACTCTCATTGACATAACATTACAACACGTCTCCATATTTACACTGCTCACAGCAAACTGGATAGGCGCAAGGACTTCAAACTGCGCATGCGTGTAAAGGAGGAATGTCACTTACGAATGCCACCAGGCGCGCTTCTGTAGCTCATTTCATTCGCGTTCTTTTCAGCCGACCCTCGTATCTTAATATGTCCTAATTTTATTTAACACTTTTTTTTATATATATATATATATATATATATATATATATATACACACACACACACACATATATATATATACATATATATAAAAATCTTTTTTTATTTCATATGTACGTCAAAGGATCTTGTTAACTACGGGGTGACAAATAGTGTTACAGTTACAGTTAACACAGAAGAATATTGAACGCTTGTTTTATTTAATCCAATAGGTCACGTTCAATTCTATACACATAAAATTTGTATTATAAACCGAGTATCCCCATTTTTATATTTAATACATACATTTTTTTTTTTTTTTTTTGTTTTAAATTAAACGCTTTATTGCTTCATAAAGGTACATTAATGAAAATGAAATAACAAAGGCATTTCAGTATTTTAAAACATTTTTATTTTAAATAAAATTAGTCTGTGACAAGAATTATAAACATGAACATCGGCAGATTTTATTTTATATATGATTAAAAATTATTTGAAAAATTAGTTTTTTTCATCCTTAATTATTAGTTCACCGCATAATTAAACGTTAAAAACAATTAAACAGATATATTACTGGAAAAAGTTGGTTTCCACTATACTTTAAATTGGTTGGATGTTCATTTCAACTAGTTGGATAACAGTAGATTTCAACAGATCTCAATATTTTTATTGGCAAAATAATTTAGCTTCCTCCGTCAATATTTCAGCATTATGATGTTTATTTAATTTCGTTTTTTTTTAAAATAAATTACATGTTCACCGCATACATTGTATCTTTTTATACATTTGATGTTTCAATAAGTATTAAGGGAAACATTTAATTTTTTAAATTACTAATTCGTACTTCACCTAAAATGAATAAAAATTGAATAAGCATCAATGAAACAACTTCTTATTTAATATTATAAAACTTCTTTTTTACCCTTTTTTTTTTTAAATATAGAAACTGAAATATTGAAATAATGGAAACTTACAAATTGTCCACTAGCTTCCGATATGAATATTCATACTCACGACAAAAATCAAAGTAACTATGTATTGAAATGTTTTTAAATTTTATTGTTTGTCGAACCCATAAGACAGGACCAATAGAATATGTGACATTTGACAACACTTTTTTTCACCATCGATAAGTTATGATCATTTGCAAGTACAGTATAGTTTTCAATTTTTATGGAAAATATATTACGCAAGAAACATTATCGACACGAATAACAAAACTGCAGTTTGGAACGGTGTCACACCTACCAGGGAGTTTGCAATTTAAATCTATTTTATATAGATTATTGCGCTACTGGTAACAAATAGTAGTATCATTTATACTGTGCTGTTTAGAAGAAAAAGTCATTGATTAGAGGTTATTACTAAACAAATCTAAAACTAACAACCTGCACTGCACGTTATGCAATCGAACTGAATTTTCAAACTCAATCTAAGTATGCCACTCCGCTCCAAAAATTAACCTTAACCTTCCTTGCCCCTCACCCCAAACACGCATTTTTCAAATTTTAACGCGAATTACAGCCTGGGAGCTCACAACTCATTTCAGTCCAGAGTCTATCAGGTGGTACTTAAATGGTAATTCAATCAATCCCACCAACACAACCACAAGCTTCTTGTGTGAAGAACGACAACTGACTTCGTTTTGAAATGTAAGAATTACAACTATTTAAAAAGTATTAAATAAATGGATTTCTAGCAGAGCCAGGCCTGTGCATCTGATGAGGATACGTCAATGATACATCTGGACTACCACCACATCCAGCAGGATTCTTACTAGATACAGAGAGCCGTGAAAGTTTACTATTTAAGTTATTTATTTCAGGGAAGCGTATGTGTATATATATATACACGTGAGTGAATAGTCCCACATGCATGTGTTATCTGTGCCCTTGAGTGTTGGCAAACATTAATGAATCATAAACAAGATGTTTACTTTTGAGCTGAGAAATATCTAGGAAAATGTGTGACCGACTCCGAAGAGAAAGTGTTAACGACTAAAAAATTGAATTTGTGATTTTAATGGGTTCTAGTAATACAGAGCTTCCTCTTTATCATGCTGGGAACCGCGAATAAAAATATGCATTTTTGAATGCTCGAAAACTCATGTAATGTAGTGAATATATACATGAAAATTAACGAAAACGGAAAAGACGACTATGCAGGCGATGTTCTAGTCAAAACTGTCAGAACAGGATCAGATTGGATGGTAACACGGCGTATATAAATGTACAGCCATAACAACAATGTAAAATACCGCATCACGTTTGCCAAACTTTAAACGCGTTTTTCTCGAGAAGTACTTTTTAGTCGTTAACCCCCTTTATTCGAAGCCGGCCACATATGTGCATGGGAGTGTGTAGCTGTGTGGACACATTGAGTAGGAAGAAAAACAGTAACATTTGAGCAAATGGTGACTTTCATCGGGGATGAGTCGGCTAATTTAGCAAACAACAACATCGTTCTTCGAACCGCCCAGCACACCACAACAGAAGGCTGACAGTATGCAGCCACCACACTGTTCTATAGCTTACACTTCATCAATTCGAGATGTGTATAATTTCGATTTCTCAGCATTTACCCGCCAGTTCATCAAGTAGTCACTTATTAACATTTTTGAATCATATCCATCGCGGATACTAACTAGCCGTTTACTCGATAGACTTACAAAACTGGTCTGTATATTGACATGATCACAAAAGGGATCTCTAACACGCTCCTTTACATAGGCAGAGGATACCGTCTCTTGTAAATGTTTATTTGTCACTGCCTCGTAGTAGTCGTTTTCCATGGAAATTATAATTGCCAGTAGAATGCAGCAGCTTTAAGAAGCTTTACAATACCAACAGCAGCATCTTTCACTTGGCCAAAGAATTCTCTAAACTGTGGAAACCAAGTTTCCTAACTAAATACTTTACTCATTGTGAGAAATAACATATTCAAACGAACACATGTACAGATACGCCATTTTCTGAAATTGCTCATAATAAAACGTGCCATAGCTACTTGCAGACTTTCAAGTCTTCTGATGTGTATTCTTTACTGCTAACATTCAATAGACGAATAAATGAGTTCCTTTTAGAATACTGTTAGATCATTAGAACACATTTGTATATTTTAACAGCTATTTATAGATATTCAAGTATTCTATTGTGTACTCTTTATTGCAAACATTCAGCGGGTGAGTAAAGGGTTTATGTAAGCAGAATGGATTTCTTATTTTGTCCCCCTTTGAGATACAATTTATCTTTTTGCAGACTAGTAGAAGTGAACCCATTACACAGTTTGGATATCCTTTTTGGTCCGTTAAATGTATATGAGGTTGACCGATGATGATACATATGTTGATTTATGTTTAACACTAGCGATATAGAGAACGTAGATGGTACAGTGGAGGTATCCATTAAAAAGTCTTACAAGGAGAGGTCACGATCTGCGGGTCACCGATTTTGATGAAACTTTGCAGATCGATAGAAGACCATGAGTATATAAACTTTGTAAAATATTAGAGTGCAACGTTTTGATTTAAGCGAGAAATTTAAATTTTTAGAAGCCGAATTTAACGGATGATATACATAGCCGTTTAGACAAAAATATGCGATAAATTCCAGATTATGTTTATATTTATTTTATGCAAATAATTCGGAAGACTGATTATTCCAAAATGAAGTATATTAAACAAAAAAATTATTAAAAAACAATAAAATAATTTAAAAAATTCAATTTTTAATTTCATAAAAATTTAAACATGTCATTTATTACATTTATATACTATAAAAACACAAATTACATTGTATATATTTTGTGGTGTAGTGGTAAAAGTGACGTCTATTTATACATACTTGGAAGTAAGGTGTCGAGGTTCGAATCCCCCCCTCGTGGTGTTCCATAAAGTTTTTGATTCTTATATTTTAAATTATTAATTGTTATTATCTAATTATTTCAATTCTTTATACATAACTATATAAATATAATAACAATTTTTAAAGATTCAAATTATTTAACGACTGTTTTTGTGCATGGCTTCCCTCTAAACATTCAGATAAACGTGAAATATTTTTAAATGTAAATGAAATTTGTTTTTCAAATGAAAAATTAAAAGAACTTTGCACTCGTGGTAATAATTCATTTATATGTTGCAGTAAATATTGCAGGAATTGATGTTTTATTTGTTTTTATGATCTATGTCACCCCAAATTATGTAAATAAAAATTAAGTTTGTAGCATTTTAATTACAACTGACATTCATCAACTCTCGTATTTTATATGTAGATAAGTATACTTTTTTTATTTATATTTATATACATACGTATATAATGAATTCGTTGTGTATAAAACATATTTATCTTACGTTTTATTATATTTATGTAGTTATGTATAATGAATTGAACTAATTAGGTAATAACAATTAATAATTTAAAATACAAGAATCAAAAATTTTATGGAACACCACGAGGGGAGGATTCGAACCTGGACACCTTACTTCCAAGTATGTATAAATAGACGTCACTTTTACCACTACACCACAAAATATATACAATGTAATTTGTGTTTTTATAGTATATAAATGTAATAAATGACATGTTTAAATTTTTATGAAATTAAAAATTGAATTTTTTAAATTATTTTATTGTTTTTTAATAATTTTTTTGTTTAATATACTTCATTTTGGAATAATCAATCTTCCGAATTATTTGCATAAAATAAATATAAACATAATCTGGAATTTATTGCATATTTTTGTCTAAACGGCTGTGTATATCATCCGTTAAATTCGGCCTCTAAAAATTTAAATTTCTCGCGTAAATCAAAACGTTGCACTCTAATATTTTACAAAGTTTATATACTCATGGTCTTCTATCGATCTGCAAAGTTTCATCAAAATCGGTGACCCGCAGATCGTGACCTCTCCTTGTTAGACCTAAGTTCCACCTTTTGAACAGACTGAGACGTTGCCAGTAAAATGCCTTAAATGTTAGGTAACAAATCAGCATTTGATTCTATACGAACTTGATAATATATTTATCTTAACTATCCTAAACGATGTAGATGGCGAAGGGAACACTCAAACGCATGAACACATACATTCACAAATGCATGTAGACTTCAGCTATAACCTTGCGTGGAAATAAAAAAACACATGTGCAGATTGTACCACCATCTGTGGTAAGTCATTCACCGCAAATGTAAGTGTTGTTTCTCAGCTAGAGTCCTAGAAAAAAGTACATGTACCCTGTGCAGAGCAGTTATTTGTTGAGAAAACTTTGTCATGTAAGTGCAGTCTACACGTCTAAAAAAACTTAGTCTGTCAGAGAAAATTCACCAGTCAAAAAGAAACATGATTATGGCTACACCAGGAGGTGTCATCTCAAGTTTAAATTTTTTTCTACAATAATTCATTAAAAACCCACAGTTATCAATAAATTTATTTTCTTGGTTTAATTTATATCAAATCACAGTTTTTGCCAGCGCTTTACAATTTGAAATTTAAATTTTTCGCTTGATATTAGTGTAGTTTACTGAGCTCACGTGCTACAGATAATTCAGAAGCCAAACATACACAGTTAAACAAAAGAAAACACTGGATGCGTTCACTTTTGAAATTAACGGGGCAAAAAAGAGCAAATACATGAAGTAATATTACACATAATGAAAATGTAACGGAAATTTAGTGTATGTATACACACACCAGCATATAGGTGCTTTTCTATGCATCATGTTGTCAGCAGTGTAAATATCCTTAAATGCCAGTTAACAGATCAACGTTAGATTCTATAACAATTTGACATTGTTATTTATTTATGGCCGCTATATAACAACTAGATTTTTAGCGACCACTATATATATATATATATATATATATATATATACACAAGTTTTACAAAATTCCGAATTAATTAATTATACAATTATTAAACAAGAGAAAACATTTAGTAGTTTCATTAAAGAAATAAAATATGGTTTTGTTCTCGACAAATAGCAATCTTTCCAACTGTATGTCACATGCCGGGAAAAAAAATTTTTTACAAAATTTTGAGCTTTTGGCGCCCCGAGGGTCTAATATTAAAGTTGGAAACACGGATGTTCCATATTATTGTATTGTTATCTATAACAAGCATTTCTGCAAAAGGACACTTTTTTAATTCATCTGGAAGTAGGTGAAAAATCGTTCGCAATATTCCCCGCAGACAGACAGACAAAATGACAGATAGACTGACAAAGCGAGTTAAATAAAAGGCTATAAAAATGTATTCATTTCAAGGAGGACTTCATTTTATCGTAGATTGTTCTCGTTTAACATTCATTTGTAATTATTATGTTAAGTTCCTTTCTTATATTTTTTCTTGTGATACCTCTAGTAGAATTTTTTTTGTTCTCAAAAATTTATTGTTAAATATAATAAAGGCACCGATCAATCGAAGGCGAACACGTCAAAAACGGAGGCGGTTTCTACTTAATGATATAGCATTCGAAGGCGCATCAGTACCAAATGCATGTATACACACACACATATATATACACGTATGGTTTTATGTGTTTGGCATTCATGTGTGTGTTGCAATTGTATTCATGTATGTGAACACACATGTTTATGAGTGCATTACAACAATTTACCACTAGCATAGATTAAAACTATTACTTTAGGTTAAAAAAGCATAGTTTTAACTAAATCACGCATATTACGTCCTTAACACTTGTACAAATAAACTAGATACCTACTCCTTCATAATTTTCCCCCTTATTCATTAAAGCAACACCGATTCTGACATAAATAAATGAGTGGGAAATTGTAAAATTATGTTTTCCCCTATTTTGTGCCGTGAAACTTGCTTATGTACAGTGTGAAAATACCTATCATTTCCCAAACACCTACACAAACATGTGTGAAGTAACTAAAATCATACTTTTTTACCCAAAAATGTGCTTTTTTCATCAAATTTCTGGTTTTACTTAGGAAACATTTATTTTTAGTCTGAATCAACAATGATAATGGTAATCTACCACTCTCCTGTCATTGCATCTAGCAGAATAATATTTTTCTGACAGGTCGTGTAAGTTGCAAACATGCAAATATTCTCAATAAATTGTTTTTATTATCTAATACACTATCGTTAACACCATTTGTTACAGTTTACACTACATGTACTCATTGTTGGAGTCTATTATTATACATACCAACATGAAAAACAGCAGCCCATACTGCCCTTTTAGGACTTTCAGCACAAAAATAATGCAGAAGAAACAATTCATTACTGGAGTTTGTTTAGAGGTATGATATTTTACATTCCATTGACCGGCAGCATCTTATCTTAACCTAGTAGCTGTTGTCATTACTATTCAGTACAATATACAATGTTGCTGCATGTGCTTTGAAGTTGACACAGATGAATACCTTAGCACATACACGCGTATGGGTTATATACTGTTTAGCCTATTCATGCTATTATTTTAACATGCATTCCTTTATAATTCCTCTTTTATGCACTGACACACTTATTCACTAAACCAAATAAGAAAAAACATATTGGTCACTGCAGTTTTATATTTTTCCCCTTACTGTGTGCAATGAAAATTAGTTTATATACAATGCAAAATCAATTGTGGCTGCTCATAAACTCGCATAAATATGTATAATTTAACTAAAATCATGCATTTTAATTTAAACGAGCGTTTTTAGTTTGTATCAGCAACCATGATGATGATGCGTTGTTAGAATACACTTATATACATTTGCGCTCACTCACACACACATTAAATAGCCTTTTACCACATTACTTTCAAAAGCATACTAATCTAAAGAACTTTTTATTTATCTGTGTATGAGAGTCAGCTGAAAAATAATGTACACACGACCATAAAATAACAACAAAACAACCTATAGAGCTCTACGAGGTAGCATAACAAACGTATTATCCCCCTTTACCAGTAAACAAAGTTTCATTAAAACACCTTTTCCAGTTCGCGTTCAGTAGTGGTTACGATGGAGATGAGCATCGCTTCTCTGTCAACGCGTCGAAAACAATTTCTGTGACTAACGAAATTTACTGCAAGAAAGTGGACGATTTGATTTATAGTGATCGTTGAATCACCGAACAGCATATTGCGAATCATCTGGGAATATCAAAAGAACCTGTAAGGCCATACCGTTCAAGGACCTGACTACCGAAAGACCTGCTCCAGGCGGGTTCTGTTCCAATTAACTGATGAAAACAACAGGAAGCACTGACGAGGTACAGGAGGCAGTAACGTTTTGGATCAAAAAAATAATTTTTTTTTTGTTAATGGAATGAAAAAACTCGTCACGCACTCAGAAAAATGTATCAATGTAAATAGCGACAATGTGGAAAAATAAATACATCATTTTAAGATAAAGAGTTGTACTTCCATTTCTTTTTGGTCCCATCCCGATATCTTTTCTCGATTTCCCTATACGGTCGTGCATACATTACTTTTTGGCCGATCCTCGTATATTTAGCTTCAGAATTATCCATGGCACATGAGATCAGTAAACTACATATATCAACATCAAATGAAAAAGTTTAATTTGAAATTGTAAAATAATAATAAAAACTGTGATGTGACAAATAATAGATTGAGAAAATAAAATTGTAAGTAGCTGTGAATAAACGAGTGTTAACTTCCATGGTGAATATGAGTAGAAAAATTAATTCTTTTATTTATAATGCTCAACGTTTCCGACAGCTTACACTGGCTATCATCATGGTCAGTGTAAGTTGTTTGAAATGTTGAATGTTATAAATAGAAGAGTGTTAACATGGTAAAGCAATAGATGTCAATGCCTCACCAACATTTTTAATAAACTATTGGGGAAAAACGGACTCTTCCTGATATAAGCACAATGTTGTTTCTCTTTGACTACAGTCCGTTCAATGAAAATGTGCCGATGGAAAAAGTCGATATAAATCGATATGGCCCCGTAAGTGGATAATAAATATCGATTTATATCTATTTTTTCCATCGGCACATTTTCGTTGAACGGACTATAGTAATTATTCTCTGGAAAAACTGAGTTATTTTTAAAGGCATGCAGGAAAAGAAAACACGTACTTATAAATGGAAAAGTTTTTCTCAAATAATGACTGCTCTGTCAAGGTATATGTACTATTTTCAATTTAAACAATCGTTTGCTTACTATTTGTAAATTTGTTTGTTAGCACTCTAGGCAAGAGATAACATTTGTACATGCTTTGATTCATCCCAGATGGTGTTACCACTGTACAAGTATTGTTTTCCTACAATTGGTACAGCTCATATTTCTCACACCTGTTTGTTAACAATGTCAGTGCTGGCATGAACGTATGTTTTTAGTATGACTTATACTTCATTTAACTCACAACTGTACTTTCAAAAAAGCTTAGAGCTGACATAATGGTGAATTACTAGAATGATGTTATTGTTTACTAAATGAGTTGACTCATTACATGTGTGCATGCGTTTGAGTGTTCCCTTCGCTATTTACATATTGTATAATTTTATTATACAAGAAACCATCGTACTCGTACGCAATATCGATACGCGCGCATGGTCACATTTTACTGTTTAAAAAACATCTCAGCGGAGAGTTTTTTACCCGCGACTTGAACGCTATCTGGTATCGATTAACGCGCCAGTCGACCATATCGATATCCAGTGTAAATATTTTTATTTTAGTTCTAATTTATTTTATTCCGAACGCGACGCGAAATGACAAAAACGAAACCGGTTTCCTATTGGCTGCTTCGGTGCAGCCAATAACCAATCACACGGCAGAGCTCCCTAGCGGCTGATATATATACACCCGCATTTTCATTCCTCAAATTACTGGCGATTATTAATTTTGCACGCATCAGTCGCGTTTCCAGAGCGACACCGGTCGGCAGTTATCCAGCGCTCCAGTTCTAGTCTGGGCAGCACAACAGTGCTGCAGATCAACAGTTCTTTTCAGAGCTACGCGCTACCAAGGTGCGTACCCGCGTTCGTGGTGATCAGCGTTGTCAACAGCCTGATCATTGCCGCTATTTTACGAGTTAATTCTTCCACTCAGTCGCCTGTCGCCCGGTTCCTATTGGACAGCATCATCGCTGCAGATTCGTGTTCGATTCCAGCCATCGTCGCGGCAACTCCATCTGTTTCCTGTTGGGCAGCATCAACGCTGCAGATTCATAGTCGTATTCCAGTCATCGTCACAGAACATTTACAAAATATAATTCGTCATTATTTGACGTGGTCCTCCGGGCATTAGTTTGGTCATCTGGACAAATTGTTCTAATAGAAATTCGTCAACTCCAAATTGAGTCTCAAATAACCTGAGCGTAGGGACGCTCAACACATATTTTAGGATAGTTATGATAAATATATTATCAAGTTCGTATAGAATCAAATGCTGATTTGTTACCTGACATTTAGGGCATTTTACTGACAACGTTTCAGTCTGTTCGTATCATCATCGGTCAACCTCATATACATTTAACAGACCAAAAAGGATATCCACACTGTGTAATGGGTTCACTTCTACTAGTCTGCAAAAAGATAAATTGTATCTCAAAGGGGGACAAAATAAGAAATCCATTCTGCTTATATAAACCCTTTATTCACCCGCTGAATGTTTGCAATAAAGAGCACACAATAGAATACTTGAATATCTATAAATAGCTATTAAAATATACAAATTTGTTCTAATGATCTAACAGTATTCTAAAAGGATCCCAGTATAAGAAGTTCTACAAAGAGTTATTAAACTGCTATTTCATGCTAGCCTTAGAGGTGACATAAGCAGTAACAGTATAAGTCAAATTGTATTGATGGTTTTGAAATCAAAGTATTCGGACAACATAAGCAAATTAGTATAGTAATTACAGTTGTTTTTCTTGCCAGCTGGAAAAGTGGTAATGCTAATGTAGATAAAATTTTGTCAATTGAAGTATTAATTGAGGGTGGATAGATCCTAGTATCCTGGAACGTCATTTAATAGCCGCTTCTAATGTAATATAGTTGACGAGCTACATAGAACCGCAAGAAAACAATATTCCACCAGACGTGTACAGATATTCGGTTTGAATGACCTTCAGCCAAATTACATGACAGAAGATGAAGTGAGGTCGAGAGTTAATTTTGGGGTGCGTGAAGAGAAGTTTGAAGCCTTGCATTAGAAATGAAGTAGGTTCCTGTTTTCTGCACATAGTTTTTGAGTTATCCATCCACCCCTCCAAGATTACCTTGCCCATTATGTTTAAATGAAAATTATTACGTTACTTGTAACTACTTTTCCCCCAATAGAATTGAATTAAATAGCATTTTTTTTGTAAGAGCTACTATAAAAAAAAAAGAGGAAATATTAATTTTAATTTTGTTTCATCACCCAAGAACATTAAGTGGATTTATTCAATTTATACTCCATCAGTGCCAACTCTAACTAAATTCTACTGTATAAAACTTAGTAGACACAATTTTCTAAAAGGAAAATAAAACGAGTATAAACAATTAAAGGTTCATGTTATTTTTAGTTTTTAAATAAAAATTTGTTTCCATATTAAGTTTTAGATCGTACATAATCAATCACCTTTAAAATTTCCATTTGTTTGCCTATTTGATCGTTTTAAAAAACTGCAAGATTGAATAGAAAACGTAAAGAACATTCGAGATATTAGACGACTACAAGAATTTCCAGAATAATTTTCATTCCGATATTTAAAACCCATGCACTTTGATAGGATTAAAAAACCCTATTTTCTGAGTAGGATTTTGATCTTGTTTATTTAACATTTCCTAATCAAAAAATTACACTGTTATATCATTTGGTTCGGATTTTTCATTTGATCATAATGTGCATCTTATTAATGGTTTTGACGATTTTTTTGTAAATAATCTTACAGACAGGTTAACTAATATCAATAAAGTTAACAGGTAAATCACAAATTTTTTTTTTTTTTTTATTCTCCTCCTCACCTTTTTTTTTTGCCGTTAGTAACTACTAAGGTCATTACAGCACATGTATGGAGGCAACTTATATATGTTCAGTCAAACCACTTGTTCTAACGAAGGCTATAACTCTTGTGACGTTAGTTGTTGTATTGGCCTGACAATCCTGTATGTTATTGGGTAGGCTATGTTGTGTCCAGAACGTGGCGAACTTTGGGCATATGAGAAGTATGTGTGGAACTGTCAGCACGCCAGCCTAGTCGCAGAAGAAGCACATAGTTGGAGGCGAAGATTTACTAATTATATGACTGTGCAAGATAGTGACTTGGCCGATTCGCAGGTAAATCACGAATAATGATTTTGAACTAAACAAAGAATATTTAACGTATATAAATTATAAATGAGCAATCGATATGTGTAAATTGTAAATTCATAAATTTATCGATTTTATAGTAACCAGTGATCTCCGTTTTTCGAACAAAACGTCTCAAAACACATTATATAAATAATGAGGTTTTTGTTTCTTTTTTTTTTAGGCTCGTTAACTAGGGATCTCCACCCAGAAATGATAGGAAGAAGAGGTAACTAATTAGCTGAAATAAAAGAAACAATGGTAGGAACGATGGACCAAGGAAGAAAAGACAAGATATAGGAAGCACAATAAGGAGCAGGAAGCCTAAACTTTGAGAGGAGTAATTAAAGAGAAGAACTTTCAGCAAAAAGAGCAGAACACTCAAAGAAAATATGATTAGTATCGCAGACAACTGTTCATTAGGACGTAGAGGAGACCAAAGAGAGACGACGATGGGGGAAGAAATTAAACATACCGATAACGAACGATAAATAAATTTATAAAAAATATAACAATTTAGAAATCTTTCCGGTCAAGGCCCATTTTCAGTTGCAAACAAGAATAAAAACAAGAACATAGAATGAAACCGAGTGACAAGATCGAAATCTAAAATTACACTGAAAATAAAGGGCTACCGCGTTTTTAAATATGAAATTATAAAACTGAATGGAGAATCGGTATTTATAGATACAAAAAAAAAAAAAAGACAGATTAAGCAAAAAATTAATATACAATAAAAAGCGGTAAAGCGATTACAATAGAAATAACCGGGGAAATCCAAGCTTATTAAAATAATAAATTTAACCATCCAAAAATAAAAAAAAAAATAAATAAATTTATTCTCTCATTCGTTTATTCAATTTTAATGAAAAAAGGGGGATTATTGTTTTTATTGTTAGGTATTTGGACCTTTAAGAGTTTAGTTTTTTTTGTATTTTTAATAGTTTATTAACTATTCGTCTTCTTTGTTTCTACAAATTCGAAATGTTGCTATTCTATTTCGTTTTTTTTTTTATATATATATTTTTTGGCCGTGTCAACTTTCAATGTGCGGCAGCCGGATTTGAACCTACACAACCAAAACGCCGTTGCCTAACCAACTACGTCACGCTAGCTGAGGCTATTTCATAAATTCCTAAACACAGTTTTTGATTCTGTGTTCATATTCTTGTCCCCAACTGAAGATAAATCTTGCCCAAAAATTATTACTAAACTGACAAAAAAAAAAAAAAAACATTTGCCGAGTTAATTCTAACTAAATGATATTTACATAGTAATTCTTTGCTTTTATTTTTATTTGAACCTAATGTTTTTAAACAGAACGTGGAAAAATCTTATTTGCATTATGATATCCACTCCGCAAAAAAATAAAAGCAATTGTAATTCTATGTCGAACAAAGTTTAACTACTTAAAATGACAGCAAGTAACAGAAGAATGTAGAAAAAGCGGAGAAAAGATTTTTATAGAAAATCAGTCGTGTTTTATTTTTGCTGAAGTTAATTACTCTTCTCCTTTCTGGTCAGTCAGAAGTTAACCATCAATCTCAGCAAGTAAGTGTGGTCTTATAGTCAAGACGAAGCTATAAAATTTGTGTCACGATCTATCGTCTTATAAAGTACTCGGTACTCGTAGTAGTAGTAGCTTAAATTGGTCCGGTATCGAAATTACTAAGTCCGATAAAGTGTGACGAATCGCCTCGATTAATATTTAATCTGATCTCTTCGTACCAACGGATCACGGATCACCACCGACAACAGTGATACGTAGAATTTTGTTTTTAAATTTAATTAATTTTGTATAATATTTCGTTGTCATATTCGTAGTTAATTATCGTGTTTTTCAGCGGTCGATCGATAAAGAAAGATAGGTGTAAAGAATTATAAAATATATTGGTTAAAATTTAATCGAATAATTTAATAACCATAAACAATAAAACCAAAAAATAAAATTTTAAACAAATAAAATCCACGAGAGTAAAACCTCGTGGTTGGCATCCCTGTGGGCTTAAACCTGTACACGGGATCGTTTTAACTAATTTAACTTGTCAAAATGGTCTTATTCCATTTTTAATGTAAAATATTTCAAATTTTTGTTATTCCTATGATTAATAACTTTTTCTTTGAAATAGTTCAGTTTATTTTTTTTATTTTTAAACATGTACAACAAATTTAAACTAAATCAAAACTTCGTAAAATTAGGGATCAAAAACAAGGTAAGTGACTAGTAAAGTATTAAATATATTATAAGAAGATAAAAACATATTTTCGGAGAAAATAACAATAGGTACTAAAGTTTTCAAAATTTCAAATATATCTTCTGATTGGATATCCGATATTTTTAATCTCGCATTAGCACTCTTAAAAAGAAAACTTAATATTGAAAAATTCTCTTTTAATTCTGCTGTATGTTGCATTATATGAAACTGCATTTCGAATAATGGAACGCGTATTAAATTTTATTAAATAGAAAACTGAGTACCTTATTATATATTCCATTTCATGTATTCTGTAATAATAAAACACGAATCATCCATGCATATCTTCTTATCGTTAACTGAAATTATTTTTACGTACATATTTAAAATATATACTCCGATGAAAAAAAAAGGATTCTGATAAAGGGGAGTAAAATAAATAAATGTGTACTCTCCTATAATCTTAATAGAAGTAATTCGTAATCGATTAGTATAAATTATATATAACTCAGCCTTTTGTGTCTCTTAAGGGGCTCTGTCCCTTGACCCCACCTGGAGACACCCCCGGATCCTCAGCTCTATAAACTCTATTCTTTGTGTAGAACGAAGAAAATTGACAAAGTCAAACAATCAATTTTGTCGGTCTCTGTCTTCTTATATACACAGCCTGCCACGTTTTGAGACAAATTTTTATGATAGGGCGTTAGGCTAAGAATGATGTAATTTCCTAGCAACTCATTTTATCGGTACTTTGTCTTCTTACATATACAATATATGTAAGGTTTTGGATAAAAAAAATGATGAGGGTTGGGGCCTATGACGGTGCCATTAATACAAACACACACACATACACACAGAGGTAATAAAAAAATTAGTATGCCACGAAAAAAATAAGGGTAAATGTTTGAAATAAGGAGAATAAAACATGAGAAGCGAAAATGCGTAACATTACAACAGAAGTATTTATATATGATGCGTAAGCGAATGCCTCATTTCAACCGGTACCGTGGCGGGAAGTACTTAGCCATGCAAAATATCAGGTTAAATTCTATTACGATGTCTTCTTAAAGAGTGGGAAATATCATTGGAGCACCGACTGCGAGTCTTCGTGAAAATGGTCATACTTAATCGCACCAAACATTTTAAAATGAAAAGTCCACGATGGTGTATATATATCGGACAAAGATGACCTTTGTCAGGGCATTGTAAAACGCTTGAAACGAAATTCCTTCATAAGCAGCGCAGAACCCGGCAGAGTCAATTCCCCGTCGTTTACAAATCCATAACAATTGCATGGATAACAAATATTACAGTACTTTTAGAAATTCAAATTCACTTTCTTATATATACATATACATACGCGCACACAGCCAGCGGTATATCGTAAGAAAAAAAATTTAAAGAACAGTAAATGATTAAAAAAATTTGTAATGTTTAATTTATTTGGGAGATGGTCTATCATTTTTATAGATTAAACGTAAAAAAAAAAGTTATTTGTTTCTTGTTTGCTAATATTAGCATTCGTTATCTAAAAATTAAATAAAAAAAAAAAAACACTTTCTAACATCAGATATTTATTTATCTAAAAACAAATCAGTATTTTGAGAAAAACATCTGAACCTTCGAATTCAGCCAATGCTACAAAATCAATGACAGCCCTCTTAATCTTTATTATTATTATTTTTATTAGCAATAGTTAAAATAAGCTGGTCATGGTATAGGTGAATAACTCGCCTCCTTATTATTAAAAAACGATGAGCTCAATATGAAGATATTTATAACTTCAACTTACTGCAATAATATAAATTCGGAGGATCTGAAAATGAAAAATATATCACAGACCGCTAACAAAACAAAATGGCATCGTACAGTGATCATTAAAAACCATATGAGAAATTTTCGATCATATACATATTTGTTACAAAATTCTGTATGCGCTGGTAATACATCACAAACTGTAATTACTTACTTTATCTTTTCCATAATTAAAAAACATATATTGTACTTTACGTCAAGACGCGTCGATTGACATGCTTAATTCTACATCATAATTAGTTTACACGAAATAACTAAATAATTATTTTTTATTTTCTTAAATTTTTCAAAATCTAATGGTTCCGATTCTATATCAATACGCGATGTCACGTACAAGAAATAAAAAGCATCCTCCTCCCTCATATCTCAAAACTTTTCCTATCACTTACATACATATTCATGGATACATTTATTTAAAAACTATTTTTTCAATTTCTCTATACTCAAAAATATAAATATATCATTACATTTCCAATTACAATTTTCAGGATAATTTCAACGATTTTCAACTACGGTAGGTTAAATCAAATTACCTTCAAAGCAAAATTCAAGCATTTTAAAACTATTGTGTGAAAAACTATAAATAAACTAATATTTATTTATTTTTAAATTTATAATAGATCATTTCAAACATTAGTCAACCTTTATATAACAAATTATGTTTTTAATTTTTTCGTGAAAAATTTTTCTTGGCAAAAAAAGAACAAAAGAAACAAAACGCCTTAAATATGCAAAACTACAAAAATGAAAACTTCATGATATTACAATATAATCACGCTAATTCAACATATTTCTCATAATATGAGGATCGATGTTTCGAACACAAACTTGAGATCTGTAAATGTTATTACCGAACAAACTGTGGCACACGCAAGCTAGTTAGTAGCTGTTTGTTTCAGACATACATATTTATTCAGTGTCGAAGTTTTAAAAGTTAAATCTATTCCGGTTTTTGCGGGACCATTGTTGGTTACAAAGATGTTTTCATTCCGTTTCTAAGCCGAAGTCAATTGCGATACACGTGAACAAAAATAATTACAAATGAATTGGTCACTTATCTGAATCAATTGTAATCGTTTTCAGCACTTTAACAATGAATAAATACGTAAAGACGAACAGTGAGAACTCCGAACGTATAATCCTATTAGTTCGATAATAATTGATGAAATGAGCATCGTCGATTTCGGAAACCACAACTGTGCAACATTAAAGCAAACATCATAAAAGTTGTATAATTTGATGAAAAAAATCCAGCCACTATGAACAAATTAAATGTGCAAATAACAGACCTACATAAGATAGTAACCATTATTGTAAACGCAAAGAACGTGCTAAAATTTACGAAAACACATGATTCATCGAACGGTTAATGAAAAAGAAAATAACTTTACGAAGTAATTAAAAACGGTTACAAATAAATGCCAATAAACGATACTCAGTTTGTTAGTAATTAATTTCATTCACGCGTATCGTAACTAAATATGGATTTCATGGAGATCGAAACGATATTTTTGATAATGTAACAATTGTACTCATAAAATTTCGATACCAAACACTCAGCTACACATTTTTTATCGGGAAGTTTATTTAAATAACATTTCCATCCCCAATATTTCATCTGGGTAGAGGAAATAAAATTTAAATATCCTTATAATATACCATTCTCATGGGGCTGTGTTCCTAAAACATGTCAATATTTATATAAATAATTTTAAATATATTTTCTAAAAAACTTGAAAGTTTTTTTCAATTTCGACCTTTCCACTCCATGAAGTGACAAAGAACGATAGAGATTTTAAAACGATTTATAAAACGAAATTCAAAAAAAATGTACTAATTTTTTATACTAGAAAAGTTATCGATTATTGAACTCCGCAAAAATTCTTGTTGATGTCTAATCAACATGTTGAAATTGATCCGAAAAGGCGAAATATTTAAATCTGGATTTTGATTTTTATTAGATATATATATTTTTATTTATTTTTCTCTCCATTTTTTGATTATTTAGTATAAATCTCATGTACACATATTGCGTATAATGAGGAGGAGGGATATCAAATAAATACAATTAAAACAAACAGCTTCTTCGTAATTTAGATATATAAAGCAGCCGTTCAGTATTAATCAAGGCATAGACAAAGCGTTAGTTGCGAAAATGACAAAAAAACACGTACTTACATTACGTACATATAACAATAATAATCTTCCAGAAAAACCCAGTTTCGATTGCGATTAAATAATGAGATGTGAAATGATATGAGCGTTTTATACTTCCGGAATTAGAACTTTTATTCTAATTCACCAATAAAGTTTTTTTTTTTTTTTTTTTTTTTTTTTTTACTCCAACAGAAATAATGAAGTTTACAACTCAGTCTGTCAAAGTACAGTAAAAAGTATTTAAAACCAAGCCTCACCTGCGAAATATCTTTCCCTTTACAATCACCTCGATTATCATTAAACTACAACGAGAACAAAAAATTATGGCTTTGCTATGTATAGACATACAAATATTTCATTGCAGTAGCACGACATTAAAATAATCTTGGCAATGAGGTGTCAATATCAATCCATCTTGACTGTTACAGTACTTTAGAACATAATGTCTTTAAGTAAAAAAAATACCGCACTCTTCACTCTTTCACAAATAATAATAATAATAATAAATGAACAACAAAACAAAGGCTTGATGGTAACATCCCAAAATATTCAAAATAAGTCACAGTATGTCATATAAAAGAAAACGAATAGACATTCTAAAGAAAAAAAGTGTTATCATTTTAAAGTATACAACAAAAAAAGAAAGAAAAAAACCACCCAAAGTCGACAACTACATCGAATCTAATGATCTAAAAAGTATCTTCATAACTCTAGCATTCCTGGTCAACTTACTTTGAGTTGATAGCTTTTTTCAGTAAAAAGTTCTTTTAGGTCTCGAAACGTTAAACTGACGCACTGTAAACGCATATGATCCGTTATCCGAAAAAATTGTTTAATAGTAAACGCGCCATACTCGACCATGCACCGCTGCATGTTAGAGCTGCTATATAAAAAGAAAACCTTTCTTTCTCCCTCTTCTAAACATGACTAAGGTTTTCCCTTAATAATTCGACAAGGAGCCATTGTATTTTAAAATCCTATACATTTCCGTGCCGCACCCTGGTAATTCGAGAAAAACTTAATTTTCTTAGTCATCTTATTTTCAAAAAATAACTCCCGGGTCCATAACAGAAAATAGGGATAATTTATTTTTTTAACCTATTCTAGGATACAGTTATTGCCGCTATAAAAGTCGGCTTGTTAGGAGAACACTCGAATTATCAACTCGGTGTTCTAAATTTGATCGATGGCGACGTTAAAGTAAAAAATATTACACTAATGTTATTAAGAGTTTAACCGCGAGGATACGAAGAGACTTCCTGACACGATCTTATTGACAAGTACAGTAGAGTCTCGCCAATCCGGACAGCGCTTTGAAAAAAAAAACCTCAGGCGTCCGGGACGCATGGCAGATGTGAAAATATCAAATACATAGTACATACATATTGTTTTATATGTAAATAACTTTCTTAATTACCTACGTACTTTAAAATGAAGGTACGTTGATTTTTAATCATTAAGATTTTTTCTTTTAGCTATAAAACTTGTTTCTGACATTTTAAAATTGATTCCGTTTAATCCGGATTTTCGGAGACCCGGACAGGTCCGGTTTAGCGAAACTCCACTGTATATAAGCCGAGACCTTGATAATCATAATGGAATTATATTAGGCTAAATAATCATACTGAAATTTTTCCAAATATATATGAACATGAATGCTTAATCAGACTGGACACGGGCCCTTTTAGAAAAACTGATACTTGACATCATTATTTAATATTCAATAAATTAATATTGTTTTTTTTTTTTTTTGGTGAATACTTTAAGCATTTTATGATTTCTTTGGTGGTTTATGTTTATTAATGTTATTTTTATTGTTTATGTTACGTAGAATATAAAAAATTTTGAAATTTTAAAAAATATGAATAATTTAGTGCATAAAGGCGAACATCTGAACTTCTTATTGATATTAAAAAAATCCAGCAATGAAATGATAAACTTTTTAAAATCTAAAAATTTTGCCTAAGGCTTTGGAATAGTTAAATATTATAAATAATAATTAATTTATAAATCATTAAAAATAAATACTGCACTCCACACGCACTGTATCACAAACTTACATTAAATATTTTATTGGGAAAAAGCTATATACTACTAGATGGTGGTAATTTATTGAATTAATGTTAACATAAATTTTTTCCTCGCAAATACGTGTTGAGTCAGAAAAGTTAACGATCTGCTAGTGCATAGAAAATATCTAGTAGTTGGCTAAAATTTCGAAATAGTTGTTTTCAGTCCTAGTAGTCATAGAAGAAAAAAACATCTATTTTTTTTTTTTTTTTTTTGACATAACTTTAAAATAGGATTTGTTGTAACACATAATGGGCATCAATATATATACACATATACATATACATACATATATATTAATTACAACGTAATTCTTAGGATAGCCCCATTAGAAAAAATGTCCCAATTTTATGTAACGAAAAAATGACTTAATTTTATATAATGGAAGTTAAATGTTAGGATATGATTTTTGTGATCATGTTATTTTTTTGTGTTGATGCCAGTAAGAATTACGTTGTAAATTTTGATCATATTATATGAAGTATAGAAGAGAAAGAGACAGAAATGAAAGCAAGAGGGGTCAAGGGGCACAGCCCCTTGCGAGGCCAATATTAATAGAAATATAACAGGAATAAGGTAATTTACCAACATTAAAATGAAAATTTCTTAGATAGTATGGATCACATTCTTATGCCTATTATTTTAGTCGGTTTTCACTACTTTTTTTTGGCCACTTATTGTCCCTTTGTGGCCAAGACCGAATAATTAAGAAACAAATGAGATTTAATTCGTCCGCTTGCAATAGTTGACAGAATAACACAGCAACCGCAGATTTAATGTCTACTGCTCGGACTACAGTCAATAAGCAGCCGTTTATTGTAATCTCTAAGTCGGTAACACTAGCATAGAAATATAATTAACTTTGGTAATTACATAGAAGGTAACAAAAAATCGCTACTGTAGACACACCTCAAGGTTGCCGATATATCGCTATAGCAAAAGTTATAATCAGTCCAAGGTGTGTTTCGCACAATATACAACTATCACGAGTAACAGCTGAATGTACACAAAAATAAGGTATAATTAACAAAAAAAAGCTTAAGTTTCTTAAACTATCAATTATATTACACGGTGGTCTTTAAAACGACTTCCAATTTTAAGCTCCATCTAGACTTTCTAAATACAAAAGTTTCAGTCCCCTTGGGTGCAGCATAAAATCAGGAATTTATGCTGCATCAAAGAGGACTGAAATTTTTTTGTATTTCGAAAGTCGTGGTAAAGCTTAAAATTACAAAGCTCTCGTACATATAGAATTAAATAATTTCTTTCATCTGAAAATGCTGTATAAAAATCAAAATAGTAGAAAAATTATGTATAACCCTTAAGAGACTGTTATTTTCCTCTTAAACTGTTTCTACTTCCTTACGCACCCTATAATTTTCTCGTACAGTTCTAAAGTTGTTTTTCTGTAGAACTTGCGTACTCCATAGCCGTTCAGCAACCTGTTTTCTTTCTCGACCAACATTTTTTTTTTTACGTCTTCTCTCTTCTTGAACAGATAATCAGTATAACGGCGTAAGACATTTTCCTCTACATTTACCACTTCTTTGTTTATTGAAAAACTGTTCGTACTCGTTTGTCAGTACAATTAGTCTGAAGCTGACTGTTGTCAGCAATCCATAAATTGTATTAGTTCGTATTGTAGCCGATATGGTGCATTTTAAAAATGTCTCACTTTCACTTTATTATAAAACATTAAACTCCGTACGAATTCTTAAACAGCAAGTGCATATTGCATGGTTTTTAATTTTTATTCTCAAACAGTACTAAAATTAACAAGTCCATATTTCATGAATCTATAACGATTTTATCTTGTTGTTATTATAAATCTTTACCTGCAGTTCGTTTTTTTTTTATCCACGATAATTTTAACGTTGCATTAAGACTTAAATACTCTAATTTTATGCTCACAAAAACGAAAAAAAAAAAGTATACTAAAGAGAGAAAAGACTATTCAATAATTCAAACTGAAATTAAATTGAAGAAGACTAATCTTTAAGGAAACCCTTAGATTAAAAATTATAAGAGGTAGAAAAGCGGTATTATATTAATTTTTATAGAAATTTGATTTTTTCCTTTTGAAATTTTTCTTGTACTATTCCAAAAAAATAAATAAAAAATAAAATAGTTTTGCTTTTTCTTCTTTTATTTATTTTCTTTTAGTGTAATTTAATTCAGTTCGAGATTTAAATTGCATTAACATATAAAAATAATTTTTACCAACTTTTTAAGTTAAATTCTCTCATGTGAATCAAACGATTCAAGAGGAAATGAAATATAAAAAGTACTAGCAGGCAAAATATCTATAAACATGAGATAATTTTCCTCAAAAATCTACTAATACACTATTTTAAAATTTATAATGACATTAAAAAACTAATTAACAAAAATTTTCTAAATTTAACATATAAATAAGCATCTAATAAAAGTAACCAGAATGAGCATACACTAGGCTAACCAAATTAAGCCAAATTTAATAAAAGCATTAATAACGTGCAAAAATTAAAATTGTGGAATACTGCGTAGTTTTGCTTTTTCCTTTTTTTCTTTTATATAAGCTAAAACTAAATAAGAAATTTTACCCTTTAAAATCATGAATCCGAGGAACATCTTTAATAATAATTAAAGATGAAAAATATTAATCTTTCTGAGCTGTTAAAAGAAATACACGCACACCTAAGATCAATGAAATAACAATTTTCATTTCAGTTCTGTTGTATGTCTAAAAATTACAGATTATTCGGAATAAAATATATTAAACTTTATACTATTTCAACATAGAAAAATAAGAAATATGACGGGAGAAAAAATAAAGTTAAAAATATTTGTAAAAATCAGCGTGTAAAATTAACATTTTGTTAAAATTTCCATATTGTAATTTTCTCGTTTACTAGAGATATTTATTGTGTCATAGTAATTGTTATAATACCATGCAAATCAATTTTTGTTTGTTTCAGCGATTACAAGTGTAAAATATAGAAAATATAATTTTGTCGCTATATTACCTATAACATAAACTAAATTAATAATATATGTAGAAATAAATGGTGAAAATTATATGATTGGCTAAAAAAAAAGCTTTCCTCCGATCTGCGTCTAAACAAACAAACTAATGAGCGAAAATTATACTATACAAGAAAACAATAATTCGGTTAACAATAAATCAGAATTAACAGGATGAAAGAATCAAATTTATTCTTTCCTGTTTGTTTTCAAAATTATAAACTTTTTTTAGTTCTCTTCGAAGCACTATAAACTGTACAAAAAATTCATGAAACTGCTCATAAAACACAAATAAAATAAATGGAAACAATATGTCCCAATCTTTAACGGCACAAGCAGAATAACATATTCAAGAAATTATACACAACGATGTTTTTGTTCGATTAAAATAACAAACAGTATCAATAACAATACGAACAAAGTTAAAAACATTGGTAAATTAAATAAATGTTAAAACCAGCTTAAAAAACTTATTATTAAATTGGAACGATTGAACTTCAAACTTTTGGACACACAGCTCTAAATTCGAAATAAAAAAATATATATTTATTCATTAAGAACTTTATTATATCAGTGTACGAACGCAATAACAACCAACCTATCACTCTGACAAACAAAATCAAAATCAATAAATAATTCTTTTTTTTTTGCCAAATTAGCTAGAGACTTACACCTAGAAACAAAAAGAAGAGAAAAAACTGTCAGTTAAATTTCGATTCAATCACACACTAACAGGGTAATGGAACTAATAGCTCAAATAACGGATGGAGAAGCGAAGACAAAATACAAGATGCGCAATAAGAAATAGGGAGATTAAGTTTCAGTATATAAAAACTCAGAACCAAACGCTCCACAAAAATCGATGAACGATCATTCGTCATATTGTATATACTTAACATAGATTGTTTCGTTGCAAACTCCAATCGCTCCCAAGTCTCTTCAGCCTGAAATAATTGTGTATCAAAAAAACCTGGTGAAGTATAGACAACCTAAAAAAAGAAGCTAACCTTTACTGACATCAGTGTCGCTAGGTTTATACATAGTAAACCATAACTTCACAATCCGTGATACACCGTTAAAGATGTATGACTTGTTCTACACTTACAGCAATATGTTGAATGTTAACCTATAAATCTCTAGCCTTTCTAGTAGTAAATCGAAATATTAAATTAACAGAAACTTCATATTTAACCATAAATTTATGTTAAACTGAATTTTCATAAATCTTAAAATACTTAATTTAGTATAAAATAGGCCTTTAGACCTAATGATAAAAACAAGCCAATGTTCACAATACGAAACTTTTATTTTTTATTTTTCTTTGGTGCCAGTATCCTTAAATAATTTTGTTCTACGAATTTGCTGAATACGCTGATCTGTTTAGAAAAAATATTTTAATAAAGCTTTATTTTTTATTAGTACAAAAAAGGTAGGTTCAATTATGTTTTAGTGCGAATTTTTAAACCTAAAAAAAAAGATTTAATAAATAAAATTATAATCTAGGCTAAATTATGCAATATTCCACTGAGAGTTGGTTCACGTTTTTAAAATTTTCCGCTGAAATATTTTTGGTAGTGAGAAAAATTATCCCTAAAAATTCGCCCAGTCCCGCTTTCTGCCAAACCAATAAAAACAGTCAAGGCTCATACAGACGCAAAAATTAACCATCAAAAATAGTAAATCTCGTTGCTTTAAATAAACGATGGTACTAATCTCACTGTAACTATAAGCACACGATTTATTTATTTGTAAAAATCAATTTTCCGGCTCGAATAATGGTGTGTAACGAAAAATAATCGTTAATAAAGAAATTTTAAAACGTTTTAAAATTACATGAGTTGTTCGTTTTTTGTTTTTTTTTTAAATTATTTAAAACGTAGTGAAAGAAAATTTTTACTTCATTAAGTTCCGATTTTAAACATTTTTTCAACTTACATCTTACACAATACACAAAACATTAAAGTAACAGAATATAATAAACGATTATCATCATCAAAATGAAAAAATAGTTAAAAATTATTTCTAAAAAAAAATATTCTAGTAAAATATACACAAACTAAAACGTAACTACCGATATAATACACAGTTACTTAAGTGTTTAATATATATGAAAATTATGAACTTAATCTAGTATACAAAACTACACGGTTTATTTTTATTCGCAGTAAATAATTTTCAAATTGGTAGTTATTATTTAAAATTATTAAAAAATGAAAACTTACATGAACAAACCTTACAATAAATCAAATACTGAAAAACGTGTAATAGATGAGAAACTTCAGACTCCACAGCAACACTTTTCAGTCCTCATGGAATAGTTTCGGCGTAACTTCTAAACAACGCAAAATTATATCAATAAATGACTAGTGAGTTATGAACTGGTAACTACAAACCAGGCTTTAACGCTCTTGAATTACATGAATTTTACTACTATTATTAAATTAACGAAAGATTAATTTCATGATAAACTAGTACGTAATCGTATGGGTTAAAAAGAATTCTAATAAAATATTTACATTCTATATTACCGATTTTTAAAATAATAAAATTAAATTGTACAGATTACTAAAGAAATATACACAATGTATCTTCTTTTATATTTTTAACACTTATACAATTAAATGTACTGAAAAAAAATAAACAACAATTTGTATATTTAAAAAAGTTACAGTTCATGATTGTTCTAGTTTTTTAGAAAATTACTTTAAAAACTTTCCTTGTGTTTTTTCTTTTATTTCCTTACTTTAAATATACGTCTTGAATTATTACTAAAAAATAATAATAATAAATCATTTATTAATACTTTATGACTCGAATTTTTGTTTATCATTAAAAAAATAAATAATACCAGTGTAAATAAGTAGCAGCAAATATTGCATTATTATGTAATTTATTTATTTCTTTTGGTTATATTGTGGATTTTTTTTTATTTATAATTTTTAAACTGTAATTTTGTATTTATTTCAATAAAAAACGATTAAGCAGCAAATTATTTAATAAAATTATAATGTAACTTAAAAACTTGAAACAATATAGTTACAAAAAGTTGAAGTAACTTTATTTATAATAGCGATTACACTGATCGAATATTATTGTATATTTATGAATCTACCTGTGATATGAAACTTCAGGCTGCTTAGTGTAATCTAAGTGATCATGGTTAGTCTTTGTAGTGTTTCCATGAAAATGATGTTTACATTTTTTAGAACTGTAATAAACTTTTAGATTAACAAAGATTTTTTTCATTTAATATGTATTCGTTCGAAGGGCAGTTTTGTAGGCGTCCGGAACAGAATTTAGCTGGTGCAAGTGTAAAATGTCCGAGGGATGAATTATTACGCAATGCGCATGAAGCTAGACAAAAACGAGAGGTATATAAACAATGAAAAAATAATAAATATGTAAATAGAAGATTAACGTAAAAATATTCGAATGAATGTATATATAGACGACGATGAAATGGAAGCGCTTAAACAATGTAAAGATTAATGTCAACATTGAGTGGTTACGGTAATATTTAAAAAAGTTAACGCTGTTCAGAAAAAATAATCAAATTAATGATATTCATTATAGCATATGAAAATTCGGAAGTAAATAATAGGGTATTTAAGTGATTTTGCAGTAATGGTTTTAATGTGCGTTTTATGGTTTATTAAAAATATTTTAAAAGATTTATTTTAAATATAACTTGACTATATCAGCTTAAACATATTTCATTTAATTATTTTATTTTTTATAATTGATTAGACTGATCGAAAGAAAGAATATTATACAATTTTTATACAAGCTCGCGCTCGAGGATTTCTCACTCGGCAAAGTTGGAAACGAATGAGACGCGGTCATTTTGATTATTTAGATAGTCAGTACCCTGTTTTAGTTAATAAAAACGATCCACCGATATCGAATACCAAACTTATTACAGAAATGGCCAGTCATTTGCTGTATTTTTATAAGGAAAATGAAGATGAATTGAGACTGGTTAGTTTTACTTGAATTGTTTCACATTAATATATTACAATTTTGAATCATATCAGGTTACAAAAAAAAACTGCATACATTTTTCTGTATATAATGGTAATTGTTAATATTAAATCATTGTAGTTTATGTCGTAGATGACAGTATTCAAACGAATATTATTATATGTTTTCAAGTATGTTTTATTTTGTAATATGTGTGGGAACCGTGAATTATTTTGAAGGTAAAAAATGCCTTTTGATGAAAGGTCTTTTAAAGTTATGTAAAAGTAAAATAATCGATTTTTAGCAACAGTTATGTTTACTAAAAATATATTGCTCGTAGTGAAATTTTGTAAGAATTATTACAAATTTTATGTATGAATAAATCTGTCATTTACAAATTTCGCTATTAATTTTTTGAGCTTCATTAAATTATAGTAATTTTTTAAACTTAATAGTACATGAAGTGATTTTGTTTTTTTGTTTTTTATTGCGATGCGTAAAATATATAATTAAACTTCGATTTCGATTTTTCGTAGATAAATTTCATGCATCGGATAATTATGTCTAAGGAGCAATTGATTCTATTACTGTTAAACGAGCGACCGTGGAGATGGAAAGTAAAGCGCCTTTTAGTGCTTTGTTTAAATGAATTAGTAAGAAGTAAAAATGTAATTTCCGTTTGTTTACGAAGTTTGGATGTATTTTTAACGGAAGATATTTACTTATCCATAGTTAGTGAACAGCAGCAACAACTTTTCATTTCAGCATTACTGGATGTAAGTTACTAGATATAATTAATTTTTTTACAAATTAATTTATTAAAAAAATTTTAGTCTAATTCAGTTAGTTCTTTTTTCTTATATTACGGGAATTCAGAATGTTTAAAATATTTCGCTTCTAACATAAGTGATAAATCCACATGGGACAGAATATTTTATTAACGTTTACAATTATCCCTGTATTTCTCCTATAAATCTTTCTATTTAATATTCCTGAATCGTCACTAGTAGAAATATATTTTCCCTTTTTTCTTTTTTTAGTGTGGTATTTATTTTAATATTTGTTTTATGTTTCTTTTTTTTTTTTTGTTTATTAATAAGATTTGCTCAGTAGTAATATTTCTGCATTGATTATTCTTTACAACCGTAAAATTTTATGTTCTGTCTACTGGAAATGTCCATTGCGTTTATTTTTAAGGTCTTCAGTAAATCCCATTTTCAAACCTATATTTTAATGTTGGCTATACGTAACAATTTAAAATTCTGTTTCTCAGTTCCGAATTTGTTTATTTGTTAGTTAATATTTCCGGAGTTTGTTCTTGTTATTCTCATTTAGTACGTAATCCTTTTTCATTTTTAATATTTTCATTTACTTATTCGCCAAAGTATTTGTATGAACTAAATCCGCTTGTTTCTATTTCGATTTGTGATCTCAACTTTCGCAATTTAACCAGCTAATCATATATGCCATTTATATATTGCCTGTTTTACAATTTTACATTACTTAAATTAATATACATTTTTGCTGGAATTTTAGGCCATGAATCATTTTTATTACGTTGCAGAAGTCATTTAAATCGTATTGTTAATTAGCTTTTCCGTCACTCATTCTTTAGTTTTGTGGTGTTTTGTGATGCTTCAATTTTAGCTTCTTTATTTTATGCTTGTTTTTTCTTATTTTCTTTACCATCTTGTCAGTCAATAAGCACTTTTTCCTTTGTATTCAATAATTTCACCAGTTCCTCAGATGCATCTACAAACTAGTCATGCTGTTTCTATTTTTTAATTTATAAAATATTTTTATCTGAATTGTTTATACTACTTTTGATGATACGCGAATAGCCCTCGGAGAATTTTCTTTTCTTTGTAGAGATGGTCGCGTTAATTGCTACAAACGTAGTTGTAATGATGGCGCTGTAGCTTTTTTAAAACGGAAGCGAAACTGCATGCCAGTATACGATCAATATCTCCGTTGCCGCTCTTGTGGCACGCTTTGTTAGACATTCGATTTTGTTCTTTTGCTTTGTGATTACGTAATCTACCATATAAGGTGTTTTTAATCTAGGTTTTAGCCGTATATTCTGGTGTATAACAATAAACTGTTAATTTGTGATAGTAATAAGTAGTCTATATTTGATCCAAAATTGTAGCAAGTGGTCTCCGTTTTGTTTTTAAGTTCCAAAGTTCTATATTTTGAGTGTTTTTTAGTAATTGTCTGTAAATGTATCTTCATTTTTAGACTGTTAGTATACGAAAAATCCGAAATATTGTAATTGAAATTCTACAGAGTTCTACAGCTCATGTTTTTAATGATTTTTCGATCTCGACGCATATAAAAATAAGAAATTTTTAATTGGAAGTATTCTGTATAATTTTTCGTTATGCGGATAGGCACTTTTGTTAGAAGTTTTTATCGACAAACAGTGCACATTAATGAAAATCCATTTAATTTTGTAACTAGTAATATACAACTACTTGTGATCCATTCATGTTTAATGACACGTAACCCGCATTTTCAGGATAATTGTTAAAAATTAAATTACATTCAAATTTTCCGAAATTACTTTGCACATTCTTTTTTATTTGTTTTGTTGCGTTATTAAAATCTGACTGGCACTTCAATTTTTTTTAGTAATTTCTTATATTACGTTGCTTGTATAAAGAACCTCTTTATCTATTTATTTTTTAAAATATCTCAATTAATTTTCCTACGAATTTAATGAAAGGGCCTGTAGACGAATAGGGTTGTTTGAAAATCGGGATATTTTTCGAAGCGCAGTCAAAATAATTTGCATGTACCCCCCGTTGAAGGAATTTGGTACCAATGACAACCAAATAAATATTTTTTAAAAAGGAAAAAATTATTTAAAAAACGAAAGTATTCGTTTTTTTATTTATGAAATGTTTTTTTACCTCAGATATATATCTTAACTATAAAAGTTAAATTTTGGTTGCTTGTATGAATTTTAAATAAATGAATATATACAAATATATATATATATATATATATATATATATGAATGTATAACTCGACTATTTTGGCCTCGCAAGGGGCTGTGCCCCTTGACATCTCTTGCCTACATTTCTGTCTCTTTCTTTTCTATACTTTGTATAAAATGATCAAAATTTACGTCATTCTTACCGAAATAACATTTAACTTTTGTTACATAAAATTGTGACATTGTTTTGGACATTTTTTCGTTACGAAATCTAATGGGGGCCGGTCTAAGAATTACGTTGTAATTAGTATACAAATGAGAGGTGGCTATTGAATAACGAGACTACGTAAAAAAGTGTTTTTTTGCAAGTATTATTGAACAATCGGTTTCTAACCTTCAATATACTCCTCTTCTCATTCTATACTTTTTTCACTGTTCAAAGTAGTGCTGGAATTCTTTGAAAATCGATTTTAGTGCATCTTCCATGCTTTGTTTGGCAGCCTCCATTGATTCAAAACGGGTTCCTTTTAATACCGATTTCACTTTCGGGAATAGCAAAAAGTCACACGGAGCTAAATCAGATGAATATGGTGCACGCTGTAATACTGGAATCACACTTTTTGCCCAAGAAACCCCTTCACGGACAAGGCATTGTGCGGTTGTACATTGTTTTAATGTGGGATCTATAATCTGTTCCACTAAACGAACGACGTTTTCTTTCGAACACGTTCCTTTAAAGTCGCTCCCATTGTTAAATATTAATTTTGACTTACATTTTGTCTTTCGGAACCTATTCCATCAGCACAACTCCGTTGATATTACAGAAAATTGCATTGAATTTAGATTTTAACATTCTATTTTTTTTTGATTGTCGGAGATGTTGGTGTTTTCTAAAGCATCAGTTGGCGCTTGGTTTCGATGTTGTATTCAAAAATCCATGTTTCATCGCTTGTAATGATTCTTTCTATCTTTCTTGGCTCGTCTAATCATCGAAGGACGTCGGAACAAATTTCCTTACAGGTCTGCTTTTGGTCTGCGGTCAAGTGTTTTGGCACCAGTTTGGCGCAAACTTTTGTTATGTTCAGTTTGTTGAGTAAATCCGAATTCTTAAGATGGCGGTCGGAACGCACAATTTCATTAATTTTGGCAACCTTGTCTGAAGTTGAAGCTGTGACGGGGCGACATGGACATTCGTTATCTACAGCACTTTTTCAATCTGCAAAACATCGTTTATGCCATAAAAAAACACGAGCATGCGAGGCGTTTTTTTCAATTTAAAGAGAAATTTCAAATTGACACGCTGCTCCCTTTTTTTGTCATACATGTTTCCCGGCAAACTATACCAAACACGTTCTCTCCCAAGCGCAATAGCGAAAAGAATACTGCGTGCACACGAACGCGGTTTTATACGCCAACAATAGACTCTTCAAAGTTGGTTTTTTTTTTTTTTTTGAGCTCGTCCTTCGCTTTGATCCAACTACTTGAATGTCTTATGCTAGGAAATTAAAGAAATTAGATTCTGAGGCGATAGGAAATGAAAGGAACAAAGGGTTGAAGTAGAGGAATTATTGATAGCGAGGGGGAGGGAACGGTGAAAGAAGCAGTGTAAGGGACCGGAAGGCCAAGAGCCAAGATTTTCGAATACAAAAGGGAACGTTCGCTAACAAAAGCCGAAAATTCAAAGAAAACATGGTTTGCATCGCATTCAAAAGGGGAATCAGAATTGTGGAGGGGACAGTAAGAAGAAGGAGATAGAAAGGAACGAAAGCGAAAAGTGGGGAGAAAAGAATGATTAATTCTTAATCTTATTAAGGAAACAATAGTACTGAACGCAATGGAAAAAACCCAAAGCTGAGGACTGAGTGTCGGCTGTGCGAGAAGAGAGAATAAGAAAGGGTATCTATCCAACCAAAGTCTGGAAAGACTGATTGAGGAAAGGAGGACTAAGTCGGAAGCTGGAAAGTGGTTATAGAAAGGACTATTGAAGGCGGCCGACCAAGCTAGAAAATTTGCCATGTCACTGCTCTCAATGTCAGAATGACTGTTATCTATAGGTCTATAAGAATAGACAAGATGATAGTAGGTTGGACATAAAGGAACGAATTGATAGAATAATAATGTTAGAAGAATGAGTAGGAGGAGAAGAAATTGCTTGAAGGACGGTTTTCAAATCGGAAACAATGAGGAATTTGAAGATTCCATTAGTTGTAGAAATGAACGACACTGTACGAAAAATGGAAACTGACTCAGCTATGAAGATAGCGCAGAAGGAAGGGAGCCTGGAGGATTCGGAATGATGATCCATTTTGGAACCATCAATAAAAAATAATACATAAGGAGGAAATGAGGAATCTAGTGTATGGGGAAATTCGGATTTAATTACCTTTCGAGAAGTGGAGTTAGCATAAAGAGGAAGAAGAGAGAAATTGATTGGCCGCCATATGCAAATGAAATCGTGGGAGAAATAGGGGAGTCTGTTACAGGAAAAAACAAATGGAGAGAACTCAGATATTTCCGGCTGTGTTTGGAGTCCTGTAGTAAAGGTATTCTCGTTGCTTAATAGCCACACCATATACAAAGTGGGCCAAAATAACTGCAACTACTTTCCGTACAGAGTATGGACGTTATCTAGCGGCCAAAAAACGAGTGAAACATGAAGTTCATTCTTTTTCCAATAGAACAAACACAGAACGAGCGTCAGCGGAGCAATACGAACCGAGATACAACTGTGTAAACGAAGTGTAGTTAAAATTCACATATAAACTAAGACATTTTTACTTCAAATTGTTTATTCGACGTCTGATTCGTCGTCAGCATCCGCAGGATCCTTCTCAAAGTATCGGTCGTTCTTCGCAATACACTTGCGCATCCTTTCGGACCACTTGTCGAAAATCGTTTTCCGGAATTCCCCAGCTGAAATAGCCTTCAAAAGGTCCTCGACAACTCTCACGATCTTCGCCCGTGTCTGAAATTTACGACCTCGCAGCATGCGTTTTAAGATGGCGAAGAGCCAAAAATCGCACGGTGCGAGGCTCGGGCTATTTAAGAAGGAACCTGTGGATGCTGACGGCGAATCAGACAGCGAATAAACAATTTGAGGTAAGAATTTTTTAGTCTGTATGCGGATTTTAACTATACTTCGTTTACACAGCTGTATCTCGGTTCGTATTATTCCACTAAGGCTCTTTCTGCGGTTGTTCTATCGGGAAAAGAATGAATCTCATGTTTCACTCGTTTTTTGACCGCTAGATAACGCCCATACTCTGTACGGAGAGTAGTTGTAGTTGTTTTGGCCCACCCTTTGTGTGTATATATATATATATATATATATATATATATATATATATATATATAATTTTTAATGAGGTGTACTTGTTTCCCTTTTTATTTTAAATAATTCTTTTGAGTTTAGTGAAAATAACTGAAATTGGCAAAATAATTTTAATTCCAAATTTCTAACTTCCGTTTTGTATTTTGGAGCAATCAAAATAATTGTTAAAGTGAAAGAATTTTTATTTGCATTAATTTTCAACAACTTATTAATCGTAATAATTTTTTTATAAAATTCAATAGTAAATTTCGAAATGGCTTCTAATTTTAAACCATTTTTTTTTCTTATGCGTAATGCCTTATGAGCGCCGTCATTTTTTCGCACTGGTTGATTTAATCTCATCTGTTCTTGATAATGTTTTATTCTTTTAATTTTCATTTTGGTTTTATCTGATTATTTTTTTAATTACATCTGAACATCTTTGCCTTTTTTTAAAAAAATATTTTTAACATGAAACATGCTCTAGCCATTACCCAGCTGACAGAAAATGTCACACTAAAGTGGAACGCGAGGGCATTACGCGAAAGGTAAATAAAGTTACAGCCTTTTCTTCTAGTTGTCTTAAGTCAGTCGTATTCAGACGGCGCTTCGATGATGTTCGTCTGCCATGGTGATGATTGTCGTTCATCAACGTCTATATGTGAATGTACTGTGCACTATAATGGCGCATCTACAAGAAAAAAGAGATATAAAATTGTTGTCTAATGAGTGAAATAAATGTAATTATGTAGAATTATTGATAAATAGGGTTTTGATGAAATATAGGAAATAAAGAAAACGAAAGCTTTCGATGAATGATATACAACATTGAAATTACGCAAATCTATGGAAATGGAAGAAAGCATGAAAATTGCATAAACCCATATTGTTCGTTACTTCTAAGCATCGTGTAACACAAGAATAAAAAAAGTTTAAAATAAAATCGCTGACATTATTATTTTCTTTCGAATTCAAAACGTTCATTATCGCATCTTCAATTTTAACTTATCATACAGTGAAAGATCAGAGATATTAACAGACAGCAAACGGCTAAAGCATGTTTCATGTTTTTTGAATTTTAGCCGCAGGCTCTAAACAGAGAGTTATTTTTTGTTTATTGGCAATAACATCAAAATTATTGCACCCGTTAATGGTTGATAATAATTTGGAACTGAAGTAAAATTTATTCCATTCATTAACAAATAATTTTAGAGCCTAATGTTTTATATAACGGTTGTCCTAAAAATGTAGTTTTGCTTAAAAAAAAAAAAAAAAATTTAATATTTAATCTCATTTTATATTTACATGTACGAAATGTATTTAAGCGTTTGAAAGGTAAATGTTTTCCCATCATATTGAACATGAAATTTGTTTTTTTTTTTATATTGAGTTGAGTTGGGGATAGTTATTATAAATTATTTTACATTTTTTTCTTTAGTTCAACTTTACGTTTAGTTCACAACTGGTTTATGAACTATTAAACGATAATAGCACGGAATGTTATAGTTTATGGAAAATTACATCATAAAAAGTTACTACATTTATGTCTATAATAATTCTCGAAATGTATACGTACGGATGTTATTCTTTTATTTATACGTTTTTATATAACAGATGTACGTACATGTACTGCAGAATGGATACTATCATCAGATGAGATTATTGTTGGATAAAACAACACCTCCGTTATTTACAGTAGGCCCACTGCCGCCAACACTTCTGTGCGACAGTATTGTTAAATTCTTAGTGAGACCAATGAACCTAATGAACAAAACAAATGATAAAGGATTTCGGTAAGTTTGAAATTCTTCGAATGTGTAATTAAAAATCTCTCATACTATAAGTGTATCACTATGTTAAATTTATAGAGACAAAAGGACTGATTTTTATTTTTAATTTTTGGATTATTTTAGAGATCGTAAAACATTAGCTTTATAATAGTATTTCTAAAAGAAACAGTGATATTTATTAACTAAATTTTCGCATTTTCACTAATGGAAGTTTACTTTATGTAATTTTTTAATAAAATTAAAATTTTTACGACCCGTTCGTATAAGTTCCATTATATTTAGGAAACCTCTTAATCAATATATAGCAACGGTGCATCCAATTATTCCGATCACTGCCGAGTCATTGGGTTTTTCCGAAATATATATATATATATACCTATAAAGTCCATATGTCGAAGTGTTTTGAGCGTACATTTTTGTTTAAAATGAGTGATTTCGACGATGTGTCATTAGTAGTTGTAGCTGGAGTGTTTAATTGATACGGTTATAGTTAAGCGCCGAAAATTAAAAAGATTTTGGGTTCGGCCAGGTTTTATAAGTAGATGTAAATGATTTGATATTAATAGACAATGTAATTAAATTTGAAACGTAGATGTGGCCCTGGGTTTAAATATCGTTTTCATAAGATAAGTACAGATTTTAATGACTTAAAAATTTTGTAACAATGTTATGATATTTAAACAAGCAATCACGACTACTAAATTGCGATTGCTGATGACGGGGAGAGGGATTCATGTAATTTTTTAGCGAACATTACGTTTTCCAAACAAGCTACATCAAAGATTATACCTAAAGTTTGTAATGAAGTAATTAATGCGTTTTAAAATTACATTACAGTAAGTCAAAAAATGAGTATTTACTTTAGTTTTTAACAAATTTAAACTAAATAAAACTTTAACGTTTAAAAAGTGACATACTTTATTATTCCACTTCACACAAAATTTCTTAAATATCATTATCTGCATCTTCGGCTTTTATGATATTATGTATCTTTGTATTAAAATTAAATTTTCATTTGTTCATTCGATTCACCAATAATTCAATATATATATATATATACATTTCCTTTTTCCGCACTATTAATTTCGGTACGGTTTTCTTTTTGGAATCAAAATGTCACGCAACCTATCGACAAAGCAGCGCAACAAGTTTGCACTCATTCGGCGATGTCGGTCGGCATGTTGTAGACGCACCTTAAGGCTTGAAAATTATTGGTTTTTTTGAGTTTTATTTCAAAATACTGCTAATTTTCATAAACAAAGGAGGAGGGAGTCAGTAAATTTTATTTAATTTTTCTATGCTTATATATATATATATATATATACGATTTATTGACTATATAAATTTACATAGGTGAATTATTTATACTATTTCTTTAATTTACATTTTATGCCAGTCAGTAGTACAGATCGGGTAAGCGCAAGTGTTTATTCAAAGCTGAAAGAGAAATTAAAGTATGAAGAGTTTAAATTTTATTATTGAAATTTGATGAAATAATAGTACTAAATTATATTGAAATATACAATAAAACTAAAAATACGCATAAAAATATGCATAAAAATATGCATAAAAAATTTCACAAGTGCTGTGTATTAAGGAAATTAAAAAAAAAAAAATGAAGGTTTTGAACAATAGGCACAAAAATAAGACAATAGAAACTGCAATAAGAATACGTTTTGTTTTGAATTAACGCTATAAACTTTCTTTCAATTTATTTTCGGTAAAAATAAAAAGTTTGGGAAAACTTTCTGTCGGTGACGTAAGTTTGGAGGTAACTATGTAATTTTTACAAATTACGCGAAGTTTTACCTCGACAAAGAACTTTAGGAAAGTGTAAAAACGATTATAAGCAATGAATATAGGAACTTTTTAGCATTACGGAGAGAAATGAATTTAAACAAGTTTGTTTTAGTATTTTCTTCTGTTACGCTGTACACGCTGCGATTAGTTCGCCAAAGCCAAAAATTTCAATACTCACAGTGTGCGCTACTGTGTTCATTGATTACTAAAAAATTATAAAAATATCGGATCATCTTTTAATACATTCCAAGAATGAATTTTATTTATCTTTGCTTTTTAATTCATTTTTTGTGCATATGTGGGATTCATTTAAAACCTTTTTTTTATAAAATTGTTTTCAACTCTGTAAGAAATTATTATAATATAAATACCGTTTGCTGTTTTTAACCTGCTAAAAAAGGGGGTGCGTAAATTACGCGGGGAATCAGATCAACCTGCATTTTGCGGGTTATACGTAATAGGTGTGTATTTCAAAGTTACCTCTTACGTAAACAAAATACTCATTAAGTGAAACTGAACCTTTATTTCGAAAAATATATTTATACAATAATAGGTAACTACATTACGGTAATTTATAAATTCGAGTACCGGTAATTTATTTTTAAGCAATTAGACATTGTCTAGTAATTTTGAACAACCTATTAATGTATTTTAATAACGAAAATATAATTTATATTATTTCTCCAAAAAAATGTGTGCAAAAATTAGGGTGCGTTAATTACGCGTGTAAATACAGTATATATTAATCAAAATCTCATGTTTACATTACTTATGTTTCTATAATTATCGTCAATGTTATCTTTTTTTTACTGCCTTTCACTCATTTTATGTTGACTCTTTCAACATTAGTTATCGTATACTATGTGTTGTTTCTTTCTCTCAGATTGCTATTATTGTAACATAAAAATAATTTTAATCCGATTTTGTTCTGCACGATATGCAAAAACCGAAATAAACACAACCTTTTTTATAGTGACCGTATTACTCTGAGAGCTTTCATGGTTTAACTTATTCTGGTAAAAGATAACCGTCCGAGACTTCATATTGCAGAACTATTTAAATTTTTTACGTATCTGAATTTTTTGCGTTTTGTATATTTTTGAATTTCATAATTAACTTAATATCATCGGAAACTTATTTTTTTTTTTGTGTATACGGAGCGTTATTATAAATTAGGGAAAATACCGCGATTAAAATGATGTTTTTAATTTTTATTTAGTTTACCTTAACGGTTTTTAAGTTTCTCTATTATAATTATTAAACTTCTCCCCTCTGCTTTTAACTGTAAATATCTGGAATTATTTTTTTAATGAAATAAACCTGGCTTTGTTATTAAACTGCGCTCTATGAAATACAGTTCCATTTTACTAGACGTTTAATCAGAAATGCTGTTTTTTTTTTAGAAGAGGGCTCAGTTATGTGCTTCAAAAAATTTCTTTGGTCACTATTAACCGATAAGTGTTTTTCAGTATTTTTTTTGACATTTTTGATAGATTAAATATGTTTAACAATTTCTGTAGTTATCTCTATTTCGGAAAATATATCAACAGTAAATTATCATTACATTGTTAATGAGGCGCATGTGTCTATTTTGTAAGCTGCATCGATGATCCGAAAGCATTCGCTTTTTTACTTTCCTGTTACCGCGGTATACTTAATGACATTTGCTTTTATAAATTTTTAAAAATAACTTACGAGAGGAGGTTTTTTTTTTTTTAATTTCTGAAGATTTAATTAATCTGCTGCCGCTATTTTGTTATTGTAAGGTTCGTAACAATATAACCGCAGTTGGCGATTAATAAACGAAATGTACTCTTCGTCAGTTTAAAAGGTCTTGCATTACTTAAAATTACGGGCATCTATACAGTTGTAATAAAAATCTTTATTAATTTGATGTAGAGAAATTAATAAGTAATTTAATGAAAAAATGTTCATATTTGATTTATTGGTTTGAAAAGCCGACAGATACGTTCATTAAACCTCCGTTCCTATAAGCAGTCATTAAATTTTTTAATATCATTATAAGTATCAAAATTTTACTACACTGAAAAGTGAATATGAAAATTTGACTCGCTAGAACAGACATATTTCAAGAGATGTTATCGATAAATATTTGTTAACCGATATGTAGAAAAATATTTATAGGTTTAATCTTTTAAATGTAAAGGACTTTATAGCTTTACATTTTTTCGCAAACAATGTATCATCTTGATGTTATTTTAATTTTACTATTCAGTAATTTGTTAGCGGACGAAATTAATTTGAAATCAAGTGTGCCGTTAAATAAAATATTTAATGAAGGACAATTTTTTTTTTATTTTTAATTTCATTTTATTTAGTAAGAACATTTTTATACATAAAAATTAGCTGAACTTGCTAAACAAAGTTATACACTATTTTTCTTCAGTTAATGAAAAAAAAAACATTTTAAAAAAAGACTGAACTCAATGGAGTACTTATGAATTACTAAAACAGCCGTAATTGAATATGATTTTATTAATCCGTCATATGGTTGCTTAACCTAGATGTTTTCGTTTTCTGGAATATTTAAATAAACAGTTTTGCTAGTTTCCGCAAGCAGGTTCTACATTTTTTTTTTTTTTAAAGAGTTGTTTGTAAAAAGCAACTAATTTTAATTCAGATTTCAGAATATCTAAGACCAACATTTGAAATTGATATTAAATGATTCATTAAATTTTTACCGTTTATAATGCTTTTTTATTAACAAAACTAATCTCCGTATTAAATTTTATTTAATTTTAATGTAAAATTGCATCTTGTTTTTGTTTCTTCAAATTTTTCAATTTCTAGTTTAGCCAGAGATTAGATTGTTTTTTTTTTATTTTGAAATTCAGTAATTGTACGGTTAGAATAAGTTACATTTAAAAGAGCTCAAGTTTTTAAGATTTGTTTAGAAAGAAAGGACAAATATAGTCTGTCATGCGAAAGAAGTCCGTTCGTAAAACAACCGAAACGCGCTGACGTCACGAATTCAGGGGACCTCAGATTAACTTGCAGTCCATTGCGTATCAGATGTAACAGTCATTCTGTCAACACCATGTTATGGTCCGTCTGGATCAGAACAGGTCGGAATGGATGAATGTACACAGAGATGAAACATAAACGAGGTTACTGCATCCAAGAAAGGAGGAATAACAGTAGAGGGTGGCAATGTGATTTTTTTCAGTAATATTGAAATACGTGTTAAGTATCAATATGCGTCCTGTTGCCGGTACACTACTTTGAGTAATACTCGCGCTCAGCAACAAAACTCGAATGGACTTTTTTCTCTTGACAGACTATAGAATAAAATGTTATTAGTAATTATATAACAAAGAAAAAAAAAAAAAAAATTAAATACAAAGTTATATACGTATACTGAATCTTGATATAATTTTATAGGAATTTAGTGATAGGAAGGTTTTTGGATACATTTTTATTCGCTCCATATACGGAACCGATTAAAAAGTTTTTGATACCATTTTTAAAGAGTAACAGTTCACTATCATTCGAAGAAGTAATTCAATATATTCTCGAAAAAAAACTATATAATAAACATGATGATGCGTCAACATGGATACTCGGTTCGCTGTTATCACTGGAAAGTCTTGAATTTTGTAAGTAAAAATAAATATTTTTAAAAGTATCATTACAGTCATTCAGTAGTAATGTATTTTACAAGTTTGCTGGATCTTTTTTTAATATGTTAATTTTTACCAGATGCGTAAAATGTTTAAAATGCATTGAAGGATTGAAAAATTTTCTCGTGTTTGACTGTTAATGAACTTCCTCTCAGTTGTCCTGGAAGAAAAGCCTTCAACGATTTATTCATTATTCTTTGCGTTCGCAACATCTCGAGATGGTATAAATTTCCACCGCGCTTTAGTGAGACTTTGTAATTCACGGCGTGCTAAACAAAATTTTACAAACGGGCATGTCTATACCGTGAAATGAAAATATAAAAGTAATATCGGAAAATAATATTAAAAACTGAATTAAAAAGGTTTTTTGAAAACCGTACAATAGCTGATTTATCGGTTCTTTTTTGTTGATTTTAATATCATTGAATTGCAGAAAATGAAGAAGAAATAGGAATCTTATTGTTTCACAATTTTCACTTTCCGCTACGAGGAAGATCCTCTAAATAACGGTTAAATTTCAAAACAAACTGTTAAAGTAGAATTTCTCTTTTTATTAGAAACATTTGTTTTTTTATCTTTAGGGTGCTTATTTATACACGTAGTATACTCAAAAAGTTATATATATATATATATATAAACTCGGCCATTTTGGCCTCGCAAGGGTCTGTGCCCCTTGACCCCTCTTGCTTTAATTTCTGTCTCCTTCTCTTCTATACTTTGTATAAAATGATCAACATTAACAACGTAATTCTTCTTAGCATCAACACAAAAAAAATAACATAATCACAAAAATCTTGTCCTGACGTTTAATTTTCGTTATATAAAATTAAGACATTGTTTCGTTACATATTTCGTTACGTAAAATTGTGACATTTTTTAAACAACAATAACAAAAATTCTATAAAATATAACAAACGTTGCATAAAATTGGGAAATTTTTTCTAATGGGGTTAGCCTAAGAATTACGTTGTAATTAATGCGGTTCCAGAGTGACATTTTGGGGGGAAGTTTTTTTTTTTTTTTTGATTAAGAACTGTATTTCAATAGCGCTTTTTTTTTTTTACAATACGAGTTTGCGTACAAAGGCGCCAAGCCAAGCACTGCCGTTAATCTTGACTAAAAACCTTTTTACAATAAAACTTAAGTAATAAATTTAATTTTTTTTTTTTATTTTTTATTTTTTTGTATTGAGGTTTGAGAAAATTAATGCTACATGATCTGGTGGGTTATGCCCTATGTACTTATTTAATAGACAGTATTTTTTTTTTTCTGAAAGACGGAAGTGTGATTGATTTCGGTTTGATTTACCATTTAAGCTAGATTGCCTTGTCCGGGTATTAATATTGAAAATTACATATATGTTAACGAGTACGTTTTAAGTTTAATGATTTTTATTTAATTGAGTATGATCCTGAAAGTATGATCGTACGTAATATGGTAGGCAGTAGATTTGAGAAATACGTTTTTTCATAAAGAAAATCAAATAACGACCTCTTTAGAAATTTAAAAATGTTTTAAAAATACATAATTATTACAATTTAATTTAAATTTTATTTTATTTTTAAGTAAAAAAATAAAAAAATAATAAAATTCTATCTAAAATGGTAGTTTAGAATTTGAATAGTAAGAAAGATAGTATTTTTATTAGACTTTACTTCTTTTTTATTTTTGTCAGTAATCCAATCCTAATTCTTTATTTGTGAGCAAGTACAAAAAATATATATATATATATATATTTACCTTTGATCTATTTTCATTTACATCACAAAATAAAGATTAAAAATAAATAAGAAAAACAAAAGATCGATGATAGTTGAGTTTAAAATAAAATAAGAACGTAACATTTATACAAGTCTTTTATAGTATATATAAAGTTTTTCTGTTATAACAAATTTTTTCATAGACGCTTTGCTTCTTTGTGGGGAGGGGGATATCCCCTATCTCCTCCCGCGGATCCGCCACTAATATATATATATATATATATGCCGATACATTTTAGTTAAAATTTTAATGAAACGCGTAAAAAAATTGTTTATTATGCATTTTAGTTTTTACTGGAAGAGTTGAATTCTTTCAGTAAAACTTTTGGAGGGGCTTGAGCTCTGTAAACCCCTTGAAGTCTCAGCGATTATGATTTTACAAATGGTAATATTATATGTGTCAAATAAATTTTATATTTCAGAACTATTTAAACAGACAAAGAGTGCTATAAACTTCATTATTAACTTTTGTAGTAATAAAGTAAGCATACATTTCTTGAATTAGTTCATGATCATTATAACGGTAAAATATTTAAAATATGAGTAAAACAACTTCAAAAAATTTAAAAAATGTAATTCGAAATTTTTTTGTTTCTATTGATATTTTGTCTTCGCTTCAATTTGTTGCTTTGTTATTATGCAACCGGAAAAACGTTCGTATAAGCTCTTGTACAATTCTAGTAACCAATAAATCGTCGGAAGGATTTGGACCGGAAAAACGGGGAATTTAAAAATTGTATTTGAACGGCCTCAGTGTAATACATATATCGTCAAGTATGAAACATGCGTAGTAGTTTTGTTGCCATCTGTGAAAGGATAATGTTAATTTTGAAGGTGATCAAGAAGGTAATCGAAAAAAAAAAACGTCATTTTCTCCACCGCACGGAAAACCATTGAATCAGGATTATACTTTTTTAGAGTTCGAATAAAATATAAATAATACAAAACACTATTTAAAAAAAGTCAATACTGATTGGCTCGAAAATTGTACACTTTATTTACTTTGCAATTAATGTATATAAAAATAAAGCAAGTCCTATACCCTTAACAGAGCGTCGGGGATTGTGAAGTTAAGGTTTACAATGCACTAAACTCAAGGGCACTAATGAGAGTAAGAGGGCCAGTTCCTTTCTCTTGACCACCTTTACTTACCCAAATTTCTTTGGTACCCAGTTATTTCACGCTGGGTAAACCTGGGAGCAACGTGGATCCGTAACGAGACAAGTCTCGAACCTCCATAACTTCTGATTTGGTAATAAAGCACCTGCCTAATTAGCATGCAGATACAGAAATAGATATTTTGGTAATATTAAATAATAGACACGGTGGTGCGAAAAGTACGAAATTGTCGGTTACATGGTTAATTGATTAACGTATCTATTGAACATAGCATCAGTGACAATCTTCCCGCGAGCGTGCTTGCTCTAATCGACGTGTTGGTTCTTGGCTACGTAGCCGATTATTTCTTTGCCTCGAATCGCGGCTACGTTGGAAGAATTTTGCTTTTAATGTACAGAAGCGCTAACATATTCACGCGTACTGAATCTACTCTTGATTGGAGAGATTTTTTATTAGGCATTAACTGTTCTTCATCGCCGTGCATCATTTAAACAATCGTAGGGAAGTATAATTTCTTCCATACAACTTTGCAATAGAAATTTTGCCGACTACATCTGATACAAGCACCACAGGGTAATTGATGTAGGTCGCCGAAAAATACCATTAAACGGACGATTTCTTAATCAAGTATTATTTGCTGCGAGCGAGATTTTTTATGTTCGAATAGTAACGATACGGTGATGTTGCATAGATTGATGAACACTACATATTTACATTATTAAACACTGTTCCATACGAATTGAACACTTCGACCAAGATACCAGTTTTGCGCTGCGCATTCCGTCTTACGTTGATTATAGCAGTCGTCTCATAGTTGTTGGTGTGATAGCTGCGTAAGCATTAAACATTACATATTGCGAGAAGCATCTAAAATGTACCCGATGAGGAGAAGCAGTTAAATTCGGAAAGTATCATTAACTTTTTTGGAGTTTTTATTAGATGCGATCAGGCAGCAACGCATTCTGTTCGATTCTAAAAAATCCGCATTAAATATTAACGAAACAAAGTGATTGTTTTTAATTATGCCGTGTATATTTCTTAAAATAGTTTACAAAAAAAAATAATTTTTTCTTCAAATATTTCTCTAAATATAATTATTTTAAAATGCACTTAAAAACCGAAGTTTGTAAAAATACCCCGTTTTTTTCCTTTTTTAATTATAATATTTTTATAACTTCCGAAAATTCAATACTGCTTTATTTTATTACAAGAACCGCACAAATTCAATGATACTTTCCGAATGAAATGGTTCCTCATCCGGTACATTTTAGACGACTGTCTACATTACGGGACTAAGCGGATGTTTTCATCGGCAATTTCATTGTGAAAGTTCTACAGAGCGTGTGAACGATTCGAAAGAATGTCTTTTCACCATCAACGTACATGTGATGTTATCGCTCTTGAAATATACCTACTTATGTGAATAACTTCAACTACGTAAAGTAAATTAAACACATGTTACATCATCTTATTCTGATCCAGTATTTTATTTTACGATTTTGTCGGTAATATTTAAAGGATTTTTGCATTTCAACTTTTTAAAGTGTATTAGGTATGTATTTCATCATCAGATCGTCGCATTTGTTGGGGATCAAAAAAAAAAAAAAACGTCACGCAAATTTTTGAGCTCTATCCATGTTAAAAGCAACATTGCAGCCTTTCGACGCAGTTGATGACGATTCTCTTTTTCCACCGCAAAGGTTGCTGACCAAAAACGATAAATATTTTCTGATCGCTAACTTCCTCTCTAGTGTGACAAAATTGCTTATCGACCTGCTTACCGATACATCGTATACATATCGTCCTATGTGATGAACTTAAATTAACGAAAGTGTGTGCGAAGATTAGTTTACAGTTTATTAATCATTTTAATAATTGCCTGATTTATTCTTTCATCTTTAAATAACTGTACGATTTTCTTTCTAACGAAACAACTGCGAAATGAAGATTTTATCCAGAGATCGTGTGATTTTCTGCGGTAGTTATTTTCTTCAAAATATTTTCATCTTCCTATTTCGCTGGAAAAATCAATATCTTCCTTAAAATGTATTATATTATTAGTTTTTTTTTGTTTTTTTTAAATTGAATATTTTTCCTTTTATTCTATAATTGTATGAGTAAATTTATCTAAACTTTGTGTTACAAATATAGGAATCGAGGAAATAGTTCAAAAATAAAATGTCAATAGTCAGCAATGTTTTACTTGCATGACTAGACACGTTGTGATACGGACAAGTCTCATTTGGTTTTAATGTGATACGAAACCTCTGAACATTTTTGCCTGCAATATTACCTTGTGCTATCTAAGATGGTTAACTGAGCATACTTAAATGGAACGACATAAGGTTCGATACACACATCGATCATTTACTTTAGGCTAATTATGAAAAATACAGTATAAGGTATTTGTTGTGCGACTATCAAAGAGTTAATATAGCCTTAGATTTGTCTGTGCCGTACTTTTGTGAATAATCTGTTTTAGTAGAAAGATAAAAACCGGTGTACATTTATTGGTAAACTGGCTGTATGTCTGAACTGTAAACGTTCGTTTAAAACTTAAATTAACTTTTAAAAATTTTCACAGACGGAAAATAGAAGGCTAATATGTTTTTACTTACAATTAGTTTACTTAGCACAGCTTCTTGTTAACAGTGTTCACGAATATTTCTTCAGCATCTGTAAAATTTTTCTTCCAAACCGTCATTCATTTGCATATTTAAAAATATTTTATTCTCGCGGCTTATTTAATCAGTAGTACGTAATAAATTTTCACCGTATGTATATGTATAGCCTTTCACGAAAAATGATAACAAATTTTTAGGGGCCGATGAAAAATTTGGAAATTTTTGAAATAGCATACTTTAAATGTTTTTGAGTTTTAAATATTGACATTAAGAGTTTATTTTCTTTTATTTTTATTATTACTATCGGTCTGAATGATTACGAACAAAAATAAATATGAATTAAAATATTATTTATAAAAAATTTTTATCGTTATATTTTATTTTCATTGAAAAAGTTATTTTAAATTATTAATCGTTTAATTCAGTTTTTCTTAAAAGGGGAAATATGTGTAAAGGCTTCAAAAAATTTAACTTTTTTTTTTCCTTCATAAATCGCTTGTAAAACTATTCAAAGATATATTCTTAAAATTTCAAAACAAAATTCCAATTCGTTCAAAAGTTATAACCGATTAAATGAGTGTCCCTCGTTAACAAAGGGCGGAGCTTTGTTATCAAACGCGTTTTTCTCGAAACGGTTTTTTTCGAATTTGTGTACACTCTAGCTTAAAAAGTTTTTAATCAGTTAATTTGCTATTTGGCATATAGTTTCTTTATACAAATACACTCTTTTTGTTCTTAAAATTTTAACCAAAATCTTTATTTAAAAGTATTTTTTTTATTGTAAAAAAAAAGTATGAAAAAATGGTAATAAATCATACTTTATGTTCACACCCCTCTAAAACCACTAATTTTTAATTATTTTTTTTTGAGGGGAGTGAGGTTCACATAAAAGAGACATATAAAAAAAGTATATTCTTTGTGCAATTGATTTCGGATGAAAATTGCGTCCTCTAAGATGTACACAAACTGCTCAGTCGGATGGCGACTTACAATGTGCGGCAGCCGATATCTCCGTTAATTATCGGGAAAAAATTTTGAAAATTTCAGAATATATTCTTAAATATATGTATAAAGTGACCCCACAAAATTAATAAATTATATAAATTCTTTATGTGTTAAAAAAATTTATGAAAATCACTGCAAAAGCGCCGTCCTACACCTATTTCCCCCCTTAAATATTATCATATAATTAGAAAATAATGATTATAAACAATCTATAAAGTTACATAAATTAGGTTTTTTAACGGTGTTGTTCCTTTGCGAAGTGCATATAGCTTCTTTCGTTTATTTAAATCGCATGTTATGTTACGCGGTAATAGGTAGAATTCTTGGTGAACGCATGGCGTTTCGTGTTAATGAATAAGTTTTTTATACTTTATAAAATTGTCTTGATGAACCATTTACTCATATTATAGAAATTACTATTTTAAAATTGTAAGTAAATACTTTATGTAATTATTTTTAGTTTATTACTGTGTATACGTACATTTTACAGTAAACTTTGAAGAACTTTGCGAGCCTTTTGTTTGAAAATTTTTTTAATTTGTTAGTTCCCTATTCTTTTATTTTCTTATTTTTTCTAAGATAAACGTGTGTTTTGTGAATCACATTGCACTGCAAAGTACGTTCGTCGTTGTCTTGCCTATAATCGCGCTGACGAATGTACATTTCACAACAGTGGGTCCAGTAACTGAAATAGGGTAGGCAAATTGACAGTTGACCTGAAAAATTGATTAGCTTCCGTTCGGAAGTCTTGAGTTTGATCCCAGGCGATGATTACTAAATTAAAATAACCGCTAACGTAATCATACAGAAGGCATTGGCAAACATGCATAACATTATATGCGCGCTGGTTAGTATACAGACTAACACACACGGGACTGCATTTATTAATCAAACAATCACAATATGAGTTCTAAATGTAGATACACTAGAGCGTTGCATATAACAGTTGCCACGGACACTATGCCTATGTATGTGCAGTTAGACGCTCAGCATGTAGCGATACGGAAAAAGAAAGAAAGAAAGAAAGAAAGAAAGCTATACTGCGAAGTACCGAGCTATTGGGCCGTGGGATGTATCTTTTAGTACTTCGCTTTCAAGAAAATGAACGAAGGCGGCCGAATTAAAAAATTCTAAAATCGTTTTGTAGTGAAAAATCGTATGACCAATTATAAGATTTTACACGTTAATCTCGATTTAGTATTGGCTACCAGTTGGCTGGACAGTATGAAAATTTCAATGGACCCAGACATAAGCCTTATGATCATTAAGTACTCCATTGCCGATGAACACGTTTTTTACTTGGTAAAATTGGATTCAGATCAGTCCGCTGTACATACAAGGCTCCTTCAATAAATAAACAGACAAATCGCTATAAAATTTTTAATTATTAATATACTTACAAATTTGTTTTTCACTTTTCGACGTAATCCTCCTCTACACGAATACATTTGTCCCGCCGGTCTACGAGGCTTCGTATTCCCTTGGCGAAGAATTCTTTAGGTTGAGTGCGAAACCACTTTAGAACATGCTACTTGACTTCTTCGTTGTTTTCGAAAACGTGTCCACGCAAAGAGTTCTTGAACGGCTCAAACAAACGGAAATCTGACGGGGCTAAAACAGTGCTATATGGAGGATGTGGGAGGACCTCCCACCCTATTTACTACAATATAGCTTGCGCTAACAGGACGCTTTGAGAGGTGGCATTGTCTTGCTGAAGAATGATCCTTTTCGTGATGCGTCCTGGCCGTTTCCGCCGTATCGCCGGTCGAAGTTGGGTTTTGAGCACTTCTGCATACGATTCTGTGTTGACAATACCTCTATCTTCCAGATAATGACAAAGAACGAGCCTGCTATGGGTAAAACAAGGATTATATGCGGGGTAAACGCGTTTTCAATAATATGGACGTGGAGAGGTTGAAGATTACAAGCGCTCTGGACACACCAGTTCATTACCAAACGGGGAAATCGTGGAAAAAATGAAAAGAGACCATTTTAAGAACCACTGCCGAATCACTATAAGAGAGGTCGCTGATGGTGCTGACATATCAATTATCTCGTGCCACGAAATTATGAAGCGTTCAGTAACAAAATTTGCTTGAAAATTATTGAAAACAAAAAAAAAAGATAGCGAAAGGAAATAGCTGGGAAGTCGCAGAATGTAACCAGTGGTAAAAAATGGGTTTTTGGATATGACATCGGAATTAAGACTCAGTCATTCCGACGGAAGCATTTTGGATGGCGAAAGTGGGGGGGAAACTCGTTAAGTCCGGTATTCGTGGCTTTTGAACCACAATTCTGTTCACACTTCATTGCTTATTCGTGTTAAAATCAAACGCTGAATTGATGTCCTAAGCTTCACATTCACCAGACCTGGTTTTGCGTGATTTTTTTTTTTTTTTTATCTCTAAAAGTCGAGAAAACCTTGGCCGTTGTTTTTCAAGCATAGATGAGATTAAACGCGGATCGCTGAAAGAGTTGAACCGATGGATTAAGTCCAGGAAGTTTTCAGGGACTGGAAGAGACATTGACACAAGTGTGTAATATTATCTAATGGTAAACTTTGTTATAGACGAATAAGTAATTTTTTCCGAAAAATGAAAATTCCTCCCTTTATTTTCTGAACATACGTTGTACGCACATCTAATTCTTATTTTGGAGTGAAGTGGAAAAAATATCACCCGTCTTTTTATAAAGTTGTGTGCGCGCAGAGCTGCCTGCAACATATAAGCGACGGAATGTTCTAGCAGTCCTAATTTTTGAATATGTAAACGATTGCATCGGTCCGCTGATGATAATCGAGAAACTGGCTCGATTCTACTATAATCGGTATGTTGATTGAAAATTATTTTTCTAGGAATGTGCCTATTTCAGAATGGTGCACGCACTCCGCTACTACCGTAGTTATACATAGTATGTTTTGCAAAGAAGATGTGACTAAATACCGTATAGACAGCTAGCACTACTTATCGACTGGAAAATATACTAGGATGAATATTTAGTTTATTATCTGTCGGTCGAGTACTTGACAAAGTCGGTTCGTTGTTTTTAACAACAGAAAAAAATAAATGAAATATATCAATTTTTATTCAGAATCATTAGAAGCAAGTAATCAAACATCTTTTTCAAAATAATACCCCTTTTGCAGCTAAACACGCGTCAATTTGCTGTTGCCATTTAGAGAACGTATTTTTGAATTAGTCCTCAGGTATTGTCTTAAAAAACACCTGTAGACAAATTATATGACTTTGTCTGCTGTCGCACTTTCTTCTTGCACGGCGATGGAAATGACTTCCATGTAATACTTTACAGTTTAGTGGTAGTAACGGATCCACGTTTCGTAGACGGTAATGTTCTTATGCAAGAGGGATGTACCATTTTTTTTTATTAGTCTCTTCCACTGGGTGCGAGCATCAACATGCTGCTGCATTTGATTCCTCGTAAGCATAAGGATAAATTCTCGAAAACATTCACTAAATGACAAGACCGAAAGGACGTGTGTTTAGCTATGAAGGGAGCACATTTTGGAAAACAGGTAATGAATCAAATATTTATTCTGGTATGTTTAACTGTCGATAGATAGTACTGACTGTCTGTACGAAATTTAGTTTCACCTTCTTTGTGACAGCCGATGTATTTCCAATGTAGTGGTATCCATATGTGAACGTTGCGATACTCCGTAGAAGTTATGTAACGTCCCGATCATAATTATCATATAACAAAGATAAATATAATGTATAATACCGCAATCTTTTATAATTGTGTTAAATACCCTTTAAGGAAAGAAACTCGATTTAAAAAAAGGGGTGGAGCCAATTAAAGTAAATAATAATTCTTTAGTGTTTTTTTTTTTTATTTTTAATTTTACGTTAAACCTAACGACTATATATTCAAACTTCAATCGATGGCTAAATTTTTTTTGTTTTTTACTTTTAGTTTCAATCCTACTTACGCGGTAATAAAATTATTTGATTTTAGTTCACTTTTATGAGTTCTGCAATGATTATTTCTTTGATTTCTGTTTTTATTATTTTGGTATATTTACCTTGATTCATTTTCACAATCTACCATATTTTTGGACGTACACCTAACAGTCGATATAATGCTTAAATGATGCGGTAAACATTAATTGCGCGCCTCTAAAGTGATGTGACTTACCGCATTCGTCGCTTTATGAGCTTCAACTTTGACTCATATTTGTGTACTGTTAATTACATCTCTGTAATAAATGTTAATTTTTTCGAAATTTGCAATTAGTTTTTTTTGTTTTATTGCGACTGTTGTGCAAGTTAATGCGTAATATCATTAACTTGACGCGTAAAATCGTCTTTTAATTTGTATTAAATTTAGCTATAATAATCGAAGCCTTATTAATAACAAGTAATTTACTCTATTTATTTTCTGTTAGTAAACTCATGCGATGATATTACATTGAGAAGATACTTAAAAATTTTATCAATTCACTCAAAACAGATAATAAGACTGGAAAGTTATTACCGTAAGTTAAAAAACAGTACAACCGACAGTGATGATGATGATATCGATGAAGATGAACCGCCAGAGGAATTGATTACAACACTTGAAATCGAGGTAAATATCATTTATTTTTCATCTTATATAATAGACTCCAGCAGAGTTTTAGCTACTTCGACAGCTGTATTATTTTTTGTACTATTACGTGCGCATACAGGTGTTTTTTTAACCTTTTCTTCATGGAAAGCGATTGAAAAATAATATAAACGAAAGCGGAAGTTAAAACGATATAAAAAATATCTGTTATATTACATTCCTTATCGACGACTATACCGGAATATTTCGTAATTTTCTGACTTAATTTTCATCTACGGCTGCTTCCAACGATTAACAAATTTTCTTCGGTGATTAAAAAAAAACTTCTGATGATCTTTCTTTGATTCTCATTTCATAGTGTTGTTTATTTCATGACCTTTGCAAAATATACCTTTAATCTTTCTGCTTAAACGTAAAAAAAAAAAGTGAAAATCACAGAATGCTGATCCCGCGTGTAAAACGATGGACATAGATTTGAATTCAGTAGTAACTTACAATAGTGGGAATGCCCGGGCGAGCATTCCGTATTGCATAGTTGTCAGTTTAGTAAAGTATTGAAATGCATTTATTTTCTAAGTCTCATGTGGCGCCGGTTTACAAAAAGGAATTTAACGTCTTTTTCCATGATACGAGATTTGTAAATTACAACGACGTAATTAATTTCAGTTCAAAAAATGTTTATTTAGTTCGTATCGTAGAACCACAGAAAATAGAACATAAAGACAATATTAATTTATTATCACTATCCTATTTTTATGTAATATATAATTATTTACATTAACTTTTTGGGTTTTGGCCGCCATAAAATTTTTAATTAAATCACCAATATTCAGTTCATCTGGAATATCGTTTTCAATAGTTATGACTAAAAAATCGGTTAACCGTTCTCGACACCTTGTAGAACGCAGATAGTTCTTGATAATTCTTAACTTGGAAAAACTATTTTTTTCGGAAGTTACCGAAAGAGGCAAATTTAAATAAATTCGCAGTACAATTACTAAATTCGCAAAGGTATTTATTTGTTTATATATATATATATAACTCAAAATGGCATGAGGATCCATCTCGGGTTTTATAAAGCATTGTAAAAATTTCAGTTCTTCAAATGTAGTGTTGCTATATCAATATCCCGATATCTTCAGTATTTTTTTTGCCGCTAAGTTTTACTTCCAAATCTTTGCAGTGTTTTAATAATTCTTTATCATTCCACTTTTTTAATTTACTTACATTACGAATAAATTTAAAATCTTTATTATATTCTTTCAGTGGTAAGAGTTCTGTAACTGAGGATATAGAAACGTTTAAAATTGCGAAAAAGAAATTCTAAAATATTGTTCAACAACAGTTACTGGGTCATCTGTTGCTTCGTACTCAAATATCCTATTTTTTTTCTTTCCTTGGTATTTCAGACAGGATCAATATATATCGGGTTCTCTATGTCCGTTGTAGGAGTAATAATATTCACAAAAAAGCGTCACACGGGGCTAAATCAGACGAATACGGTGGTTAATCGATGATAGCTATTACATTTTTGGCCTTAAATTCGTTCACAATCGTGGCTCTGTGCGATGGCGTGTTATTGTCGTGTAAAATCCACTGGTTTTTCTCCTATAATTCTGACCGTTTTTGACGAACTTTCTCATGCAAATGCCTCAGTACGTCCAAATAGTACTTACTAATGACCGTTTGTCCCTTTGGAATCAATTCATGATGTACCAGACCGCGATGAACATCAACTTGACTTTTAAGCGACTTTGGCGTGGTTTTTTCAGTTTCGGCTAGTTTTTCTTCCACCATTCCGAAGATTGTAAACTTGTTTGCATGTCATACTCGTAGACGCACGTCTCATCAACAGTTATGGTGCGTTCCATGAACGTTGATTCGGAATTCGCAGAGACTTGCTCACTGTACTGTTATCGAACAAAATCCAGCTCTTTTTGAACAAGCTGACGCGTCTCATACCCAAATTTTCAGTCAGAATAGTACGAACTGACTCGTGAGATATGTTAAGATTATATGCTATCTCTCTTAAGCTGGTACGGTGACTTTTGAGCCCAATTTTTTTCACTGCATCGGTGTTCAGTTCGGCGGTAAAGGTCGAAAGTCGTTCAGAACGCGGCATGTTTTCAACGATCTCACGGCCCTTCTTTAACCTATGTACCACTCATACGCACAGGTTTTTGATAAAACTGAATCACCAAAAGACTTTTCTAACATTTTCAACGCGTTAGCGCATGAAATTCCATTCGCAACACAAAATTTAAGGCAAACTCTTTGTTCAATAATTTTGTTCATTTTAAAAATCGCGGAGCACTAGTGAGGTACACTTACTTATACAGCTGCTGTAAACAAACGAATAGACACATTGCGCTCAAACTTGGAATCATAATGAAGTTACCAACTTAGAAAAAAAAAAAATCTCTTCAGCGCGACCAATTTAAATTAACAATTCCCGGTACTTTTTCGCCAGAGTGTATTTTCTTAAATTGCTTTTAAAAGGGAACGAAACAGACAAATAAGAAACAAAAAAGAAGTAACATTGGTTTTAATATAAATGGTTAAATAATAAATTCAATTAACTTCGCTAATGATAAAGAATTAAAAGTATCGTTTTAATTATATTTTAAAAATATCAATAATATTTTCAATTTTTGTAATTGTATTACAGTTTTACATTTCAAAATGAAATAAAATAAAAAAAACATTTTGTAGGTGGTATATATACTTCGCAATGCGATATAATCAAACTATATTATTTTTTATGATTATATTATTTTTATAAAATAAAGTCGTTTGCATTTGCAGTTAGTCATTTTGGATTCTAGATTTTTTTTCGCTTATTAAAAACTCAGTAAAAATAAATTTAGTGTGAAGAAAATGTACATTAAAAAATATAAAAAGGTAATAAAAAATCAGTAGGACTAAAATCGATCTGCAAATATTATTGAATTAAAAGCAACTTAGTTGCTGTAAAGTTGAAATATTTTTCATATTTCGATATTTCTTTTCTCACGTATATTATTATTTTAAAAAATGATTATCATACTCAGTATATAAAGAAAATATTTCTGATAAGGGTTTTTTCTTTTTATTCGGTAATACTTCATACATTTTTATTTTAATCACAGTATGTTACATACACTAGGGTATGAAAAGGATAAAGAATAGTGTCATTGTATGTAGAATCCGAAATGTATATGATACATTTTTTTATCAATACAAACTGCCCGAAGTATATTGTGTACATTTGAAGTTTAGTAAAACTGTTATTAAATTTGTTTAATCATTTTCGGGATAAATGTGAATATGTACTTACTGTAAAATGTTATTTTAATGTATATAATAGATTAGTGCTTGAAGCGAGGTTACTATTGTGCACAACATTGTAGTTGGTCGCTGTTATAACAATATTAAAATGATCGAATACGGTAGCTTTAATCATACCTGTTTGTTCGAGTTATAAATAATAAGAAAATTAAATATACTAATAACAAATGACAAATAAAAATATAAAAAAAGTATATCAATTTAGTTGGGTTTACGGAAAAACAAAAATAAAATAAAAGTGGGCCTTGCCCGAAAACGTTATTGAATTGATTTTATTTTTAATATATTTATTTATCATTTATTATTGGCATGTTTAATTTTTTCATCATTTAAAATTATTATTAATGTATTATTTTTGTTATTCTTGGTGTACTTACGATTTAAAAAAATTTGTTATCATTGTAATTTTGTATCACTGTACTAAAATACATTTTTACTGGATTATTGTTCTTCTATTTTCTTATTGACTAAATTGAATTACACTTAAAATAGGTGTTGACCGACGCCATCGCGTGTAGTAACGATAACGAAAGGCTAGAATGTATAATAAATCGCTTTAAAAATTGTAAGTCAGAGCGTGTTAGGTTTTCAATGATTCAATCACTGGCTACCTTTAGCTACTATTTGATAGCTGCAAAGCCATGCACATTTACAGATTTTAAGTAAGTTGTTTTTTCGTAATCTGCCATACGATTTAATTTGTAGAAAACACATTTTTTATGTTATATATACATAGCCGTTGCTCACATATTAATTTTAATTTTTTCTCTTTTTATATACTTAGTGAATTCATATTTCTACTAAAGAAACCTTTTTTTCGATCACTGCGTACTTTCTTTGTTTTGTTTTTTTTATTCAGTTATAGTTGAAACAAACTTTACGTGCAGTCTAGAACAGCAAACCGCAATAGTTGGCGGGAATTTAATATTTGTATATATTGAAAAACTCCTACTACAGGATTCTTTATTAATTTCTTTGTAATTTAAATTTCTAAAATATTCTAATAAAATCTATTTTCTTTAATAAAACATTACTAATACGCGGCTTAATTACTAAATTACGTAGTTAAATATTTTTTAAAAAATTAATAAGTATTACAACGAATTTTAATGTTTTTATTACATAATTAATACGGATGATTGTGCAGCAACGCAGTACTGCGTCTATGTTATATAATTGCTTCTCGTGGCATTTATTTTAGATTTGCATGCTCTTTTCCGAAATGCTGTTTTCCTTATACTATTTATTTATCGTATAAATTATTCATCTGCTTACTAGCACGCTTCCTTGGGTTTTAAATATAAATAGTTTTTAATTTTCGTTTTTTTATTAACATTATGAAAACAAAATGTAGAGTTATATCTGTTAGTGCTAGAATTCCAATTTTTAACTACCGTAGGGTTCTCTTGTTTTTCTTACACTTTTTTATTATTTTCGCGGTGTTGAATAAGATGGCCATTGTTGAAATTATGATGACATATTATTTTAAAATTGAAAAATGTTTAATATTAAATTAATATAACCGCGACAGTTATTAGTTATAGCCAATAATGCTTTAACAGATTTATAATTGTAATAAAATCAGTATTAATAGGTGCTGATAAATGTAGTGTAGTTCATAATAGGTAAAGTACGATCGCGATACGCCTAGGTCGGTCCACTGCTGGACGTAGGCTAACCCTAATGTTCCTGTTCTGTGCTTCCCTGATCCAGTTAACTCCAGCTTTTTTTACAATATCATTCTTCCATCGCATTAGCAGTCTGCCTCTCTTGCTCTTGCACTCCATTGGCCACCGCTATAAAATTTTCTTCGGCTACCTGTTATCATTTCTTCGGGCGATAGCCTAATTCCATTTACGTTCGGCGATATGTTCTACAATGCCCATTAGTTGTGTTTGCTGTGTGATCTAGGTAAGGTTTCGTTTTTCTTTGAGTCTAATATTCAACGTTAACCTCTCTTGTGATGTTTGTACTTTCCTAATTTTCTTTCTAATTCCTCTTGTAAACACCCAAGTTTCTGCCCCATACGACAAAACCGGCAGAATTCATTGACCGTACACTTTCTTCTTGAGGTTGATTGGTATATCTTTATGACGGAACACATTATTCAGTTTGCCAAACGCTATCCACGTCAAATTTATTCTTCTTGATATTTCCGTACGTAACATTATTCCTTTTTCCATGCTAATTATCTGCCCTAAACGTATATAACTATTCACTTCTATATTACGTTCACATTTATCATTTTTGGTGCCATATCAGCTGTATTAGACATTATCTTGGTTTTTTGCAAGTTCATTTTCAATCCTATTTTCTTGGATGTTTCATTTAACTCCAGTAACATCGTCTGTATGTCTTCAATATTATTACTGAACAGTACAACATCGTTTGCAAATCTTAAGCGGGTGAGATATTCTCCATCTATCTTTACTCTCCTTGTATCTCAGACCTTAAGTATTTCCTCTAAAAACAGTTTAGATGAAGTACATTTGTAATATAAAAGTAATATGAGTAATGCAATGCTCATGCACAGTTTACACAATAATATAAGAATACACATTTGCAATAATATGGTAATATGGTGTCACTTACGCAATTAAGTAGAGTTTGTAATACTGCAAAATGAATACATTTATAATACTGCAGTAATATGACTACTACAGCCCAGAACTAACAGCGGGAATACTTCTTCCGTTACTTTCGAGTTCGGAGGTGGTTTCATGAGTAGTAGTAGGTTTAGAAATATCGTTGAAGTACCGGTGCTTAATGATGTAGAATACTTCTCTAACAGTGTCTGAATAAATAGTTTAAATTTTAGTCAGTTGTTGAACACGACGCATAATATCAGTTCGAATTTGATCGAGATAGAACGGGCACATGCCGTCAGCAGATATATTAAATATTTTGTGAAAAACTTCTATTTCACTTAATTACAGTTTTACTTTGTGCGACGGTAATTAAAAGTAAATATATTGAAATTAAAAAAGTTTTCTCTTGGTGTATTGTTTTTTTTTGTTAAACTGGGGGTAATTACAATACGCATAGACTATTATGCTATTAAATCGGATTTAAATGCACCACTATATCGACCTAATTACTAATGTACAAACCTTTGAGACCAAACTAACGAATTAATGTAGATTAAATGTAATGTAGATACTCTTTAAATTACCTTATGCGAATAAAAGTGTACAAACCAATGAATATGATTTTCCGAATGACACTTTTTTATTAAGCCAAAAATAACAACAATACGTGTAAGTCAACAAATTTTCTTACCCTTAACAATGTGCTATGTATTATAATATTTCAACAGCCGTATATTATTATCAAAAATAAACTTTTAGAATGGAAGAAATATGTCTTCGTCAATGTGATTAAATATTTAAATTTATTAAAAAAAACTAATTTTTCTCTTAAGGTTTCACTAAATCTTTTATCACATGTTGAATAAATGTATATTGTCCGCGTATCTGTAGGCAAGCAGCTTGCATACTAATGCAAGTATTATGAGATGAAAAATTATAAATTATAGAAAGAATGAGAAGTAAAGTAGCGATTAAAAATTCATATACACATTATAATAGTATAAATTATAATCAATTAAATTCATTACCAATAAAAATCATCAGTGATTTTGTAAATATTCACTATCGATCTTCAGTCTACTCGCAGTTTTAAAGAATTTAAAATGTAATTAATTTTTTTTCGCGGTTTTGTTTTCTAAATTTCTAACGTTAGACACGAAATTATCAAATATTCTTTCTTAGTGAACGCCTAATAGCATGTGATCATTTATGTACCAAATGAAAGTTTATAATGGGAAAAAAACTCCGATAAAAATACGAAAAAGTGTATTTTCCGCTTTAAAAATTTCAATTTTTAATAGTGCGATTGAAAGTACGAACAAGCTTCGAGTAGCCAAAAGCGATTAATAACTTTTCACAAAACAAAAAAAAAAATTGAAAACAAATTTTTAAAATTTAAAATTAGTATTTATCGTGAAAAGGGAATTTGTTGAATTTAAATTGTGGCTTTTAATAGTAACTATCTATGGTAAAATTCCGTAAATAAACATTCGTAATTTTTCAGAAATATTCATAAAAGCATAAAAAACGTGTCTCAAAAAAATCGAAAAAAAAAAATTCTTCGATTTTTTTGATAATAGTCTTGCAGCACGTGTTAAGAGCGTTTTTTATTCAGTGAGAATTCAATTTTATATAATTTAAATATACATAAAATTGCCGAAAGCACTCGAAAAGTGCACTATTTTGCATCTCGAACGGTTGAGCGCACTAATAGCAGCAAAGGACTGACATGAAGAAAAAGTCTGTCTCGACACTGAAAGCTTCGAGCCTCAGAAAATTTCCTGCTGGTTGGGAAATTGTTACGTTACTACTCCACCAGACGAATGCACTTTGTTCGAATGAAACAGTTGACTTAAATGCGCAAACTATTGAAGAAAATCAAGTCGATGAAATATTTAATGAAATTTTAGAAGAACTGGAAGAAGAAATGAAAAAACAAAAGGGATCACCGAAAAATAATTCGAAACCAAAAAAAAAAAAAAAAAACAAAAAACAAAATTGTCACAAAGTAAATTTTATCGATATGATAAAAATACCAAATTTGCTAAAAGGTTTTAAAAAAATCTTCGATATATTTCTTTTTTCTAAGTAAAATGTGTCAATGATTAAGATATGTGTGCTTTTTTTTTTTTTTTTATAAAGTGTTATATCACATAAAACTAAATTTTAAATAATATAAACTAGACACTAAAGTTCTATTATTTAATCAAAATTTAAAAGAAAAAGAATTGCATTGCATCGTGAAGATGCAAACAAAAATTATTCAGAGTACAGCCGCACTTGAAGTTTCATTATAGAATATGTCTCCGTTCAATTATAAACAACAGCTGAAAGAGTTCAATATGTCCACGTTGGAATATAGGAGGAAAATATCTGCTGTGTTTTATTTATACATAATTTATTGACTGGTGCTATAAGTGATGTTAATTTGCTACCATAGTTGGTTTCCACGATCCCAGATTAACGGCCAAAAAAGTGCAATTATTACATGTATCATATTTTCAAATACAAAGCTGTATACGAATTCTTCCCTTTTGACTGCGATAAAAATAACGAATTATTTCTTAATGAACGAATCGGAGGCTGACATGTTTTTTACTAACACGAATAAATTTTAGCGGATAGTTGAATTTTATTTTACTGCTCAATGGATTAATTAAAAGTACCTTCTATTGCAGTATAGAATAGCAGTAGCGATAGTGCGATTTAACATTTTCAAATGTGAATGAGTAATGTGAGCCACAAATTTAATGCTATGTGTTATTTAACGTGATGTGAACGGACTATTTTATCAAAAAAAAAAAATTTGGTAAATCGGAATTGCGCGAAAAAAATCCGCATCGTGTTCAAGGACGTACTGTTTCTTTATGCGTTCTGAGTACTACACGGAGTTTGAGTTGAATACACAGCGAAGAATGCGATTATACGCTAGACATGAAATAGATTACTCGATTGGAGTTGGAGTTGAAAAGCGGATATATATCCGTAGTCGGAAAGGACGCATATATGTACCCGAAACTGCTTTAGCGGAGTTGATTTGCGCATCTCTAGTATGTATATATGTGAAAGTATGTAGTATATTAAAGTGTTTTTTGCTTATAGCATATCCATTGTTATGCATTTATTATATATACATATATATATATATATATATATAGGTTTAATGTATACACTGTAATTGGTTTCATGTTGTTGTATATACCCCTATTAAATAAATAAATATCACATTCAAAAAAAATGAAAACTTTGTGAGTATCCATTTTAGTTATTTCTATCTCTGATTACGGTAACTTTAATGCACGAGAAAACTTCTGTAGGCTCAAAATTTTAGGCTTCGAGAGAAACTTGTCCCTTTATGCTCGTTCTCCACCACTAACGGTGCATTTAGGGCAAATTGCACGCTATCACTGCATTTAATCGCTAAATGCTAAACTACAATATACACGAGCGATGAAACGGCGACGTTAACACGTTAGTAAAAACTGTTTTGCAGTTTCTTATTGGTTGAGTAATAAATGTGTTTGTATATATATTTATAAACAAAATATGAAAAAAATACTTCTTTTTATGTACGTTTATTCCTCCGCACTATGACAGACAACCGATTTCGGCTATTTAAAGCTTGTTCGTATTTTTAATCGGACTATTTTTTTGTTTTTGTGTTTTTTTTTTTTTTTTTTTAAATGAAATATTGAAATTTTAAAGCAGAAAATACACTTTTTCGTACCTTTAATGGAACTGTCCACAGAATCTTCAAACCGGTTTTGTTTTTTTTAGAGGGTGCGTCAACTATAAACGTTAACCTAACGCGAGTGAAATTATTAGAAATTTCAATGTGCGACAGCGGGATTTAAACCCGGTTCTACCCGAACCAAACACCATTGCCTAACTAACTAGGAAACGGTAGCTGGCTAACCGATTTTGTTTAAAACGTGCGATGTGCGATTTTATTTTCAATTTTAACGCTTTCAAAATGAACGGTCTTTTTTTTTTCTTTTTTTTTTTTTGAATAATCTATTACGATTGGACTATTATCAACTTTAAAAATTCTTTTCTATTTTTTACCGTTTCTCTGAAATTGTATATTTAAAGTACTTGTGTGATAATACTGTTTAACTTTATATATTTGCCTGTGTGCATTATTACACTTTTGACGTGGGAACGAATTATTCATGAGCTTAATACGTTCTTTTTTCTAAAATAATGATGTTTGTTAATTTTTTTTGTCTAATTGTTGTATGAGTTATCTGCTTTCACCAGTCTATTCGCGAACTATTGATATTAGCTTTAGGAGTCAACGACTGTAATTATTTTGAAATTTATTATTGTTTTAGAATGATTACGTATTTATCAACTGTGCCGTCCTTCATTTACGAGCATTGGATAGTAGTAGTTCACATGGAAAAACCGTCAGTATTTGGTAATCCTACGCGTTACCATAATTTAGTCCGTCAAGCTGTCGAATTAGACGCCGAAGACATCTACAAATTCGTTCCTGTTATAACGTCTTTTTGTTATTTTTTTATTTTTATTATATATACTATGGATGACATCGAAGTTTTTGGTGATGAACATGGTATGTTGAAAAGCAATTTACAGTAAAAAGTATATAAATTATTTACACTCATACATACATTATCATCATCATCATCATCTGGTGCATCAGTCCGTGAACTCGTTCGCCGCTATGCTTCGTCTTTTTCATTCGTATCGGTTATCGGCAATCCTTTGTAACTGACGCAGCCGGAATCCCTTGTCAGCTTATCTACCCAGCTTAATAGTGGCCTACCTTTTAGACGTCTTCCTTGAATGTATCCTTCCATTATATCCCGCAGCAATCCTCCATGTCGGAGCACGTGACCCATACAACGAAATTTTCGACTTTTAATTTGGTTCAGTACCTGCCGTGTTTCGCTGATTCGATTTAAGATTTCTTGCTTATTTTCTCCATCCGTTTCCAGTGCCATATTTCAAATGCCTCATCTTATCCTCCTTCTCTCGTTTTATACATGTCCACGTTTCCGAGCCATAAAAAGCTACCGACCACACGCGTGTCTTAATGATATGCTTTCGTAATTCTATGGACATTGTTCTGGAGGTGATTATTTTTATCTTTTGCATTAAAGCCTGTTTTGCCACTGCAAGCCGTTCTCGTATGTCTTGCAAGCTGCATCCATCTTCCGTAATAGTGTTACCCAGATATTTGCAAGTTGAAATCTGTTCTATCTTTGTACCGTCAATTGCATGCCATTATTTTGGTATTTTTAATATTAATCTGTATTCCGATCTTTTCTGCTGTTTACTTCATTTTATTTATCATTTTCTGCAACATGCGTAGACTGTTTGCTAGTAAGGTCACATCATCCGCGTATTTAATAGTGCGCACTTTTCGTTCTACTTTTATGCCGTATGCTGTATCATCAAAGGATTCTAGTAGAATTAGCTCTGCTACAATATATTTTTATATACATATATATATATATATATATATATATTACGTGTGCATTTAATTTTATTTAATGCGTTATCATATTTTTGGAATTTAAACTTACTATACTATCTCGATGCTGATTGACAAGTGATTTTCTCTCGGATACTTCTAGTAGTTGGAAACAATTTCAAGATCCCGGATGCTCACCTTTTTAAACGTTCATATATCATGTTTCCGTGAATTTCCGCATTTGTATTCGACTAGCACCTATTTCCCAGAAACTTGTATATTAAATGATTTCACTTTTTGATTACTGTTGTCGACCCTTTTTGAACGGTTAAATGTTATTGTACACCCTGATTACAGCTCAATGATCTTCTTAGGCGATTTTTGTGTCAGACGGGATATATAAACGGTAAATTTCAGTCTACACCAGAAGGATTATTATGTGTATACCGCATATTCCGATCAATCGGAATACATTGTCACGAGCACAAAAATTCCAATAAACCAGTTGTTTCATTTATGCAAAATAAATAAAAATACAACAAATATCAGTTATAGTATGTAATAACAAAGCAATAATTTCATGTATGTGTGTGTGTGTATATATAAATAAACTAAAGAAAGTCATTCCATTTATGTAAAAAATTAATTCGAATAAGTTTCACTTGATTATTTTTAAGAAATTTATCCATAATCAGTTCTATAAAGTGAAGTGAAAGTTATGCAAAGTAGAAATTGTTGTGGGAATAAAAATTGCCTGTTCAAACGTTCGGTCGATTAAGCAACCTTAATTACGAAATTAGTGAAGAAGTCATCATTAAAAAACCTCAGTTTGTTTTAATAATTTTAAGTGCAGTTTCATCGACTAAGTGAAGAATTCTTTACCGTATAATTAATAAATGCGTTGTGAGAAGATAATAATACGATGACTCCATATTAAATCGATCATTAAATGCAGTAATAAAACTAATAATTGTAACCAAAAATTAAGGAGTAACTATTCCGTGATTATGTTTCGTTGGCAGTAATTGTCGCTCGCTTGGTTTTTAATATATATCTTTTCAAACTACTTTTTCTCTTTTCTCTTTTTTTTTTTTTTTTTGTTAATATGAAATAATTTTTAGTGTAATTTTTATTTTTAATCTTTTTTTTCGTGTGCATGTTTGATTACAATAGATAGAAAATATGTGTAGTCACTTTCTGAATCATAAATTCTGTTTTGTCGTTTTACGGCTCGATAATTATTGTTAATTTCTTGATTTTGTTACAACTTCTACCGTATGTCACACACACTTTATTATTTTAGGTAATGGGCGACACGAACTGATGCCGTTTAGACCGAAAGATATAGTTAGTTTGTGTTCAGTTGTGAAAGAAATATGCATTGGTTTAGTAGAAATATCATTCCCGGAAAAAAAAGGCTTATTAACGTTAGATAAAAGCACCGTTTATTCTAACCCGATTATAAAATCTATGACGGAACGATTCTTCGATGTATGTATTAAAGTGATTTAATTATCGTATAATTTAACGATATTTTAATAACATGTTAATCGATACGATTTTGATCGATTTAGTAATAATGTTTTATTGTTTCGCTTCGTTATTCGAGGAAAATATACCTCCTGCGTCACGAAAAAGGTTATTCTATGATATAATGTACAATTTTTAAAAACATGTTTTATTAAACTTTTCCGAATAATTGAACGCTTATGGAATTATAATGATGTTCATAGTTTTATTCTTTAATGATTTATAAATTATTTCATTATTTTTAATCTACATTTATTAAGTTCAGTGATAGAAAATAATTCATTGCCATTACTGTAAATATTTTGACTGACTCTTCGTGTTAATTATTTCAAGTAAACACTAATTTTGGGAAAGAATGCAGTTTTGAAAATATTAAAAATTTTCTCTATTATTATTTTAATTGTGTTGTAAACGTATAAACGGGTCATTTAAATATAGTATGACTTTTATATCTTTATGTTCAGTTATAAATTTCGTAGTAAATTATATTTCATGCCAAAGCGTTTTCAGCAGTTTTTAATTTAAATATCTTTTAGAAAATATACATTCATTTTTTCATTCTATGTCACGCGCTTCGTTTTAAATTTTTGGATTGCATTGTGAATTATTTATAGCGTTCTAATATTACCGTAGAACTCTGTAACATTATAGAGTAGTTTTAATCGATATTACCAATAGTCTGCTCGGTTTTTTGTAAACTTTTCATGTACAAGCAATATTACGAACTATACTATTTCTGGTTTATTATTTTCGCGTAAATTTTTCAGTTCATGATGAATACGCAACAGTGTGAAGCCATTCATTAGCTTTGATTTTTTATTGATTTTAATACTTTTACGGTCTTCTACTATATACTTTGATTTCCCACAAAACATTTTTTAGCTGTTGATGTAGTTAATTAGGTTATTTCATTTTGTTTATTTATGTAAATTTGTTTACATAAATTATAAATTTCTTTTTTTTTTTTTTATTTTTGGTTAATATTTTCCCACGTCGTGCTGTGTTCGCGGCTGTAACACATTCTGTAAAAAATTTCCGTAGCGAAGCCGGTTGTTTCTACATTTTGTCGATACTTTTTCTCTTCCGCGAGCGTGTACCTTACTTTTCGTTGCGCTACGAGAGTTTTTCAACTTAACCAATCTAATGACCAAAAAAATCTAAAAGGATTTCCACAGTGAAAATAATGCGAAAACGAAGACTATGATAAAGAAAACTTGGTTTATTGAAATAATTAATTTTGTTATACAAAGTCAGTTTCTAAATTCTTTAGAAATTAATCGCTTATTAAGATTATTATACTTTATCTATTTTCTAAATATATTCTAGTTACGTAAATTTTTATTGTTACAGTCTGTTGTCGGATTTTTACGCAGTTTATACATAAGAGATTTACGTCGTCCGTTTGCGCCAGAAGGTTTTTGGTGCTCATCACGTTTTCAGATAAGTAAAATGAACGTACCATTTGCAGATATAGACTCCATTATAACCAGAAAAATACCAGTTAAACCATTCTCCGGCCCATTATCATACTCAAAAAAAGATTTAGGTAAACTCACAATACATCCATATTATGTATGTATGTATGTATATATATGTGTGTGTATATATATATATATATATATATATATATATATAATACAGAGTGTGCTCGCTTTATAATGTATGTATTGAATACCATTAAATTCTGAAGTGATTTTTACGTCTATTTTACGTATTTATGAATATATTAATATTATCATTATTATTATATCGATTTTGGCCAGCTATGGACCACGTGAAATAACGCATATCATCTTTCTTCTTTCACTCTCTCCAGTGTTTCTTCATTGATATTATTTTTATTTCTTAAAAATACTTCATATATATAATTTCACATTCACCGGCAGCTTTTGTTTTTTCCCCCGAAGATTTGCAATGAAATTGTTCTTTTTCCTTTCTATTATTTACTTATTACAATTGCAAGTTATTGTAATCACTTAGAAAATCGAAATTGAAAATTTTATATGTTTATGTTTTTAAAGTGGAAAATACAGAACCAAAAAAAAAACAAAAAAAAAACAAATGTTTGGTCCCATTTGATAGTTATTGATGTGAAATCGGAACTGTTAGACTTAAGAAAATTTTGAGCAGGGAGTTTTAAGTAATTTAAGAAAATGTTTTAAAAAAAAGTAATTTAGTTATTTTATAAAAGATAATTATAATATAAGGTTGAATATGGTGTTAGTCGACGTTAAAAATCGGGCTATAGGTTTTTTAAAACAAAATGAAAAAGAAATCGTTTTCGATAATGTACATAAACAGCACTTCATTTGTTCTTGAATAAGTGAAACTATTTACTTCCGGTTCACGTCATTACCTGCAAAACTTGATATCGTGTATTACTCTATATTGGTTTTTTGTCATTGATCTGTATAGGAGAAATTTACTTTCTGGTGCCAATAATTATCAGTGAGTCTGGACGGGAAACCAAAAATTGTTGACGAGCTTCGCAAATTTTAATAGATATGTTTCGTATCCGTGTTAATCTCTTAGCTAAGTGATTGCCATATCTGGCATTGCTAGCTCGAGTAACGGTGTTTTTACTTATATACAGGTATTCCTGTTCGAAGTCTGTGTGTTATACGACTACTTTTTTAACTGTTTATTTTAATCCTTTTAGTCTTAAGGTAAGCAGCGTAAGATGTTTTTGTAGTTTATTGGGTCCAGTAGAAGGATCTGATATTATGCAGTTATCATTAATAAGTGACTATAAATTCGAGTTCGGATTGGTCGGAATATTTGATGTAGAGCAGTATAAAGGAAAGGTTTCAGTATACTATATCTTGCGGGATTTGCGAGTATGAGTTTTACAGATGAGAGAGTTGTCGTTTCTTTAACTAACCTTAAAATACCTCTCTTTGAAATATAATTGAATAATAAGATAATAAGGTGGTGGTAATAATTCTTTTTTAGCTTATATAATGTGTCTAAAATGCTATACTTGATCAAAGGCCTGTGAGACGTCCAAAAAGACTGCTGTACGGTACTCCATGCTTTAAAATGCTTAAGTTATATTATTGACTACGCGATGGTACCGGTGAATTGCAGAGTGATATTTTCTAAATCCAGGTTATTGTTCAAGTGAAACTGAACTCTACCCTTATCGAATAATAACGGATATAATCTTTGAAGAAAGATTTTTTTGAATACTTTTTTTATTGACAAATAGTAGACTGACCGGTCGATATGAGAGTAGTACATATAAAGGTTTATTTATTAAGTTTTCGTACCATTTTTATTATCGAGAATTTATAAAAAATTATATAATAAATGAAGTATGGAATTGAATGTACATATATGTTAGTTGCGAAATAGTTTTATCAGGGCAACGTGGAAGTGTACGATTTGAAATGAGGTCGTATTCAGGATCTTAACTGGTATTTAGGCGAAATGTTTCAAATTTAATGAAAGTTAACGTATATCAGAACATTTGTAAAACTCGCAATTTCCGCGCTGAATTTATTCGTTGTAAATCGATTGACAGCGTTATAGAAAAAAATTATCATCTTTTAAAATTATTGGAAAACCCTGATCTTTCTCAGTCGAATTAGTATATAATAAAAGTTATTTTAATAATTTTGTAAGATCTTGATACCGAATGTGTTAATACTTGTAATGAATAATTATATAAATTTAACTCGCCAAAGCTAGTATATGTAAGAGTATGGACGTTTACAACTTGTCAGCGGGGCTTTCTGAAATTTTCCCTACCGCTGGTTATAAATAAATTATTTGTATCTGTTGAAGCGAGCTTTATAAATCTTTATGAAAAATAATTTCTTTCTAATGAAACCAATGTCTTTTAGATTTTATATCGAATAATTTTTATACACCAAAACCTTCCAACGTACGTTAGAAAATGAATAAAGTTTTTACCTTATTATAAATTTGTATTGTTCTACCCTTTTTTCCGGTTTAGAAGAAGGACCTCCATTGACGTGTAATCAATTGAGGACATCGCTAATAATGCGGGAAGTGCCGTTCTTCGTATCGTTTGCTGATAGAGTATTGATACTTCAGAAATGTATTTCAAAAGACAAGCTAATATATCAAGGAGAAGTTCCGTATTTTAACCGGCACGGCGTTATTCCAGTTACCATTCGCAGGAATTTTATTTACGAAGATGCTTTTGATAGATTAGCAAAAATTGACGGTAACGTACATATGATGCATACGTATTTTTGTTTGTAAGGAGTCTATACCATATTGAATGTTTTTTTATTTCATTTAATATTTCGATCATTTTAACAGTAATTATTATAAAAAGCCATTTTAGTTCTAGAAATTATACGTAGGTACGGTAACTTAAGTTACGCTGCGCCCGTCAATTATGCAATTGATTAAATATATTCATTTGTACGCAGTATTATTTATGTTGATTTTACTTATAATTTTGTATAATTTTAAATTAATTTTATCTACGACAGCTTTTACATTGATAAAAACTGTTGCGTAATGATTTTTACACATTTCAGATTTGTAAATCTATTATAAATTTATTGAGATTATCTTGTTTCGATCATCTTTTTTTTTTTGAATTTATATGAAATTTCTCTCGAATAATTCCCCTTTTATTTTATTAAATAATGTTAATTTTAAAATTGGATATACATACTAGATGATTTTGAAAAATTTCTGCAATTTAATGGACAATTAGTTTTATATGTTTGCAATAATAATTTTAAACCTTCTCCTAATCAGTTTTTTTGTAGTTAAATGTGGTATTTTGTTCATTACGGTACTTGTGTTGTTGTTGTTAACACGTAATACTATTTTTGTAAATAATTTACCAAAAAAATAATTGTTCGAGAAGTGATTTTAGAGAGAAGTTTAAATCCGCCAGATTTGTTCTATTTTATCCACTATCGCCTCTCGCGAAAAGATCGATGTTACCATTTTCATAATTTCAGTTACAGTTAATTCAGCACAACCCTTTTTTCAGCAAACAAAAAAAAAAAAAAAAGCATAAGATTGTTGACATAATTTTAAAACATACTTTAGTATAGATTTCTGAACCAAAACTGTTTTCCTTGCTGTCTGTATAATCTAATAACACCAAATACTTCATTTATATTAACTACATCTTTTGTTGTTGTTCACGTTTCAGCTAATACAGCTATGTGCAAATTTTTGCTTTTTTTAATGTACATTTTAAATCGATCGTGTCTAATAACACACGTTTGAATGATTCCATTTTAGATATTTAATTTCTTTCCTAGTTTTAAACGGTTCATTATTGTCGTGTTCATTATTATCTCTTATCAGCGTGAAAGAATAACCGTTTTAACAAGTAAGACGACTTATTTATAATATTATTTCATTATCACGTATTTCAAACGGTTATTTATTATTTTCATCTTAAGTTTCATAACAAAGGATGTCGGCTAAAAGTAATAATAAACAGAATGTTAAGAAGCAACTGAGTGATAAGAGCGACGAGGCTGTTAAAAAATAGCAGAGGAGATATGCTACCTCATCAGGGTGACTCTGAAGGAGATCAGATGAAAAATACATCGATTGCGACGGCATTAAACGTGATAAAACGCGAAGTTTGTGACGTGAAAAAATGTATTAAATTTGTGTCAGACAAGTGTGATGTCATGCAGCAGTCAAACCAGGAAGTTAAAGCGCTAGGTCAGCAAATTGAAAAATTAACAGGCGAACTTCTAAAAAAAGACCAACAGATTGCAGAGCTCACAATCACAGTTCATGAGCTGGAACAGTATGGCCGCCGCGAAAATGTTGAGTTGCACGGAATATCGGAAATGCCCGATGAGAACTTAGGAAAAATTATTGTTCACAAGTTTGTCAGAAAATTGGAGTAGAGCTTAAGGAAGATGACATTGAGGCGGCGTCGCACAGACCACTTTCAAGGAATGTGAGATTGCCGAAACCGATAATATTGAAGACATCCGGGAGATTAGCGGATAAAATATTAGACAAAAAGAGAGAACACCGGATCTTGGACAAGAAGTTAGCAACAATGTTAAGCAATAAACGCTAGGTTTATATAAACGAAAATCTGTCTAGGTACTACAAAGACTTGCTGCGGAAGGCGAAACAAAAAGCGAGACTACTGAATTTTCGATTCGTCTGATCGAAAATAGGAAAAATTTATGTTAGGAAGGACCAGCACATTCGATCCGAGGTGGATCTAAATAAATTATAAATGTTGTCTGTTTCGTGTATGGAGAAATAGAATGTGGTTTACGTGCGTCGCATCGATTTATAGCGCCAGCTGGGCAAGGATGTTAAGTCGAAGCAGGTAGTGTTTACACGAGGAGGTGGTAAGAGGGGTGTCTTGATCTTTGCAAGAGTACAGAGTGAAATTTTATGTGTGCGACGGGAATGTACGTGATGTGTGCTGATGTTCGTAAGTTTTCTTGCGCTTCATTAAGGCTTCTGAGGTGGTGTAGACCGGTTCAGTGGTACTCAAGTGTCGGTGAGATATGTATGTTAGATGGCGGATGTGAGATAGTGTGTTTATGTATAATGCTGTATGTTGCAGATACGGGAAGAAAGTTTAGGCGTTTGAAGCGGAATGTTTTTGACGAGAGAGAGAAGCGTGCGCGTGCACCGGCAGAAAGTGCAACTGCCGCTATGCCGGGGTCGTATCTTTATTGTAAGGGGCTCCGTGTGATGATGGCTGATTTGTTGCTATTCGCTATTTCATTCATCTCTTTTAGATATACTCCAGTGCGATAACGTTAAATCGGTGTTTTATGTGTATATAGTGGACAGTGCGGTCAACTGTAAAGCGTGTGCGAGTGTGCGGAAGTGTGATTGTGTTTATAAAATGCGGGTATGTTTATGTATATATATATATTAGATATTCAGTTGTACGTAGATATCGTTATATTTATATACTAATTCAATTGCTGATAAGCTCGGCGATTAATAGTGTTACATCGATAACCGTTTTTCGAATACAATCTGCGGTAGCTCAATATTTGTCGAAATGTGATCAATTCTCTCCCTCAGAGTTGACAGTGAATATTTAGTGCGTTAACGTCTTTTCGTGCGTTTATCCTTGATAAGAAGTTATCGCATCTATCTCCTTTCATTTACACTTCAGTCACACACACAGCAACACACTTTCGGTGCTTGGTATACACCGTTTATCTATATCTCTAGCGCTGTATACATATCCTTATCGCTGTATATATCCTTATCGCGCGAAATATATAATTTGTACGGGGTATGTTAGATGATGATGGGGAGGGGGAGACCCCTCCCGGTCACTCGGCTACGGTCAACAATGTTCAGATGTGCATCGATAATTCGTCGGCGGTTACTGATAATATGTCAGGTACCGAAATGACGAAATCAGCTTTGTCCTCTGACAACATCATTAGATCAAATAAAAGTAATAATAATAGCACCGGCAGCAATAGCAGTAATCATAATAATAATAACAATAATAATAATAATAATAATGATGATAAGAATAGCGAAGGTAATAATGACGATAATTATATCAAATATAATTCTAGTAGTAGTAGTAGAATCATTAATAAAAATCGATATTCTGAATCTTATCGTCCGAACGATTCGGGTATATATAAGGTTTTTGTTGAACGAATTCCTTCTGACCAATTAGATAGAATATCAATTAGTGCCCTGAAAGTCGCAGAAATATTAAGAAGAAATTCTCTATCAAAAAATTTATTTGAAATTAAAAAGGTAAGTCGGAATCGGGTGATTGTTCAATACACCTCTCCAAGTTCCGCTAATGAACTTGTTGATCATCCTTGTTTCACGTCGATTGGCTATAACACTTATATCCCATCCTACTTAGTTTCTCGATCTGCTGTCATTAAAAACGTCGATATCGAGTACACAGAGGAAGACATTTTTGATATGATCGATTGTGAGCCCTTCTTGATTAATCGTATTCAAAGATTAAAGAGGAGAGCCATCGTGGATAAGGAAGTTAAATTCGTTCCAAGCACTTCTGTGCTTATTGTATTTGAAGGCCAAACCCTGCCAGCCTATGTATTTTTGTGGAACGTACGTTTCAGCTGTGAACCCTTTATTAGGCGAACCCGTCAATGTTTCCGTTGCTTAAGGTATGGGCACATCTCCAGTCAATGTAAGGAACGTGCCAGATGCCTGAAATGTGGAAGTTCCGACCACGTCGAAGATCAATGTGCCAGTTCAGTCCAAGCTTGTGTCTATTGCAAGGAATCTCACAAGTCAACTGATCCCTCTTGTCCAGAGAAAAAGCGGCAGATTGCCATTAACGAGATAATGGCAACTCATAATCTGAATTTCCAGGAAGCCTCGTTGGAAGTTCCGCAAACGTACAAGCAGTCAAGTTTATATTCGAACCGAACTAATAACCGATTTTCTCTGCTCACACATTACGACGAGTTTCCGGCAATTACTCCGAAGAAGCATGAAGAAGACAATGTTAATATACCCGCATATAAACCTAGACCCATGTCTAGAAAGACAGGTCTCTACGACCCAAATCAGTTATTGCCGCGCGCATTAAAAAGAACAGTGCCCTTTATGTCCTCTGACGAGGAAAAAAAGTTTAATGATAGAAAATTAATTCTAAAAAATAGGCTTTCAATGAACAGAAGATGGAATAACTCCGAATCTTCTGTTACAACTAGTTCAGATAGCACTAAACCGATGGCTTCTGGTACAAAGAAGGATACTATCGGTAATAAATCTAAAAATAATAATCATAATAGTAATGGAAGCATTGGTAACATTAGTAATAAAAATAATACAATTAGCAAGAAAAGCACAAATATAAAAGGCAAAAAATTACTACCGTTAAAGAATATAAAATCATTATAATTAATAGAAAATAATTTATTAATAATACAAATAATAAAGGTTTTTTTTTTTTTTTTTATTATTATTTATTTTATTTTATTTTTCAGGAATTAGCATAATTTTATGTTTAATTTACTCCAGCTATTTTTATTTAGTTGTTTCAGCATTACTTTAGCCACTTAGTTGTTCTCTCCAAAATGCTTCGAATATTGCAGTGGAATGCCCGGAGTATTCTCGCTAATAAGTGTGACTTGGAGGTATTTCTGTTTAATCACGATGTGGATATCATCTTAATATCAGAAACGTGGCTTACTAACGATAAATACTTTCATATTAATAATTACAGTTGCTACCGAGATGATAGAGAGGATGGGTACGGTGGGGTAGCTGTTCTCGTCAAGAGGACGTTTACTCACCATCCAATTAATCTAAACCTAACTGATTCCAACAACAATACGAAATCCAATGCAGTTTCAGTTTTTGTTACTTGTGGGAGCTGCTCTGTAATTTTTATTTCTTATTATTCCCCTCCAAACCATTTATTTGACTCGGAAACCATCCTCGGAGCCTTAGATAATTTGGGCGAAACACGCATCGTTCTGGGTGGGGATTTTAATGCTTTAAATAGATGTTGGGGATGTAGTCGGAATGACAGAAAAGGTTGGGCAGTGATGAATATTATCTCTAATTCATCACTTTGTCTCCTTAACGATGGTTCGGCTACAAAATTCGGGAATCCGCAATTTTCAAACAATCCAGTGGATTTAACGTTAGTTTCAAATGATATTTTCCTGGACTGCTCTTGGAGAGTGCTCCCCATTTCATTGGGTAGCGATCATTTCCCTATCGTTATTGACATCGGTTCAGAGTCTTCCAACTCCACCGCTGCTGACCCATCTTACTTAGATGATAATATTTCACGATGGAAACTTGCAAAGACCGATTGGAGTAGATTTCAAAATGCACTGGACTTAGGCATTCGTGAAGTCAATACCATGGTCGAGCCTATGGATAAATATAATCTATTTCAGCAGGCCGTTTTAACGTCTTTGCAAGAATCAACCCCGCGAGCGACCCTATATAAGGGGAAAAAACATTCTAAGCCCTGGTGGAATAGTGAGTGTGAATTAAAAATCAGAAGCCGTAATGAGTCTTTGAGGAAATTTCGATTAGAAGGCTCCATGCAATCATACATGGAATATAAAAAAGTTGCTGCTGAAACACGTAAACTTTTAAAATTAAGCAAAAAAGCTTCCTGGAAGAATTTATGTAGCAAATTTAATAGGAACACACCTTTAAAGGAGGTTTAGTTTTTGGCCAAACGCTTCAAGGACAATAGAACACCGAGTAATGTCATAGGTAATGCGGACTGGTTTCAGGAGTTTGTTAGCTTGGTGTCCCCTCCGTACGTGCCTACGGCGGATGAGTTAAATGAAATCAATCAGGCGCCACAAACTCATACGGCGGCGAATCATTTTTTGCTACAACCTATCTCCTATACCGAACTATTTGTCCCATTAAATAAGAAGAAAGATTCAGCACCTGGCATAAATGGCGTAACATATTCGGTCCTAAAGAACATGTCTGAAAACGCCAAAATTATTCTTGTCGGCATCTTTAATGATCTGCTGCAACGGGGTTTGGTTCCGGATGACTGGGGGCGGTTTCTTGTATGTCCTATCCTGAAACCCGGAAAATCTCCTGCTCAAGCATCTTCTTACCGGCCAATTTCCTTGGCTTCCTGCCTAAGAAAAGCATTTGAACTGGTTATAAAGAATCGTTTAATATGGTGGCTTGAAAGTAACAACGTCTTTCCGCACAATATGTTTGGGTTTCGTCCAGGTTTAGGGACTTTGGATTGTATTGCTAGCTTTTTAAATGACGTTTACCAGTCGTTCATTAATAGAGAGTTTCTTCTGGCCACATTTTTGGATGTTAAGGGAGCTTTTGACAATGTTTCCATTCCCATCCTGTTTAAGCAATTAACCGACTTAGGAATACCAAATCTCATGGTAATAACTCTGTGTAAATTATTTTCGAAAAGATTGCTCTATTTCCTGAACCCAGTTTCTAAACGAACAGAGCTCCGTACAGTTTATCGGGGACTTGCTCAAGGATCGGTGTTGAGTCCTTTATTGTTCAACATTTATATCAGATCAATCCTATGTACTCAGCTACCCTCTGCATCAAATATTTTATCATATGCAGACGATGTTGTTGTATATAGTAGAGATAAAAATCTTTCTTATTGTATACAGAATAATCAATTTTCAGTAAACGTTTCTCATGATGCTTTTCAAAAGATTAGTTTGGACTTGTCTCCATCCAAATCTTGTATTACATTATTTACTCTTAGGCCTTACTCTCAACCGGATATAATAATTAAAATGCATAATCAAAACATTACGTTCTCTAAACAGGTGAGATATCTGGGCATGTATCTAGACTCCAGATTAACTTGGGCATTCCATATACAGACGTTGCTCCAACAGTTACCCAGGACTTTTAATCCACTGAAGGCGATTAGCAACACTTCCTGGGGAGGCGACCCAGTAACCTTAGGTCTTCTGTATAAAGCTATTGTTAGGTCTCTAAACTCGATTACGGTGCGATTTTTTATGGATCGGCTTCAAAGTCGCTTCTGGGCAAGTTAGATGTTCTGCAGAATCTGGGATTGAGGCTTATAACAGGGAATGTTAGATCGGCTCCTACTATAAGTCTTCAGATGGAATCCAAAATTCCTCCCCTACAGGTAAGAAGATCTCTTTTGGCAGATCGGTTTTTAGTTAAATATTGCAACTTCCTCCAGCCATTAATTTTTAAAAAATTCATTAAAATTTCAAACGAATGGAGATTTGTACAGCGTAAGAAACCGCTTTTAATTAAAAATGTCAATAGGTATAGCTCATATTGCCTCGCCCTTATTCCCGTTTTGCCATCTAGGTATTTTATGTTCCCGTTTATTATCAATGCAGTTAAAATAGACGTAAATTTAGACCTCCTAGACAACTTAAAGAAAGAATTCCTTCCCCTCCATGTATTTAATTCTTGCTTTTTGCAATTAATGGAATCCGAATACCCTTCTTTCCTAAGAATATTTACGGATGGCGCCAAATTCTCAGGGTCTAGGAAGGCGACGGGCGCGGCATTCATAACGGAAGAGAAATTAGTATTTAAGTTTAAGCTTCCACCTGAGGCTTCTGTTTTTACTGCTGAGCTGCTCGCCATTGACAAGGCCTGTGATTTTATTCTAAACGCTGCAGACGATAGAGGAAAATCGGGGTAATATGCTCAGACAGTCTAAGCAGCCTTTTGGCCCTTAGGAACAGTCACTTTAAGCATCAGAACCACCCGTTGATATTCGAAATCAAATTAAAACTTGCTAACATTCGGGACAATGGGGGTACAGTAAAGTTTTGTTGGATCCCTAGTCACTGTGGGATCATATTGAACGAAGTGGTGGATCAGGCAGCTAAAGACACTGCCTGGGATGGGATAATATACCCCTACATCCCGTCAACGGATCTTTTAGAGAAGGTTAAAAGAGATAACTTAACCGAATGGGAAAATATTATCAAGAGTGCGCCTAGTACAGGCAGGTCTTACGAATTGGTCCAATCGACTCTTCCAGCTAGACCCTGGTATTTCAATATTTCTAATGTTCCGGATAGTTTAGTGCGAAAGTTTGTGACTACTATCTGCAGACTTCGTACAGGGCATAACAGGGTGCGACTAAATTTTGGGGTTGAAACCCCTCTACACTCCAATTGTAATGAGCATTTTAGTACAGGTTATCGTGAGGAAATTAATCACCTATTGTTTAATTGCGAGGCGCTAGCCAGAGACCGAGTCTTCCTTTTGGAGGATTTAAAGGCCTGCGGTTCATTTCCACCTTATTGTATTTTTCCCTTACTCGCTTCAGGTAATCGTGTGTTGTTAATAATATTCAAGTTTATTAAAAGAAGTAAAATCATTATTTAAATTTTTTTTTTTTTTTTTTTTTGTTTTTGATTTTGTGGCCCGGCTTCAGTTAACCATCCATGAGTTCTGATGTGGCTAGTAAATGTCATCTTCCGATGTCTTACAACTTGTTAATTACTCGGTTCTAAACCTATATCCTTGACCTGCTGCTGTCCAGTCGCATCCCAGTGCCTATTGCACTTGGAGTGTGATGTGATCAGTGTCAATTTTATATTCTTTCCTTCTTGACACTCGTGGGCTATGTCAATCATTGCGGCCATGTGTGTTCAAGTTGTATTGTGAGAGTGTAAATATCAATGTTAATTCCTTATCCTTCTTGACACTTGTGGGCTATGTCATATCATGGCGGCCATGTGTGTTTGAATTGTATTGTGGATGTCTAATTATTAGTGTTAATATTGCCACACACTATTCTGTTAGTCTAGGTTATTTGTAGAGGTGTTGGTGGCCAAATGGTTTCTTGCCGGGCAAAAAAAAAAAAAAAAAAAAAAAAAAATTCTCTCCCTCTGTGTCATATCCATTAACGTTCCACTAATGCCGTTTCCAATTCAATTTTGCAAAAAAAAAAAACGTATCTGTGTCGAGTATTCATCAATAGGTGATCGGAAGAATGAATTCAATAGATTATTTAATACAGCTAAAGGAAGCCAAAAGGTTAATATGGCACTTGTTGTTCACGCATTACATTTCAATGTAAGGAGGTTACGACGTAATTTGGACGAAACCCGGTAGTGTGATTTTTATGTTAGCGATTAAGATGGGAAAAAACAAATTAAATATGTACAATATCTCGCTTTGATCAACTATGACAAAAAAAGGGTAGACAAGTGTCAGAGGATTTATCATTTTCGGTAATAATAGTTTTTGATTCTCCTCTCAAATATGATTTCTCTAATTCAGTATCGCAGTAAACAAAATTGTAAGAATTATAGTAATATCAAAAAATGGACTGATAATATAAACAGAATAGTAAATGTAAATAATACACTTGAAATTAATACGGAACTATTTCATGTGTTGCATTTATAAGAACGGTGAGATGTAACTAGAATGAATTTATAATAGGTCATTTTTAAGTGTTATCGTATTAACCGAAATTAATATAAGTAAGGATGAATTAAATTTATATAATATAACTAGATTCACGAATATTGGACTACAAAGATCTATTGGGTATAACGGAGGAATATACTCTTATGTTTATAAATAATATGTATAAATGTCACATACGGAAAATTAATAATAGGCCAAGTATGAACTTGGTAATGATATAGATATTTGCGAAAACAATCCTTTACGCGTAATTGCTGTATATAGATCACCGAGCAAAAACGTAGAAGAATTTATTAACAAAACTGCACTCCTAAAAAAATTAGATAATAAAGATGATTTCCTGATTTACGGTGATTTCAATATCGATTTATTTCTTCATAATGCACAGGTTGAGAACTTTTTAAACGTAATTTATGAGTCAGGAGGAGTACACAGTTAATAAATGAAATTACGAGAGAAGAAGAACGGATAGATAGAAGAACTCAATCCTGTATAGACAACATATTTATTAAGTATAATACAAATGAAATTACTTCGGGAATTATTAACTCGAAAATGTCTGACCATGACATCATCTGTTGTGCATTTAGTATCTTGAATCGAAAATTTCGACCTATTAGAAAGGAATAAAAGTAATGAAAAAACTATTCAATACGGAGTGGGTCAGGGTATCATATTGGCCTCTATTCTTTTTCTCATTTACGCCAACTCGTTACACAAACATATTCAAAATGCAAAGGTATATGTCTTGCTGATGATATTGCCTTATTAATGGAGCACAAAAATTTAAAGATGGCGGCAAAATTATTACAAGAGGATATAGATAATTTTAGTAAATGGACACAACGATCGGAGGTAATGTATAAATGTAAAAAATCAAAAGTACTACATATTCGGAACAATTCTAAACATAAGATATGCGATCCAGAAATTGTCCTTCATAATAACGATTGCTTTCATGAGCTTTGTGTAAATAACAATACACATTTATGTTTTTGTCCGCCGTTAGAGAACGTACATGACTTTAAATATCTAGGTATATATATATTAATAAATCCTTGAACTGGAAAAAACACATCCAAAGTTTAAACCCAAAAATAAGACAGACAATTTCAGCTTTATATGTGCTGGTACATCGAATACTACATATATACTATAATTCAATAATAATGTCTAGAATTTTATATGGAATTCAAATATGAGGTGATGTTAAGAAAACGGAAATAAATAAAATAAACAAAATACAGAAGAGGTGTTTAAAACTTATCCCCCCCCCCCCCCCCCCCGAAGCAAAAAGGCTGGATCAACATGGTGGAAGGAAAACAACGAAATGTCCCCTAAGATGTACCATTTCTATTATAGATTACTAGAATTTAATGTTAATAAAATAAAATTATCATCCAGGCAAAAAATTCGGTTAACAAGAAACCAAAATAATACATATTACATATACCCCCCGGGGTGTAAATATACGAATTGATAACATTGACGATTCAGTTTTAATTAAATTATTCAGTGCAATCCCTAATCATATATTAAATGGGGGGGGGGGGATTGGTGTGTGAAAAAAGGAGGTGGAAAAATGACTGAAGGAATGGTACAGAGATTGAAGAACAAGTTACGTCCTGAATTTATCTTTTAATGCTTCTTTCTTTATGTATAGTTTTGGCTTTCTCGTCTATCCCTGATATTAAGTTCTCAAAGAAGATCATGTTTTTCGATTTTAAAATATTAAACTGCCTGCATATACCGGTGTGCAGATGCGTATTACGGGACGTGTTACGTATTTGCATGCGTATATATACTTATACTTAAATATAATGCTAGGTTTACCATTATGATTTATGAAATAAGTTAAGATAGTTTGTATTTTTTGAATAAACGTTAATAAAAGTTTCGGGCACTCACACTATGGGCATGTTTGCCCTGTGAGACCAACAACTTATTTTTTTAAAAAAATTTATCGCATCTGCTAGTAATTTTTAATTATTAATTATTTTATCATTATTTTTATTTCTACTATCTATATGTTTCGTTTTTATTTCTGATTTTCTCTTTATTTATAATTCATTAGTATTAGAGATTAAAATTTTATCTCGATTTTAATTTGTATGGTCATGTTAAAATTTGTGGCAGACGACGTTATTAAAATTTAAGTGATTCACATATATTTTTTTGGTTTCTACCGTTAGTAATTTTCATAATTGTTTATATAATTTTCTGGTATATTGTATTTATTATATATTTATACGAAATTTATATAATTGAGAAATTTGATTGAAGATATTTTTAACTTCCGTTTCCTATCAGAAATTATTTATTCAAACCGCAAGTCATTTTAAAAAAATAAAACGAAGTATTTTTTTTACGGGGTTCAATTTAATGCAAAAAATGAAGAAACTTGTTCGCAAAAATCGTTCTGTCTATCTCTATGTGATGTTGGTGATAAAACTTCAACGATTCACTTAAGCTTTATCTGTAATTCTATCTTTAATGGTATTCTAATGATATTATGTTACGTTTTTTTTTTTCTTTTTTTAATTATCCATTCGTTGTTGTATTTGTGTGTGTGTTGTGTGTGTATATATATATATATATATATATTTATTTATTTATTTATTAATAATACTTTCCAATTTTTTAGGTTTTTGTTGTATAATTTCGCAAGTATTATGTGTATAAGTATATTCGTATGTTTGTTAAATAATTAATAAAATAATAAAATTATAAACATTATAACAGAAACTAAATGAACATAAATTAACATAGCAGAAATGTATTCGGGAATTTACCATCTTAAGCTAAAAATAAAGAAAAAATATATTAATATGTATTTTAGGTTCGCTGACTTATTTTTCCGCGGGATACGAAATGTGACCAAAATTTATGAACCAACCTGTGTGTGTGTGTATATGTATATATATATATATATATATATTTAAACATTATTAATACTAAAGGAATAGCAAAACGGAATTATTTGATTAAACATGAAGCGTGTGCTTTTAGAATCCACCTATTTTTGCGTGAAAAAGAAAATCAAAGAAATATTAGTAAAGGTAAACGCAAAATGCGTGATCAAAATCTGAATCAGACCTAAATCACACCGAATTAGAAAGTTGTAAATATATGTATAAGTAAAGTAAAGTAAGTCCCATATCCTTGACAGGACGTCGGGGATTGTGAAGTTAAGGTTCACGATGAACTAAGCCCAACGGCACAATGAGAGTAGGGGAGCTAGTTCCAGTGACTAATCAGGAAACTGGAAAAAAAACCGTTAATAAAATGATTTGTGAGGTTAAGCAAAACATAAGAAAACATAACTACTTAATATATGGATTTAATTTGTAACTAGATTATATTTTAAAATGTATTTTACCTTATGTCTTGTTGTACCTATATCCTAATTCATAAATTCATAATTGTACAGTTCAGATTATATATCATTTCCTTGCTCTACTCGATGTTGTACATCAGGTTTATTCTTAATTACTTATATATTTTACCCACAAAATAATTTGTAAAATCAAAATTATTTACTTTTTAACATAAGTAAAGAATTTTGATTTTACAAATTATTTTTTAATTTTTCAGAAGATTTTTTGGAATAGGTATTGAATTGTCGATAAACGATTATCGAAATGAAAACAGTTAAAATAATTAATCAGTACGAACTTATTGTTTGACGGTATATTTCTTTGATGAAGAGTATAAGATCAATAACCGCGAGTCTCACATGTTCTTTTACTTTAAAAAATAATAATAATATTAATTTCTAGATTCGTCATACCTATGTATACATATGTATTGCAATTGTTTTTTTAAATACTTGATATTCCTGGCAAAATAATATACGTTGCATTTGATTTTTATCGTTTTAGGAAAAATGTTACGTCGCGTTTTACGCATACAATTAAAGAGTCCAATTGGAACAGATGAACCTGGAATTGATGGTGGGGGACTTTTTAAGGAATTTATGTCGGAACTTTTAAAAACAGCTTTCGATCCGAATAGAGGGTTTTTTTGCTTAACTGAAGATAATTATTTATATCCAAATCCGCATGCCAAATTAGTGCACAATTACAATGTTGCTGAGCACTATTATTTCATCGGCAGAATGGTCGGAAAGGTGTGTGTAATCTTCCGTCCTTATTTTTATAAAATTATAATTTCTGTTCAAAATTTTCAAAACGTGGTGTATAATATTTTACTTTGTTTTGAGCCGAGCTGTAGTGCATAATTTAAATAATCTTATTAATATATATAATTGTTTATCTATTCGCGATTATTGACAAATTTTGATGCAACTGTTACATCATTTACGAGGGAAGACTTTGATATATAAAACGTTTTAAGTCGTGGCGACACAATAAAAGGTTATTTCGGTATGCTATCTAAACACTAGGAAGACTACATTAAACTTGAGCTTTTCGCAAAATTTGTAAATATTTCTCTCAAGCTCGACAAAAAAAATACTCAAGAAGCTTTTTTGGAATGTAAATGTTTTACAAATTAACTTGTTACACGATTTATTTGACATTTTTTAATAATCATTACGGATAGAGATGCCTTCTGCATTAACAGTGCTTCGGGCAAAAACTAATATTTATACATACAGGAAATGTGATCACAGTAGAACAATGAAAATAGAAAAATCAAATCAAATCAATTTAATTTATTTATATATGATACATGCGTTATAAACAAATAAAAATAATATAAAATTCAGATGCCGCAAATGTGCAGAGAAGCGCAAGTAGCGGAAATTTAAAGTAAACGTACATGGGCTAACATAACATTTATTTTTTTTTTTATTTATTTTGTTCTCTCTCTTTTTCTTTTCTTTACTTAAGGGAAGTATATAAATTAAAATGGCAATTTAACCCATGTTTACATATTAAAATATGTAAGCTATATAAATTTTTAATAATAATAAAAACAAAAATAAACACATTTATGCCACACATCCTTGGAGCTCAGTGGTCAAACTGCAATAGCAACATATTGTTGTCAAGTTAAAGTATAATTAGGATAAAACGAAAAGAACAGCTAAAAGAAAACTAATGAAGACAAAACTAAGGATGTCTTAAAATAATCTTAAATAAAAACTATAACGTTAATGAATAATAAAAACAACTACGGCTAAAGCAATGAGGGAACTTAAGTTAAAAGGAATACAAAAAAATGTTATCATTCTGACTGCGAATATAAATAGTGGTTAAGTTAAAATAAGAAAGAAAATTTGAAATTTAGAATTAAAGAAGGAAAAATCTAAGAGTATTAAAGAGATAAAAAGATAAATAATTTTTATAATAAAAGTGAAATTATTAAGGATAATTGGAACAAATAATACTGCTAATATTGGTTTAGTTATGAGTTATAGTGGTAATTGTTAAATATAAATTGACATATTGAATATAATAATAGTTATAGTAATAAAAATTGAATGAGAAAACAACTACTTTAACTTGAACCGAAAAGCCATATATCCTGCTTCACTAACGAAGGAAAATAAACAAAAACGTATACATAATAAATAATAATAAAATTTCAATAGTAGAATAATTGGAAAATTTATAATCTATGCTTAAATTTATAAGAAGTAAAAAATAATTTAGAACTTACATATCGAAAATATTCCCTTACGCGATATATACATTTTAGATGAGATTTACACAAGATTGAATAAGTCGAACTATTGTTACATGAAGTGGTTTTTTTTTGTAAATGTGGAAAATTTTTAAAACTTTTATCGCGTTAAATATAAAGTATATCGTTTTACATGTATATAAACATTAAAGTTAAGTTGAAATATTAAATTTAGACGAGATAACTAAAAGCTTTTTCCAAGCATTTGTTTAATTAAAGAAAACCATTAATTTAAATAAAATAAATTTCTTGTAATTTTGTTTCAGGCGCTGTACGAAAACTTACTAATTGAATTACCATTAGCATCGTTTTTTTTATCTAAAATAACTTTCAGAAACTCCGATCTCGGTTTTAATTACTTATCGTCGTTAGATCCAATGGTTTATAAAAGTTTGCTATATTTGAAAAACTATAAAGGCGACGTTGCTGATCTTAATCTTGATTTTACCGTTGTTGTGGATATTTTAGGACAGACTCAGGTGCTACTTTTATTTAAATACGCATAACTACCTAAGTATTTAATTATTGTCAAGTGTGTGTGTGTGTGTATATATATATATATAAATGTGCATGTATATAAATTACATTTAAAACTACTAGGCTAAATGGTAGATGTATCGTTTTTGTTTTTAATGACGGTTTCTTTTTGATTAACTTCATTTTCTTCTAAAAAAAATTCTGGGTAATATGAAAAAGTGATATTTTATGCTAAAATTTTTATTTTAATTTAAAAAGTCCTAGGAGCTGACGATGTCGGTGAATTTTAATGTAAAGATATTCTGTTACAATCTGTTCTATTCTTTTACAATCGTTCTAACTTATTTAAATGACGGAATTTTTCAGTGTAACTAAAAAGAACTGTGTAACCTATACTTTTTGAGCATAATAGAAATTAATTTTGATTTTTATATAAATTTTCAATAGAAGATCTAAATATTTTTTAATATTTTTCTTTCAAAGTATTATTTTAAAACATAATATTTTTATTTATAAAAACTACTGAAATTTCTTATTACATTTGCGAAAAATAATCTTTTTTATAATTTAGATGCATATATTTTATAAGTTTGTTATTGTTTTTAAAGGATCGTTAAACAAAATTTTTCCTACTTATTTGTGTTATATTGTGCACTGCAATTATGGCAAGGGTGTAGGAAATTTTTGTAATATTTTTTATCTTTCATAGTAAAAGAAAAAGTTTTACACGAGAAAAAAAGATTAGGAAAAACGTTTTTATAAGTAGCGCTGAAAATTTTTACCGGAAATCCGGAAAATCCAGTAATAATATATAGTATAAAAACCTATGGACCATCAACTTTGAAGGATGCAGGATATTGTAGGTGGGACATTAAAAACTATAGTCAACCTAGCAACCATTAAACTTATTGTTATGATATTTGCTCAGCAATAAAACCTGCGTCTCCGGATGAAATCAATACTTTAGTGAAAACTTTAAACCCGAATAAATCGTCGGGCTAAGATTTAATTACCGTACGAATCTTAAAGGAACTGCCAAAAAAAGGTTTCATACTGCTGACGTACATTTTTAATGCGATGGTCCGGCTGCGGTATTTTCATTTACAACTAAAACTGTCGCAGGTTGTCATATTAAAAAAACCACAGAAATCTGCAACAGAACCGGCCTCGTATCAACCTATCTCATTTCTGCCTGTAATCTCTAAACTCTATGAAAAGCTGCTACTAAAACGGATGATGCCAGTCATCAACAATAAAGGTCTAATGCCAGACCATCAATTTCGATTTAGAGCCAAGCACAGTACAATAGAACAAGTGAACTTGGTAGTTACCACCATTGAAACATCTCCGAAAAGAAAAAGTACTGCGACGCTGTTTCCGGACATAAGCCAAGCTTCTGACAAAGTCTGGCACAATAGCCTTTTACCAAAAATTAAACGACATTTTCCTTATGAATTATATCAGTTGCTTCAGTCATACATGACTGAAAGATATTTCTACGTTAAATATGGAGATGACTTTTCAGATATATATCCAATAAAAGCAGGAGTTCCGTAGAGAAGTGTGCTAGGGCCATTACTCTTACTCATTTACATGTCAGATATTCCTACACTTACCAATGTAGAGGTAGCCAACCTTTGCTAATGACACCGCGATTTTATGCTCAGACGCATGTTCTGTTAAAGCGCGAAATACCATCCAAGCAGCTGAGTTTTCATCATGGCTCAGCTAATGGAAAATCAAAACTAATAAAAGTAAATCAGCACGAGTAATCTTCACTAACGGAAAAGTTGATCCGACAGAAGACGTAGTCCTGAACAATGTTGCAATTCCGCGGAAATCAGATGTGAAATATCTGGTTTTATACCTTGATCAACGTCAAACACGGAAGAAACATATAGCAGTAAAACGGGCCGAGTTAAATATAAACTTAAGACAATCGGAATTATCTGCTGAAAATAAACTACTAGTTTATAATCATATTTTGAAGCTAGTTTGGCATTGCGGCTGCCCGCTATGGGGCTGTTCTAAAACGAGTAACATAGCGATCATACAACGGATCCAGTGCAAAATCCTCCGGATGGTTGTAAACGCTCTGTAGTACATTAACAATTTAATACTTTACAAAGACCTCGGAATAAAGTTTGTTCAAGAAGTAATATTCGACGACGCAAAGAAATATGCCTACAGATTAGAAACACACCAGAATAATATGGCAATACGATTGCTGGACAATTTACTAGAAGTTCGGCGGCTTGATTGAATCAAGCCGACAGATCTAGTCTAAGATAAAAATTCTAATAAAACTTCTTTTTTAGCACCTATCGCCGGGTAGGCTGCTGTTCAGGCTATGTGCACAAGATATTAAAAGTAATTGCTAAATAGTTATCATCGGCTAAGTACAATTTAGCTATTAAAGAATTTTAAAAAAACCTAGGGTATACTAGCTTTTGTTAATAAATAATTATAAGTTATGCAAGAGTAATCAGCAACAAAGTTCAACTTTTTTTTAACGAGTATAAGCGTTTCATAAGTTCGTCCAAGCTTCATTATATCGGATAAGATTAAAAAACTTAATCCTTACTGAAGAAAATATATTTTTGGAGGTTTGGAGTTAAAAGAAGCTTTCTTTACGCCTAAAATTACATAAATAATGAAAAATTTCAATATATTTGATAAATTAAAAAATATATTATTTTCTTTAATCTTTAAATATTTACATAATAAACTATATGTGATGTTCGCCGGGAAAAGGGACCTGTGGTGTGAAAATACGGGTTTTGAGTTAAACACGGATTCTGATATTTGAAAGTGTGTAGAATAATATGCACAATATGTAGTTTTTACGCAAACGTTTATTCACAGTGTCTTAAAGCGTACAAAACTAACTGAAGAAAATTTTTAAAAAATCGTAAAACAATTTTTTTCCCTAGTTGTTAGTTTTGACATTGTTCTAATAATTTTTCATTTACTTCGGGTATTTTTTGAGCATCGTTTTTTTTTTTTTATATTTTTCGGAACTTCGGTTTTTTTGTTTGTTGGAGCTTCGGATTTTGCCTTTTTTTTTTTATCATAGTTTCAGTTTTCTTCTTTCTCTCTCATGTCAACTTTGTTGCAGATTCCTCTACAGTTACATTCTATACATTCGATTGTTTTTTCCGCTTAGGTTAGTCAGGTTTAGGAGCTGCGAAATTGCATTTTTTTTTCGATCGGTATATAAAGAAGCAATATTATGGTACCTGTGTACCACTTCTTTTCTAATGGTAAACCACTAGGTTTAATCAGGAAGGAGATAAATCATTTGCTGGTAGTGTGTTTCGCTTTACATGTAGGTAAAATTGTTCTTCTGAGTCAACAAATTTTTTGCAGGTGATTTCCTGGTTTTTTTTTTTTTTTCAACTGGAAATGGTGTTACTTTATAATACGTATTATGAAAACAATACCGAATTATTAATGCGATAAAATTAAAATTTGAAAATACGGAATCACGACAATAAGCCTGTTGATAAAAATCTTGAAGTTTGTATCCCACATTCGCCATTCGATTTTGCTTGTATGCACAGCAACATCGAATTTTTTATGACTTTATCAATTAACAGTTTCTTCAAAATCTTCGTAGCAATCAACGTTTGAGCAACCAAATTCTAATTTAACTAGGCTAAAATTTGGCAATGGTACTTCATTGAACTGGCAGCACGTTACATACAAGCATGAGCGGTACAGTAGTATATTATGGTGGTATTACTTTGCGCAAACTTTAAACGTGTTTTTCTCAAAAACTAGTTTTCGCGCCATAGGTTCCTTTTTTTCGGCGAACGTCACATATATATATATATATATATATATATATATATATGGATATATAGATATATATTGAAACCAGTTTAATTTTTAGTTATTCAAGAAGTATACGAATATAATCATTTTTCTCTATTCTTTTTTAATCGCATTGACTAAAAATATATTAATGTATTCATTAAAAAAAAACAAAAATTATATTTTCCGATATTTGTAACGTATTTTTTGTGATTTATAAGGTAAAAAATAAACTCCGGAAAAAAGAAAAAAAATTATAACGAAATTCGTAATTAATGGAAATTAAAAAAAGGAAAAAACATAATGTTTAAATAAAGGGAATATATATATATATATATATATGAACATAAGGCAAGAAGGTTCTAAACACCATGTGTTCTAGAAACAAAAGAAAAAAATATTAAATTTTCAAATTACGATTCGAAAAAACTGGTTGTCTTAATTTTTCAGAATTTATTTGTGGCCAACAGATCGTCATTGTATAACTTTCACAAATAAATATCTATATACAGCATGTAACGCATACATTACAAGAGATTTGAAATTACGGACAATGTTGCAATCGCTACTTCAACTATTAATAATCTTTTTTTTTTTTTTTGTTTAATGTTATTGCTGTAATACAGTTTTATTGTTAGCACTTATGTTTATGTGTTTCTTCCTTTTCAGGACCAGATGGGTTCCGCTTATTTTTTTATTTATTATATTTAATTCAACATGTTCTGCTTTAAATAACTAATTGCATTGTACACGGTGCGGCAGCATAACTTCCTTTTTTACAATGCGCCTTTTTTTTTCTACTAAATTTTTTAAAGAAATAATAATAGAAAATCGAAATAAAACTGTGGTAGGGAAAAATAATACATATTGCCAATGGGATCTAGAGTATGCATTTCGATTTTCTGTTATTATTTCTTTAAAAAATGTAGTAGAAAAAAAATGGCGCATTTTAAAAAAGGAAGTTATACTGCCGCACCCTGTACTACAAATTTACATAATTGAGCCACACAAGCAATGAACTAAATGCAAGTTATATTAATTCCGTAAAGAGATATGTGTTATAAATATACTTTTGCAATTTGTCGAACTAATAGATTGCGTTACCTATTTTAGCGACTGATAATGTACCGGCTTCTGGTTTTTGTTTTATGTATTTTATTATAATTGTATGTGCTGAATAGTGTTGTTTATTTTACTGAAGTGTAGTATTTTTTTTTTTTTTTAAAAAAAAAATATAATGTAGAACAGGATTTTAAAAGTATTATAATGGTTTTTTTTTCATTTGGTTTTGCTATTAGACCGTAGAACTTGAAAAAGGTGGCTCCAAAATTCCTGTTACTGCGAGCAATAAAATGAGATATATCCAGTTATTGGCTGATTATAAGCTCAATAAACAGATCAAAGAACAGTACATTGAATTTAAAAAGGTAAATTTAATTTATTTTTAGCAACTCTTTGATTTAAAATGTTTACAGAAGTAAAAATGGAAAGTTTCTTGTTGCAGGTTTTGACAAAAATAAATTTATATCACAAACCGAAAATGCGATTTGTGTATTTCGTAATAAGCGTGTTTGAAAGGGCAACGTATAAAAATGCATTTATTGACGGCAATTAATTATAGCGATAAGGCTAAAAAAAATATCAGAATTCTGTAACATTTTGAAATTTTTACCAAAAATATTATTCTATTGTGCATGATATAAACTGACATATAACTAACCAAAAACACTCAAAATTAGATGGAGATTACCTGTCGAACTAATTTATAATGCGAGAAATATACAAATCATTTTGAGAACGCGCAAAATGTTTGTGCGAATTTTCTTTACGCTGTTCATTAAAATGATACATTTTTTTAAATTGGAGAAGCTGAATAGGCTATCTACAGAATAATAATTAAATTTTAGGGCATGTTGCGGATAATTATTTCTTTTCTCTCGAATTACACTAAAGTGTAAGATTTTTTATTTGTTTGTCTCATTTTCATCTGTATATTTGATATTCGAAACCTAATTACTTGTACAAAACCGACGTGAAATAAATTTCATAAATCTCTTTACTACACAATAATATAAGGCTCAGATAAAAGAGTATAAATGATTTTTTTTCTTCCATAGTCTAAAAATACTTACTTTTTATTCCTTAAGTACTTTTATATGATGATTTTCCAATTTCACTTTAATCATTACTATGTTTGTAAATCTTTGAACACTTACATAATGGAGAAAAAAGAATATTTATTTTTTAAATAACTGGGATTTTTAACTAATAAGTGTGTCAAAGAATAATGTTAAGGTTCTCATGAACCCTGTTAAATTTGCGGCTGGTTCTTATTTTTTTAATAAAATTAATAATTTAGTAAATGAAAATTTGGACTTTAAAACTCTACTTCCTTTCGAACTCAGTTTTACTTATTAGGTTTAATTATTTCTTAAAAAATCAAATTATTGTTATCATTAAGTTTGAATATCATTTTAAATAAAAATAATAATAATTTAGTTAGCTATTTGATGTTTTCATTTTTTTCTTTTCCATGTTTCATTTAAAAATTTAAAAATGATTTCAACATTAATCAGATAGTCAGAAATAACTAAAAATTTTGGCGACACTCGAACAGTATTTAAAAATCCCTACCCGCTTCTTTCGTGTCCCTTTTTACTAACGTCAGTTGATAGGTGAGCATCAGAAAAAATGTATTTTATGGAGAAATAATTATACAGAATTGTAAGTATTTAGTATTTTGATATTTTAATAATTAGCAATGCGGGGGGGGGGTGCTATGAAAATGAGCAAAAGAGAAACTTTCTTGGCAGTATTGTGCAAAGGTTCTTAGTTTTTATAAGGAAAATACTTGATATATAAGTTTATTTCGTAGAGGATTGCAAAAAATGTGTCAAAAAATATGTTTTTTCCGTACATATACCAGGAGGGACCCAAAAATAACCAGAAATATTTTCAAAGCGTGTTTAAATTAATTTTCTGTACTTATTATAATTAGTCTCCTTCAAAATACTCTCCACTGGCGCTAATACACTTATCTAACCGTTTGTTCTATTGTTCGAAATATTTTTTAAATTCGTCTGAAGTAATGCCCATTAATGCTCTGGTGGGACAAAAAGAAATCACGTGGAGCTAAATCCGGTGGGTGGTTCAGGGTTGTCATGCCGTTTTTTGCCGAAAATTGGCGTATGCTGAAAGTAGTGTGAGATGGAGCGTTGCCATGATGAAAGAACCAATCGGCCGACTCTCACATATCTGAGCGTTTCCTTCTCACATTGTTACGCAACCTTTTTAACACTTCTAGGCAGAATGCTTAGTTTACAGTCTGACCTGATGGAACAAATTCATAATGCACGAGACCTTTGACATCAAACAATGAAATTAGCATTGTTTTCACTTTTAATTTCACCTGCCGAGCTTTTTTTATTCGAGGAGAATTCGTGGTTTTCCAATGACTGGACTGCTATTTCGACTCAGGATCGTAACCGTAGCACCGCGATTCATCTTCTGTAATAATTTTAGAAAAAGAAAAATCTGACGTTATTATCAAACTAATCCTTCATTGTACGACAAGTTTCCAGGCGACGCTCTTTTTGATCTGCTGTCAGCAATCGCGGGACGAATTTTGTTGAAACTTTTTTCATTTTCAAATCTTGCGATGAAATTCGCTGAAACGAGCTCCACGGCAACTGGGTAATTTCAGCAAATTCATCAGTGGTCCTACGTCGATTTTCATAAATTAGTTCCGGAATTGCGGTGACATTTTCATCAATTCACGATGTTAAAGGACGCCTGGGGCGTTGGTGGTCTTCAATTAACATATCATCATTTTTAAAGCGGCCAAACCACTCGTAGACTTAGCTTTTCCCCGTAGCATCTTCTTTGTAAACTAACAATAATTTCTGCAACATTTTTCAAGAAGAAAATAAAATTTCACTGCCGTACGTTGCTCGCGATAATCGGCCATCGTAAAAAAAACGACGCTTGCACAAAACTACTTTTACAAGAAAAATTCACTGAACACAAGTTATAGCCTTCCAGACTGATAGCACTTGACAGACTCACTCGTGAGAAGTGTAACTAGATCGCTTTAGCGGTCCAACCATGTACTACAAGAACCAACCTAACAACAACAAAATTCCGGTTATTTTTAGGTTCTCCCTCGATGGTTTGCATAATTTCACAGAATATGGCGTCACTGACTGCAAAATCAACGAAACTCGCCAGAAATTTATTATTTGAGTATAGAAAAACACTGAAAAAATGGGTGACAATGGTTCGTATGAGTAACAAATGTAGCAGTATTCAGTCATGGTGTTACCAGTAAAAAAAAAAAAACACGTAAGATGAAATTCGTGCAGTTATTCGTTTCCTCGTGATTGAGAGGAAAAGATCCTCTCACATTACTGCAATGGTGAATGAAACGTATTGCCCAAACTAAATTCAAAAAAGGTCCTCTTTTTATATTATAATGTACCACCTACAAACGGCTCACAAAACGCAAAAATTTCTCAAAAAATTCAAATGGACTGTATATTAATGCATCTACGTTACACCTTGAGCGATTTTCAAATTTTTGTTTTTTTTTCTTCATATGTTTTTATATTTTATCTATGTGTTGTTATGCGTTTTGTCGGGTTTTCCCGCTTAGATTTTGTGTTCCTTTTATTATTTTTTTTTTTTCCCTCATATGTTTCTATATTTTATCTATCTGTTGTTATGCGTTTTGTCGGGTTTTCCTGTTTAGAGGGAGGTTATCTGCTTTGATTTAGGTTTTTCATGATTTTTGATTCTTATTTTAATGTTATTGTCGATCGCAATTTTCGCTCCGTTCTTCAGTTTGCTTCTGATGATGGCCAGTGTAAGCTGGTCGAAACGTTAAGCGAATAAATATTTTTTTAAAACACAGTTGTTTCCGAAAATTAATTATTATGAGTAATCACTGTGAAAGCTTTAAATTGTTATGTAAATGTTCCTTATTTTAGGGTTTAATGGATATTATACGACCCGAATGGTTGCATATGTTTAGCAATAAAGAATTACAAACCCTAATATCTGGCTCCGAAATGCCAATAGATTTAGATGATATGAAAAACAATACGAAGTATTCAGGTATATCTGTCATTTATAAATTTCAGTAATATAATAGTGTATAATTATATCATTAATTTACTTTGAAGTATTCTTTGTATGGCATACATCTTCCAGTAGACTGGCCCGTGTTGTACTACATTTTTGTGTTTTTACAGGTATCCTGTTTTATTTAGTAAACATTGTAAAGTATGTTCACCTATACGATAAAAACATACAAAAACCGAATAATAAACATATTGCATGATCCGTAATTATGTACACCGTAGTTTCCCGTTGTTTTCTGCGCTTAAAAACAATCTTAATATTATATTACTAATTAAATGTTTCAGTTGTTGCTGAATTCAAACAAAAACACGTTAACCATTTAAATTTTGTAAGAATCATATTTTGATAAAAAGTTTAAAATTAATAGTTAATACTTATATTCAAGATTACGAAACTCGTTTCATATGTTTTGTTAAAATAATGAATTGGTCAGAGATTACTGAATAAATTTTTGTAAATTCTGAAAAAAGCTATACTAAATAAGTTTTATTTTTAAAAAAATAATAGAATTCCAAAGCGTGAGAAATGGCGCTGGTATTAAATATTAGTCATTATTAACCCTACACGTTTTTAATCGTTATATAAGCTTATAGTCCAATTTTGTTAAACGTCAGTAAAATGAGCAAAGAAACAGAAATATATTAATTCCAAAATAATATTTCGATAATTAATTTCGTGTTTATTTTAATTACGTTTATACGTATAAATTGTTGTTCATAAAACCCCTGCATCTGCCTTAGTTTCAAACGCGCTACAATGACGCCGCACTCTCTTCGAAGAACCGATTAAATCACCGCCTTTTTCGGACTTTTAGTTATACTCATTTCTTCGATCTCCGCTTATTCACATCGCTTAACTAGAGAATTGTTTTTCGTTACTATACATACGTGTAAGTTTGCAGTGAGTTGCCCGTTTGAAAAATGGAAGAATACCGTTTCATTTTTATAAAGCATATTGTTATAATGTACATTTTATGAAATTTGCAATGAATGTTTTGTAGATAATTTCATCGCTATAACGAATATTCATTTTTAGGGGGTTTTGACGCTGAACACGAGACTATTAAGTTCTTTTGGCGAGCAATGGAAGAATTTAACGACGTCACTCGAAGATTATTACTGAAATTTGTAACCAGTTGTTCAAGACCACCGTTATTCGGTTTTAAGGTAAATATTTTTAAAGTGTTTTTAAAACATATACACAACGTATATATGTATAATGTTTTGTTTTTTTTTTCGTATTATTTTTAGAATAATATAAAAACGCGTTATAAAACTCGTTATGAAAAGTTGTCAAATTAATTTTTTTCCTTCTAAAAATAATGTAGTCGATTAAAATTTATTTTTCTATAAATATTATAGAAAAGAGCTATCAACTCGAAGTGCCTGTCCCCATACCAAGCTGCGAAGGTTTTATATGAATGTACATTATAACTTGTTGACTAAAATAACTACTAATAAACAACACCTCAGAAATAAGCATCGAAAGTAGCGTCTCGTGATATCGATGATGGCGGTCGAAACTCGGGAACCAAATAGTCAATCAGTTACCTCTCTCTCTCTCTCTCTCTCTCTCTCTCTCTCTCTCTCTCTCTCTCTCTCTCTCTCTCTCTCTTTTAAAGTGCTAACAACTTGTGAAGTGGAAATGGAGTAATTGTTTAACCAGCTTATCGATCATGCATACCTGTCTGAACCAGATAATTGATAAATCATATTTATAATTATTTTACTTTTTCGTTAATAATTTCTCGCCTAAACTCCAAATATCATAGCCTACTATTCGCTCATGGCAAACACACCTTTGCATATTGTTGGAAAGTGCAGAATTTTTAATTGCGGTTCGTTTGCTCGTTTGATCGTGAATAGGAAACAAATATACATATAGTAGTTTCTCCTATGCTTCCGATATATTATTAAGATTACGTCGAAAAATGACTGAAAGTTAACAGTTTTTACATAACTCTAAATTAATTATGAAAATATTTCTATAACATTTTATGTAGTAAATAAATGAAAATAATATAATACGAAGATTGTCTCAAAAGTAAGTTTCCCCATAATACTGTTCGAAAAAAATGACCAAGATGAAATCAAATGAAGCAAAATCTGGCGAGTAAACAGAGCATGAAGTAATGTCACATTCAACGGTTGATCCGTTCCGAAAGAGTACACGAACATTTGCAACCGAATCGTCCTTTAGCGAGCCTCCCGGTTTATACCATCTCGCGCTTCGTTATGAATGTTCTCTCTTCACTATAAAAACTGTTTTCTTCAACGACCTATGTGTCGGATCAACAAATAATTAACAGCCGCTAGATCTCGCTTGTTTTCACTTTTCGGGAATACAAAAATCGTATTACAACGCGCATTTCACAGCGGAGGTGTTTCCATGGTTACACAACCGCACTACGACTATCGTTGTATCGTCGCGATAAAAAATTCACTGTGTTCGAAAAATCGTTCTTTACTTTCTCGGTAAATTTCATCACTCACCTTCGCCCGGTTTAAGAATAAAAAAAATAGGGAAACTTACTTTTGAAACAATTGCCGTACTTTCACCGAATAAATTCGCTGCGATAATAATACTCACTAAAATGTTCATTTATACAATAATTGTTTTGTTTTTTTAAACTGTACGTTCTAAACTAGGATTTAGATCCTCCATTATGCATACAGAATGTTAACAACCCGAACAGGTTACCAACGGCGAGTACATGCATGAATTTACTCAAGCTGCCGGCTTATGACAAGTATGAAACTTTACGGGAAAGAATTTTGTACGCCATTCGATCCGGATCCGGCTTTGAACTGAGCTAAAAATGAGAAAAATATTAGAGGAACCATATTAAACGTGTGAATTCTCAAATCTGTTAACGTTACCTACTCTTATTTATTATTTGTGTTAATAAATAAAACGATCTTAATACGGTGGCTAAAATTTCGAAGATAAAATTATAACCGAACATTTGAAAATTTTACGTAACTTAAACGGATGCGGAGATTCGATGAATATTTCGTGTTATTTTCTACCCGCTACCCGTTTTCACGTTGTCCGTTCGGTATTTTTTTTTTTTTTTTGAAATGTATTAATTAAGTTATTCTAAAATTTACGTTGATGAATAAATTTTATAAATGGAATTCGATTTGTAAAAGTAGCGCTTAAATGAAACGCCGCTTTACCTTATATAATAGTTCATTTTAAAAACTAATCAATAAATACATAAAAATAATAATAGCGAAACTACGTAATATATTATTGTTTAAACATGTAAGACTAAGTCCTTCGATGGTTCAGCATAAAATCCTTCGTAGTGCACCCCTTCTGGGCAAGCACTTTAATTTTTTCAACGAACAAATGAAATTAATTCTAGAAGTAATGCTTTTGTCTTAGTAACAAGAAGAACGATATTTGTATACTATAAAACGTTTTTATACCATTCGACCGAGAAAAAAGCCGCTTTTCATTGTGTTTTTCCAAAAAGTGAAGCTGGAATAATTCTATCGAAAGTTTTCCGTCGAAGCCTAATACGTAAACGTGTAACTTTAGGTTATTTACGGTCCGCGTATGAGCTTTTTTCGATAGCACCTATTTGAAGTAACCCATTTGTATTTAACCGGTCAGCAATATCACGTACGTATTCCGCAGAAATTGATTCCGAAAAATGCCGTCGTGCGTTTTAAGTGTGTTGCCCCCATTATAAAGCTGAGCAGCATTAGAGATAAATAAATCATCAGATTACGGCGCGTCTTGTAACATGTAAACTTTTAAGGATTTTAACGGGAGGCGAATAAAATTCTAACGGCAAAGTCTGTAAAACTCATAACAGGATCCGGCCAACCATAATGCACTCAATAGAGAATAGATCGACATTTTGTTGCAGTATTTTCATTCGTTCACTTATTTTCGTTGTCAATTTAAAAATAATTAGGTTCGCTTGAAGAGCACAGATGTTGCGTACTTGTACAGATAACACACATCAAATTTAGCTGTTCTGTTTTTGAGGAAATTATTCGACATAATATATGCTCGAGATTGATAAATGCAAGTTCGATCGTTGATAAGAATAAAAAATTAAGCGCAGATATTGAAGTGAAAATCGGCAGAATGTTTTCTGCGATGATGAAAACAGGGCGAGCGGAGAAACATTTTTAAAACTAGCCCATACGGATTACAGCTGAAATGGTAGCTGAATGTGATAAATGTGTTATGTAAATAAATCCATACCTGTTTGTTAATACTTATAAATGTAAAATGAATAATTACCTCGATAACAAACGAAAATAAGTATAAATTTATATTTTAATAAATTCAAATAAAAATATCTCAGTTTAAAAAAAAAACGTTTTTGGCCATACTCCATCATCAGCTAACAATACAGATTGTACTCGAATAAAACTGATTCTCTACAGTGTGTTAAAGACACTACTTTTTAATTAGAGGTATTTTTATTTGAATTTATTAAAATATAAATTTACACTTATTTTCGTTTGTTATCGAGATAATTTTTTATATTTTAAAGGAATTATGTATCGATGTGCATAATATTTTCTCATTATACGATTTTTTTCGTACATTAAATGTGAACATTTTTCGCGAATAAAAATGATTAATGTAAGTTTCTAAAAGTTATCATTCTTTATATTTTTTTTGTTTTATAAGTCTAAAATTGTGTATAATTTTGTCTATTAGATGAATTTTACTGAATAAAAATAAATCCGTAAAGACTGACGCGATATAAATCAAAACTAAATTTATAATTCGATTTTAGTAAAAAAAAAAAAAAGAGAGAGAAAAAAGGAAAAAAACGGGTTAGTCAATCATTCAGGTAGATGTTTTTATCAGTGAACTGTATGAGGAGACTGTCAAAATAGAAATTATAATCGTGTTCTGTAAAATACTTGAATTGGTGGAAACGTATTTAATTGTGAGATAACTTTAAATTCAAGTCGAAGCATTACTTGTTTAGTACTATAAAGTCATTTATGATTAAGTTAATTTAAGTAAATTTTGCTTTCCTGCTTGTAAAAAAGTTTGTTAAATTTTTAAAATTAACTGTACATATCGCAATAAAATTTTTGTTTTTTCGAGACCTATTTTTGGATCTATTTATATTACTATTACTATTTTTATAGTATACTGTTATGATTATTATTATTATTATTATTATTATTGTGGTTAATTCGAAAATTCTTCATTGTTCGATAATTATATTTAATTTTTTCTACTTGCTAATTTTTTTCGTTATTAAGTTCAATAATATAAATATGTAAAATGTCGAAGTTGACATTATTAAGTGATTTGAAATGTACATGCTTTAAAAATATGTCCCTTTTCTAATGGAAAACAAGCATCTATAGTAGATAACGTAATACTATAAGAAGATACATACTTATATATTTTTGTGTATGCTTCGTTTTGTTTAGCTTGAAAGGTAATGCTCAATCAGTAAATTTTACGAACGTATTAACAATAATGCACATTGGTTTGTTCAATAAAATAAATCTAAGGAATTGAAATTCTAATATACCAGGCGAAAGTTTGCCATTTCTGTATAAAATTAAAAATACATGTTTACCATTCAACAGCAGTTAACGGTAAGTTTATATACAACATTGAAATCAGTGTTAATGGTTTTTACGGCCGCGATAAATTTAAAAATCTACTATAGCATTTGAAATGTGTAATATCAGCGTTCAAAGATTCCTCTGAACAAAATTGAAGTAGATTTAATATTTTACGATTAAATAAGTTAGAAGAACTCGGAAATTGTCTGCCGGAAACTAATGATAGAATTAAAAATACATTTTTTTGAAAGAAATTGCGTGAACACGGGCGCTATATATTTTCAATTGTATATTTCGAAGTTAACGCATAAATTGTAACGGTGGTCTTTACAATAGCGGACGATAGAAAGTTACGTTAGAAGAGCGCAAATAAATATTGAAAACGGCTTAATTGAGAATAGAAACATCGCCAATGTTGTAGATGAGATAATAATTTGACAAATCGGATAATCCGTATTTGTGGAGGAATTCATTCGCAGATGGGTAAACTTAAAAGAATGTGAAATTGAGAATTTACGTGAATTGTTCACTTTTTGTAGGACCAGTTAATCGGCTTACACTTCAACTATTACGTCATTACATAAATATAACAGACCTTACAACGACAAAGAGGATAAATGCTACAAGGAAGAAAATAAGAATGGTATTATGAAATGGAAATATTAAAAATTCATTGTTACGGAAGAAATGTTGACCACGTAATAAATCGCTGGAGCTTTTTTTTTTTTTTTTGGTCAACGCTTGTTTTATTTCGTGTCCTTGTATAGTAGTGGTGTATTTTAACGAAATGGATGATAAGTTTAAGGAAATTTTTAGTCAAAGTAAGAGTGCAGTGGATACTTTAAAACTTACGTGTTCAAAACGGTTTTTATTACCTTTTGTTCCAATCGTAGGAGAAACTGAAGTCACTAAAATAGCCTAAAGGACGATTCGAATTATAATTTTAATGGGAAATTCTACTCTGGAAGTCAGTTAAATTTGTAAATTCTGTTTGGAAAATTAAATAAAATCCAGGATGGCCGGCCAACCTGGAAAATCGGGGATAAGCTGAAAATTTTGCTGTAGAACCGGGGAAAAGGAAAAACAGACGAACGATAGTTTTGATAAAAAAAAAAAAAAACAAGTCATTTGAAGCGGAAAATGAATGCATTTTTTAATATTCTTTTCTCAATAATAAATTACAAAGTTTTTTTTTTTTATTTGTATAAAATATGTTGTGGCGTTCTTTCTGAAGTTGATAAAAATATAATTCGTTATTTATAAAATGAATTATCTTCCTCATTTGTATAAAAGAGTGAGAGATAAATTGTTTTTTACAATTAGATGTGTATAAAAATGAAATCGCTAATATGTTGTGATTGTTCCGCGATAATATAGTATTTTTTTTTGTATACACAGCGATTAATCTAGAACAAGGAATTATTCTGAAGTTATATTTAAGATTCTAGAATTCACCATATTTACTGATTTACGATTTTATTCGGAAAGTCAATACAGGTAGAAAATATATAATATTAAATATAATTGATCGCTATATAACAAAGCTAAGTTACAAGGAATATATATATATATATATATATATATAGTTTCCCCTCCGGGTGCAACACCTTGAAGTGGTGGTGGGACTTGAGTGTTTTTATAATATTTAAAAAAAATTATGTTGAGTTGGCGGTAACATAGATACCAGGAGGGTCATCAAAACCACACAGATCTCAGTAAAAAAAAACAGACAAAGCGTGCTTTCAACAAACAACTTCAAAAGCGTCTGATTCTGTTGGAGCGTCTCCCTGATTGGCACCCGTTCTGTATATTAGGAGCGGCTGCAGTATCAAAGACGAATACTACAAACCTTCCAGCAACCAATAGGAAATTACTGAAATGTTTTCTGTACGAAATCATGATTAGCATTATACACGTATAGGATTTATTATTTCTTTGATCTATTTATTATGGGACTTTTCCTACAGCGAAATTGAGACCAGTCGTTACAATCTCAACCGATGGATGATTACTACAAATTGTTTTTATCTAATGGAATAGGGTGAAGGTGACCCATGGCTCAACTGTTGGCACTTCATAGTACGCAGAAAACATTCGCCGGTAAGCAGTCACAGGGAACCTTAAGTGTTTAGAAACTACAATGGTGTCCCAAAGTATACTCGATTTACTTCAAGTTGGTCCATCATGGTACATAATCACTAGTGACTTTCTTATTTTGTTTTCGATAGGTTACCTTTTTTCTCTTACAATTATGACATCCACTTTGAAACTGCGACCCATTAGATCTTTGCGTTTATCGCTGATAAGCATGAATCAACTATCGACTTCTGGTCACAAAACAGATATGAAATAAGTCATTCGTGTTTAAAATTTCTATTTAACGTCACTTCATCAGTTTACCAACCGTAACTTTGGACCCCCAGAGTAGAGCAAATGACAGCTCTTCATAATCTTTCTGCATGATATTTTAAACTTTCTACAGGTTTTTCTCATTTATTTCTTCCGGCATGCTGAATTGAACGGCAATAATCAGAGTTACTACCATCGGGTCTTAATATCCTTTCCAGGCTTTACATAAATTATTCCAGTCGATTGAGGATATCTATCCTAACAGCAGACTATAAGGTTGATAGACGCTTTGTACAACAATCAGTTATATTTCCAGATTTACATCGAACGTATTGAATAGTCTACTGCCTTCCGAGGCAGACACCAACTTATTCAGATCTAAAGCCGTAAAACCTAATCTCCATTTATTTCATATTGGATTGTCCTAGAAGTGCAATTAAAGCCATTATTGTAGGTCGCATATATCCAATGTAAATAAGTGCCTTTTTACTTCATCGTCCACTCTAAAATGACTGTTGTCACCTTGATAGCCTTCGCAGCAATACTAAATTCAGTTTTTATATATAGTTTCGAAGAAAATAAGCCGTTAATGCACATTTAAAATGGCTGAGAGATTTGTTTTCTTTTTTGCCTCAGAAATAACCATCGCCTTCATTGTTCAGTGCACTGCCTTAACCAGGTAGCCGCTATATTTTTCAACAGAATATAATGGTTTAGTATTTAATCGTATTTCCACAACTTATTTTGGACCTTCTTATATTTAAGTTAATGGTAAAGTCATCTAGATTTCTATATATCTTTTCCACCGTCTATACAACTACCTTTCGTGTATATACAATTCTTTAATTAACAGCTTGTCTAAATTCAGTTCGCACTCTTTACTCATTCAATTTTCCTTTCTCCTGAACCTCTAATCTCGTCGCATTTAAGCGAGTTATGATATTATCGATTACAAAAAAACTAGTCAAGAAAGGTTTCAGAAATTTGCTTAATCGGCTAGTTTTTCTAAGTAGTAAAAATATCATCTCATTCAACGTCTGCTAAATGTATTCACGTTGCCTTCAACTTCAGTGAGTCAATGCAATAAGGCCGCAATTAGATAAATTTTATTTCATCAGTCTGGAGTGGCTAAAGAACCGTTGTTTCTCAAAATGCCAAGTATTTCCTTAATTAAGTTAGCGTTCAATAATTTCATTTAACTGTGAGTGACGAGCGTAGCATAAAAAAGAAACAGAATGCAAATGCAGATAAATAAAACGAGTTATACAATATACATAAACGAAAGGATAAAATAGGCTTCACATACATATTCCACAGTTCACAACATAAATTTATGTACAGAAACACATAATAACAAATAATATGTAACTAAAGGCATTTATTCACGAAAATTAGCAGAAAAACTTATGTACTTTTAAAAAACAAACATGGTTGCGCGTAGTAAAAAAACTTGGAAATTATGAAATATAAATGACACATTTGTTTATAATAAAAAAACTTTAAAATTTTGGCCAAAAACCACACATTCATGTCCCAAAAATAAACTTGGAATTCAGACAAACACGATTTGAAAAAATTAGTAAAAAAATTGACTCGCTTTATTGATTCTGACTTTTGTAACGCTTCTGTGGGGCGTAAAATGTACATGTTGAATATCATTGCATTCGTTAAAGTCTGGGCTGTAATCCCCGCTCATTTAGAAAGCTTGTTGACATGGGTAGTACGGTATTTAAACTGGTTTCAGTTCAAGAACAGAAAAAAACAACTCTCTTCGCAACTTCGTTTCAACCCCTTCATCGTTTACACGCATCACCCATTAATATGTGCTAGCAACTTCAGACTATCACCTAAAATCATTTTTGAACCATCGAAGTCATTTCTATAGTTAAAATTTTAATTTTTGTAACATTATTCTTAGATGTTGCCTATTCGAAAAAAAGTGTGTACCTACTTATGGCTCATCCTCTACATGTACCACACACACACATATATATATATATATACTAGCAGACCCGGCCACATGTTGCTGCGGCCCAGTTACATACTAATCCATTCAATACAGCCAAACTAATGTTCACTAATAAAGATAAAAACGTTTTAGCCAATCTAAAAACACACAGGATTGAGAATGAAACGTTGCGTCAAAATTTAAAAGTTATTGGTGGATAGTTTCGGAGAGTTGAAATTAAGCACAAACCACCATAAAACTTTTAATTTTACATTTTATTTATCTCTTATTCGAGTATAGTTTGTAATAAATTAGTAATTTACAAAGTTCTTAATTGATAACCTATAAAAATTGAATTTTATAAATAGGGTAGGTAAAGTTAATTTTTAACTATTTTTAATAATTATTTTTATTATTTTAAATTATAACAGTTAATAATTTTAATTTAATGAAGTGCTAATCGTTGCACTATATTTTTGGTTAACCTGTCTTTTGCTAATACAAGTAGATTCGATGGTTTCCCCACACGCGAGCATGCAACATGTAGTTACCCATGAGAGAAACATGGATTTTCCAAGTCCAAACTGCAAATGGACATTGTCTGGTCTTGAAACTTATTTATAGTAATCGCGAAAGCCAAACAAATAGGAAATTGAATCCTTTTGAATGGTATTGGAGATTCTGCCGGTATCATTGAAATACATGGCAACAGGACGGTTTCTCCTTTAAACTTTCCAGTCAAAATGGTTGCTTCAAGGACATTGCTGGTAATCCTTTTGATGACCAAACGTGTACCGTTGCATAATCTAGCTGCATTCAAATTACGCAGCAGAATAATCGCTGAACCAATCTTCAACCATAGATACACAATCATCCTTGGTATATCCAGAGAATTTAAAAATTCACTTGGAAAATTTACCGTTTCGTTTTCATTAACAATAGTGTCGATTGATTTGAAAGACATCAGATCACCTGGCAACAACTGTTGTATCTGGAAGTTAATTTCGTAACCATCAACATTTTTTGCTGCTAAAATAACACGATTACTGAGCCCTATAATGATCCAAGTAATTATTTAGTTATATCCGGGAAGACACTCTCAATTAGTTCGTTTTTTGTCTGAACGACAGTGCAGAAATTGTCTGGCAATTTGATACATTGTGCATTTGGATGCAGTTCTATTTCACCATTTCCAATATCCAGCAATTGCTTAGAAAACATTTGTGCCGATGGATCATTTTGCAATTGTACTCGCATATTTATGGTCAATCGAAGCATTTCGACACTTCGCCGTAAAAACGATTGTTTTAAACATGCATTAATCTCATCGGCAAAAGTAAAGCGAGGAATGCCTGGCAATGTTTGTTGGAAATCACCAGACAGTAATAGGACAGCACCACCGAATAGTTTGTCATTGCCGTCAAGTCTTGCATGGGTTCTATGTAATGCTTCGAGTGAATGTTTATGGGTCATACTGCACTCATCCCAGATTATTGAACTCCTTTGCAACACTTCAGCCATTCCGTTTTTTTTTTAATGCTACACATTGCGTTTGGTTTGTTATGAATGTCTAATGGCAGCTAAAATGCTGAATGTGCCGTTCACCCACCATCTAACAAAGTGGCAACAATGCCTAACGATACAATTATCAATGCAATTTTCTATTGCGACCGTATCTTCGCAAGGATCAACAATATTAAAAATGTCATACCGGTTTCACCTGGTGCGTTCAAGAAAAAAAACCGCCTTTATGATTTTGTAGTTAAAAATAATAACATACAAAATGATATACAGCACAATTAGAATAAAATGAAAATAATGATACTCGAAAAATTCAAAAAGTACAGTTATGTTGTATGTAAATTTGGAAAACGCATGTAACTTGAAACAAAGTGTTGCATCAAAGAAACGTTTGAAATCGAAACATGGCACCATCTATTGGATGCTTACCCAACCTAGGTAGTAAAAGATGTTAAAGTGTTGTCTCAATAATCTAACTTACACTGCCATCTGTTAAACACTTATGGAACTTATAACTAATTGCAACCCTTTATCCTATAAAAACATTTAATTTGCAATAAACAATATTACAGTCATTAAAAACTACCCTATCTTTTAAGTTGAACCAAATCACACACAGTATGCAAAATCTCATTAAGATCAGTTGAATAGCTTCAGAGTTTATCACGGACAAAACTATATATATATATATAAACTCGGCCATTTTGGCCTCGCAAGGGGCTGTGCCCCTTGACCCCTCTTGCTTTCATTTCTGTCTCTTTCTCTTCTATACTTTGTATAAAATGATCAAAATTTACAATGTAATTCTTATCGGCATCAACACACACAAAAAATAACATAACCACAAAAATCCTATTCTAACATCTAACTTCCATTATATAAAATTAAGACATTTTTTCGTTATATTTTTCGTTACATACTTCATTACATAAAATTGTGGCATTTTTTAAATAACAATAACAAAAATCCTACAAAATATAACAAATGTTACATAAAATTGGGATATTTTTCTAGGACATTTTTTTGGGACATTTAGCGTTACATAAAATTGGGACATTTAGCGTTGCATAAAATTGGGACATTTAGCGTTACATAAAATTGGGACATTTTTTCGATTGGGGGGTAGCCTAAGAATTACATTGTAATTAATATATATTAATTACAACGTAATTCTTAGACTACCCCCCCCCCCCCCATTCGAAAAAATGTCCCAATTTTATGTAACACTAAATTTCCCAATTTTATGTAACACTAAATGTCCCATAAAAATGTCCTAGAAAAATGTCCCAATTTTATGTAACATTTGTTATATTTTGTAGGATTTTTATAATTGTTATTTAAAAAATGTCACAATTTTATGTAATGAAATATGTAACGAAAAATATAATGAAAAAATGTCTTAATTTTATATAACGGAAGTTAAATGTTAGAATAGGATTTTTGTGGTTATGTGTTATTTTTTGTGTGTGTTGATGCCAGTAAGAATTACGTTGTAAATTTTGATAATTTTATACAAAGTATAGAAGAGAAAGAGACAGAAATGAAAGCAAGAGGGGTCAAAAGGCACATCCCCTTGCGAGGCCAAAATGGCCGAGTTTATATATATATATTAATAACAACGTCATTCTTAGCTCGACCACCATCACTTTTTTTGTCCGAAAACTTTTGTATGCAAGTAGCACAACAATGTCCTCCAACTAAACTAACACAAAGAACAAAAAAAAAATCTCTGATGATGAACAATCTATTTCGAAACGTTAGAGTTAAAGGTGAATTCTTCCAATGTGGTTTCTACCAAAAATGAGCATGTGGATAATATTTAACTTGTTCATGCATGATTTTTTAAAATCAGTTATATGATTGGAAAATGAAACCCAAGTATCGAACTGATAGAGAAGATTGAATGAGAAAACCACCAAGAAGTATATTCACAGAGCGAGAACAGCGTTTTTACCTGCAGAAGTGTACTGTTCATTTCCTAGCTGTAGAAAACTTGAAACCATTTATGTGAGACCATAATGAGAGTTTATTTACAGATTCTCGTAAAACCGGCTTTCCAAACTCCACATTTGAACATCGTAGAAAAATTTTAATGTCGTCAGCGAAGAGTGCCACTTTAACTGGAGGTGTTGATAGTTTTGATGGCGATTATGCAAAGTTTTTTGTATTCAATGAAGTCAATTTATTTTCCGCTAAAAATCTATTCTTTTTGTGCTGCTTGTCTGCGCTAATTATCCTGTTGCAGTCCAAGTATCTTCACGACATAGGGTTGTGTTGTGTCTGGTTGTTAAAAATCTTTTTTCGGGAGTGCTTTCTGACATAGCATTGAATATAATTTCGATAAAAATTTGATATTTGCAACTGCTAAAAGAGCTGCAGTAGCTTGAATTAAGAATCTTGTTGTAACTTTTATCCAGCATGTCGAGAAAAGACTTCGAGCCGATCTTGACGATTTGAGACTAGGTTTTCTGTAAAGAAATTTCTGGATATCTATATTAACATGCAAATAATAATGACCAGAACTCCAGAATTCGCCTCCAACTGTAATATCTACCGCTTCAGTTAAACTAGCGTTAGAAAACATAAGATCAGTGTTAGACTGGAGGCCAGAAGGAGAAAAGGTATAGGTGGGAAAGTTATTGTTGTGAAAGAGAAGGTCATTGTTTAGGTAGGATTAGAGAAGTTGTTTGACGTCTGAGTTGGAAAAGATTCAATTAACGTGGCGCGAGTTGAAGTCACCCATAAAAAGGATATTGTGGTTCCTTGACGCGTTTTTAAAAATATCATTCTACTGATGTTGGTTAAGAGTCAACCCGTGGGTACGATAACAGGGTAGTCTATCTGGCAGTGTCGTATACATCCTTCGAACTAGCGGATTTACGTGCAGTTGTAGTTCCTGGCGAAAGTTTTTATATTTCTAATAATAGATTTCTGCGGATGTTTTTAACTCAAATCGTGGTGAATTATTTCGTTACTGACGTAATATGGAGCATTGCATATTATCTTTAATATTTTCGACTGGAACTGCTAAATACTGGTATTTGCAAAAGTTCCCTAAAGCTCAATTCCGTACTTCCATTTTGGGGCTAAGGTCGTATTATACATATACTAGGACTTTATTTTCCAGAGATAGCCCGAATTTTTTTTCGTATTATGTAATACAATGTTCTAAAACATGTGTTTAATTTTTTCTGTAAATGCAGTATGTGAGGTAGCCGTTTGAGTTTTCTGTCCAATTTATTGAGTTCAATTGCGGAATTGGTTCAAATTCATAGAAAACCGTTGGATAAGATCTTTTTCGTAAAGAAAATGTTACACTGGCTGATTTACTGGAATTTATTTTTATTTTCCACCCATCTAACCAATACATCCAGGTGTTGTTCCGACTGAGCAGCCATTTCAGGTCTTTTATCTGCAGGAGTTAGAAAGGTATTATCTGCATATGTATAAATTAACGAGTAAGTTGTGGTTGAAATATCCGCAGTATAGATGGAGTACAGAACTCGACGAGCACGCTGTCCTGTGATACGAAAGCTAGTATTGAACACCATTTTGAGAGTTCGGATTTGTAACGTTCCTGAAATGTCTTATCTTCAAGGCACGATAATAAAAGTACATAGCTATCTGGTAATGATTTCTTAAGCCTATATAATAGTCTCTGATGCCGGACCTTATCGAAGGTTTGACATACATCAAGACATGCAGCAATGCAATAACGACCGGATTGAAAACTAGCAGTAATAGCATCACCAACCCGATAACATTGGTGAATAGTGGAACTTCGTTTCCTGAATCCAAATTGATGGATTGGAATTATTTCTACTCTTTGTAATGTTATTTTCAGTCTTCGTAGAATGAGAGTTTCTAAGATTTTGGACATTAAACACAAGAGACTTGTAGTTCTTTAGGACGAAACTTTAGTAGCTGGCTTATTTGGTTTTAGCACCATGACTACTACTGACTTCATTCTAAACTCCAGAAATATCGTTTAAATATTTGAATACCGTATTGGTTATATTATCGTAACCAGGAGCTGTGTTAGCAGATGTCCGCTTTATGACTTGTTCCATTGCTGCTAGTGAAAATGCTTTGACTGGTAAAGGGGATTAAAGAGGGACTTTTAAGTACTGCTGAACATGTTCCTTTATATTCTTATCTGGAATATTACCACGCGGTTTGAAAATGCCAGATAAGCGTTCGGCAAAGAAACATACCGTATCTAAAAATCTTTCGGGTCTTGCATTTTTTCTGTATTTTAATAACGACAATCATCATCATCACCGTGGTCACTTCTCCTTTGCAGGAGATTGCGAACATTCTTCGTCATCTATGTCCAACGGTTTTTAACGTTTTTGATGATTTCTTTCAGGGTCTTGCGAAGTGAATTGGCCGCCGATGAGTCTGTTGCCATTAATTCCAATCGTTTTTTTCCTCTCGTTATTTTCCTTTGAATTCTTTCTTGTGTTGCTAACACGAAAATACCGTCTTCAGGGATTTTATGTCCTATATATTTCGTCTTCCTGTTTTTAATATCATTTACCGTGACTTTCCGTTCGTCTCCTATTCTTGTTAGGACTGCCTAGTTGGTTATGTGGTCTTTCCATGATATCCTTAATAATCTTCGGTAAAACTACATCTCAAAGGCAGATATTTTCTGTTCACACTCCGCGCTTATAGCTATGTTTCGAGGGCATATTTTGAGATGGACCATACAAAATATCGCATTATCCTTTTTCGTAGGTTACGATTCATCGTTAAACTTTCAAACACCTTACAGGTTATTGAAGGTATTTTTTCCATACCGATTCGTGGTTTCATTTCCTTGTGATTTCCAACATCGTTGTTTATCAGTGCCCCAAGATATCTAAATTCATTTACATTTACATTTTTAATTTCTTGCAGTTCGATCAATCAAAATGCGCCGATTAAAAAAAATGAGTTATTCGACTACTGTAGACCGCACCGTGAAATTTTTCCCAATTTTTTATGTTTTAATTTTATAGTATAAATATAATTACGAACACGAAATATTTTTTTTTTTTTGGTTACAATTATAGATTCTAAAAATTTATAGCCACTTAGAAAATCCTTCAGTTTTGCCTATTCGCAATCTGTGTTATGTGATGGGTGCATACCCCACTTAAATATTAAAATATTAAAAATTAATTAAGGAATCATCAATTTTATTTTTTCGTTTTCACTCTTTTATTATATTAAATAATTTAATATTTATTTTGGGTAGGAAAATAACATTTTTTAAAATTAATTTTAAATATTGTTGAAAAGTAATTAAAATAGGTATAAAACTTCAAACAAAATTGTGAATTAACATAATTTAATAGGTTCTTATCGTGCGTACTCATAAAGATGATTAAATAAAACCATGCTTTTGAAGTTTGATAATTAATAAAAACTGTCGTTAGAGCAAAATTCTGTTCATTTTGAATATTTTGAAAAAAAAAATCAAAAACTTGTGCGATTATTTTTGAATAAGCTATTATTATATTTTATTTTCTGTTCATGATTTCATTGAAGTTAAATTTAAATTCATTACTGTTTACTTCCAAATTATTTATAACTCAAATCTTGGAAAGAGTGATATTTTATTTTAAAAATGAAAAATTAATTACTTTTTGAACCGATTTTTGTAGACTGCATAACTGCAACTATAAACATGATTTTCCGACTTAAAAACCAAGTTAATCTAATATATAATTCTTTGAATAAAATTAGTAGACTGTATACGGTCGGATTGACTGATTTTTTTAAATACACAAAAACAGTATGTGGTCAAATAGCACCGACCGATTTCAGTAAATTAATCTGATTTCATCCGATGTAGAATGAATTCAAATCAATTTGTTTTTTCGGATGATTTATCTGAGTTTATATTGATATTCGATATTAAATTTGTTGGTTGTCGTGTTTTAATTGTTTAAGTATTGTATTAGCTTATAGCAATGATTGATGCGAAAGATTAATTAATCTAGTAGAAAAAAATAGTGATTGTAGGTTATTAATTCTAAAATGAGTATAATAATCTGTAAATGAAGAAAGCAGTAAAGAAATGTTTATGTTAATTATGTTTGAAATTATTTCAAACCGGAACCTACAACATCAAAATTATATACGATGGGTAACGAAAGTATTTGTACATAGCAAAAAATGGGTATAGTAGTACAGGGTACGAGGCTGAAGGGAAAAAAATAATAGCAAATGTACGTAAAGAATTATCAGAACGTAGTATATGAATAAGTATATGAAATAACAAGACATGACATGAAAAATAGGGAAAACACGTAATACGAGTGAAACAAAAGTATTTGTTCACGACGACTGATTGAGAAAAACCCATGCGAATGTACGATAAGCGAGACTTGTCCATACCTGCAAAGCAGTGTAAACTCAAGTACCTCTTCAGTATGCAGTGAACGTTTGTTGAGTGCATTCGCGTAAATTAATACGATGTCAAGTAAAAAAAAGGAAATATCCCTTGAGGATCAATGACGCTACGAGAAAATGGTCAGTCTTATCGTGAAATTGTTAAAATAGTGCAGGTGTCGTTCACAGCTGTGAATTACGTTGTAAAAAAAAGTACGAAAGGACTCATGTAATCGAGAATAAGCGACGAAAAGGCCGGCCAAGGAAGTTGACATACTGTGAACATCGAGCCGTCATCTGCCGTTCACAAGAAAACCCTTTCGCAAGCGTCGCTGCGCTTGCGGAAGACATCGTAACAACAACGGTTAAACAAATTCATCCGCGGAATATTCGTAGACATTCCGCCAATATTTATGGTCGCTCGCCACATAAGAAACCATACATCTCCGAGCGGAATAGAAAGAAACGGCTACAGTTTGCCAAAAGCCGCTGGAGTTCTGGCATTCAGTGATTTGGTCTGATGAGTCTAAGTACAATATTTTGGGGTCGGATGGGAAGCAGTTTGTATGGAGGAAGCCAAACAATGAGTTCGAAACTCGCAATATGCATACTACAGAGGAGCATGGAGGTGGAAACGTTCTCGTTTGGGGCTGCATGGCGGCTGGTGGAGTCGGACACTTGGAGCTTATTGAGGGTAAAATGACAGCCGTTATGTATGTGGATGAGGATAACAGCATACCGCCTACATATTTCGGGAATGGCTATTGTACAATGCGCCACGTCGCTATGCCTCCACAATCCCCAGACCTTAGCTCAATTGAGCATTTGTGGCATCATGTGGAGCTCCAGGCACGTAAGCGACGGATTTCCAACCGAAATGATCTCCGAGGGGCATTGCAGGCTGCTTGGAATGAAATTTCGTCTTCCGTCGCCAAGTCGCTGGTGGACTCCATGCCCCGACGACTTCAAGCCGTCATCAAAGTTCACGGCACGCATACGAGGTACTGAAAGTCATATTTTCAATTCATATTCTAGTCTTTTTTGTTCAAGAGTTATTACGTTTCATTCTGTACAAATATTTTCGTTACCCTTAGTCGTATTAATTTTCTATTTTCCGGAGTGATTTTTTTTTTTTTCGCAAATAAATGTTTTTGATCTTTTATACTCTTGTAATTGTACCAGCTTGTACATATTTTTGATAAGCGATGTTCTTTCCCTCTCTCCTGCGACCATTTTTTACCGCGTACAAATACTTTTGTTACCCACTGTACATATTTTTTTGTTGCCGTCTTATCATTGAAAAGACAATCTCAAATAGAGCAGTTAAATGTCTAGAAATTTCAACGCTTTAGCAATATCGGTTTGAAGTCATATAGTTTTATAAATTATTTTTAAAATGTTAAATCAAAATATAATACTTCATTTTCAACGAAAAAGTGGAATGCTCATTGTTGAATAACGGTCATTTTTATACCTTAGCAAAAAGTTCGGAACACAAAGGTGCGATAATTTTAAATTCATTTTTGTATCAAAAATTAGTATAATTTCATTCTAGTCTTTTCCTTTGTAATCAGAAATTAAAAATTGTCTCCCTTTTTTGTACTTTATTTCAGACCAGTTTTGTTCCGAAATCCGGGCTACTTTGGAATTCAAGTTTATCCAAAAAAATAAAATAAAATAAAAAAAAAAGTGTGAGAAAAATCTCGTCAAAAATTTGTTGTGGGCATCACTGCAATGCAGTGAATGTTAATAATTTATTAAGATAAAAATTTGTAATTACAGAATATTTTTATTTATTTAAAGTTATGTATTTTTACATATTTACATCATCAGTTTTTTTTCGTTTTTGTTGTTTATTTTTACTTTCAATTTTATTGTAGTTTGTTAAAATTTTGTGTAAGTAATAATTTGTCACGAGGCTTTAGCACACTATTTGTAAATAAATTAATTTTATAATAATCCTACACATGCCACGGAAGTTACAACGATACTGGTCGTTATGACTGATTCTTTGTTATATCCGATGTCAAATAAAATAGAGCTCTCGAAATCTTATAAACGTCTTTTTTCTACGAATGAATTATTGAAACATGAATTTTAAGACAACTGGACTATTTAAAAAGAGAAAAGAATGAGCAATAACATAGGATGGTGTAGAGATATACTATAAAGAAAAACAGAAAGACGAAGTACCAGATTGCTGGATATATAATTTAAGATATTTAATTTTATAAATACATAGCTGTGAATATTAAAAAAAAAAAATTAAAACTCTTAGTTGAACGTGGAATCTAAACTTACAGTATACATATTACTGCTGTAGCAACTGCGCACCTACACTATAACTCTACTTCACAGAATATTTTGCCATAGCTATTTATACTAAACTATTTATAAAAAATAATTACTTTTTCGAATTACGCTATTGCAATCTCCTAATCATGTATTTTCTAGTTTTGCATATTGTTGAATTTTTATTCTGTTTTGCATATTGTTGAATTTTTATTCTGTTTTGCATATTGTTGATATTTTTATTCTATTTTGTATATTCTTGAATTTTTATCCAATTTTGCTCGCCGATAGATGGCGATACCTTTTTGTTTTGCTACAGGTCATTCAGTGTCCATCCGTGCATTCCTATTCTTATAAGAGGGATTTATGGTAAGATATAATTTTAATGCAATTATCAGAAATCAACTACATTTTAACTTTGAAGGTATTTAAGTAGATACTTATAATAACTATTAATAAACCACAGAAGACTATATAGTCAAAATAACTGATTATAGATGTCTCATAATAACAAAGAAAAAAAAAAGTAATGCCATTGTGTCTTATCGTAAAATTTCTCTCACCAGAATTACAATTGCAGAAATTCAGAACAATGAGTGTAATATAATTCAAAATAATGCAGTTAAAACGATAAATAGAATATAAAACAAGTTTTTAAATTATTTCTAGTTTACCTTCAGTAGTTGTTTTTTTATGATTACTCTGGAGTAGTTTATTAATATTATTTTTAAAATTATTCTTATACTTTCAATTTTGAATCACAGGTTTATATATATTTATCATTATCCTTTTTTTTTTTTGTTTCTTTGTTTGCTATAATATATAATTTGAATAAAAAAAAAAAAAAAGTATAATAAAATGAAATTATGAAATATTTTTACAGTTTTTGTTTGACACTTTTACAAGTTTTATTAAAATTTTGAAAATGCGATGCATTTCACAAACATTTTACGGACTGTTACTATATTAATTTTTTATAATTCTTAAATTTAATCAAACATATTTCGGTATTATTATTTAATTATTTAAATTTATCCAAATTAATTTTGTTCGATTTAGTTTTGTAAAAATACAGAAAAGGATTTTTTAAAGTCAATATTAAATTTTAAATGGATTACATTTAAATTTTAAAATAAATAATAAAGACAAAAATAGAATTTAATTAAAAAATTATTTACTTCGACGTTTTTTGTTAGTCAATGGGTATATTTTTCATTTCGTAAGATGGTTTATACTCTGCTGAATAATATGGCGGTTGTACACAAATTATTGGTACTTATTGTTCCGTTGGAATTTAGTTTGCTAGTAATAGAATTATGTCAAATTAGTAAATAAATAAGAATTCGTATAAGAAAACATAAAGATCCCTAATTCTATTTACATCTGTTTAATTAGAGTGAGTAGTGGTAGTACTAATTCTCAACACGTTACCGAAGTACGATTTTACGGTATTATGAACTTCAATATCCCAATTTTCAACTGTTGTATGTGTAACATAAAATTGTATACATTTTAGTAAATATTTACCACTGATTTTTAAGTGTGTAATATTTACGAGATATCGTAAAGATTCTGTTATATCAATGGTATATCCGATATTGGTAATTCAAGAATAATCACTGTTCACATATATCGCGTATGCATGTATTATAATGAATGTGTTCGTATAATGAAAAAAGTTAAATTTTATAGGATATAAAATAGAACGAACATGGTTGATAGTGATGACGAATATGATAAAAAAATTCGTGATAAATTTCGAGGTGAACGCACTGAATCGGTAAGGGGTATAGACAGGAGAGATGATAGGCGTCCAAGGGATGACTGGATAGAGAGGTACAGTTTTCAAAAAGCATTAAAATTATTTTAACAGTTTTATTTTATTTGCAAGATGGGAAAATTTGATTTCCTATACTATTTTGTTAAATCTACTCGTTTATTGTATGGCGATTATCGTTTACGCATAAAATAAAATGTCTTTTTAAAAGGCTTTATACGTAATTATTGATTAGTGAAAATATTTTTTTTAAAGATTTTGGTTACGTTAAGTTAATGAATTTTGAACAATTAAGGTAATTCGATTATAAAATTGGAATTATTGATAGTATAATATGCACTGATCACGCTGTAATTATTTTATATAGGCTTAGGTAAAATTCAATTAATTGATTATAATTCGTCCTATGCATTCCGCTTTAATAATTTTTTTTTTTTTCGATTTTCAGTGAAGATTGCCGTTTTATTTGCAGTATAATATTGTAATTAATTTAATCCGTATTCTATTTATTTTCAGAGATGGATGGAATAGTCGATCGCGTGGAAGAGGTGATTACAGGAATTCCCTTCGAGATAAATACAGTCCTGTCCGTCATGAACCTCCACCGGTTAAACGAATGCGCACAGAATGGTTAGGATTTTTACATGATTACTTTTTTTTTTATCATATTAGGGCCACTTTTGATCGTATATATTATATAGAAAAGCTTTGTAATTTATTATTATAATATTGTCGGACTCAAAAAACATTTTATACTGAAAGGTTGATTAATACAGAACTAAGAAATTACCAGTTATAAACCGAAATTGGTGAAGAACAAAATTATTTAAAAATACTACGTAACTGAAAAAATAACCTCGGTGAATTTTAAAATGTGAAACTTACAAATATCAAAGTACGCTGAACAGAAAATATAGCAATATGTATCGTTTATTTCTTAGTTTTAGGTAAAAATGAATGATTGCTCGTCAAAATCTTATATGCTGTATTCTCCAGTTTAAATTACTAAATTTTAATGTTGAAACACAGATAACTGAGTGGTTATATGTCATTTGATATACAAAAATATGTTTTAACAAATTAAATGTGTAATAAAATTTAGTTTAAACTGAATATTTATTCGTTACATTAATTTAATGTGTATATTTAGTATTTATGAGCGTGACTAAAGCGATCCTTTCTCATGAATACGCAATATGGTGATGCGCTTGCGATTTAATTAAACCTGTTTTTAAATTCTGGACTGTCCACATTATATCCGAATCTTGTGATATATCTAAAACGTTAATGTTTTTAAATTTTCGTTGTTTTTTGTGTTGATTGCAATTATTTCAAATTATTTTCTATTTATTTGTAATTTTCTTTTTAATATATTTATCAGGGATGAACGAAGATATTATGATGCTGCAAGTGCCGCAAATTATTCTTATGGTGCTTGGCTTCCAGCTGAATCGCAAGCTCCTACAACCACAAGGTGAATTGTACTTAAAATAGTAATATAATGTCTTTGTTAGTATTTTCATGTAAAACAGCGATACATTTGAACGGAATTAATTTTATTAGGATGAATGATAATTTACTGTTTTATGTAAGGATATTTATACTGGATTTTTATGCAGTTGATTCAGGAATCAAAGTTCGAGAAAAAAAAATTGTTTTACTAATTAAATTCATAAATAATCAGAGTGCATTTTGTGATATTTACTTAAATTTATATAACTGTTATGTAAATTTGATTAAAACCAGTCTCCTCATTTTATGATAAATTGGAGAACATAGATTTCATTAGTGCATAGTAAGTGGTGGTAAATTTTTCTTGTTTTTGATTAATACTTTTTAAAATTATATTCGATTGTTCATATATTCTAGAAATAATTCCAAATAATTGTTAAAATACGAATGGAATAATATTAAAATTTAAGAATCAGAACTTTCTTAATTATGTATATATATATATATACACACCATTGGATTATGCCATCCGCTGCAGAAAAAACGCCAGAACATTGGAGCTTCAAGGAAGAACCGAAATTATATAATGAAAAACAATGAACTAAAGAAAGAAAAAAGTAACATCGACAGCGAATGCGACAGTATTGGAAACAAAAGAAAGCAAGGAAAGCAAACAGTTGAAATAACGTGGTCTATAGCCGGCCAATTTGGAACACATATATAGAGCCGTATCTGAAGGAAGCCAGGGTTCACCCCTCCCCCTACGAAATGATAACTGCTTGAATTAAATATACCGAAATTCAGAATAAATTTATTTCTTTTCAATTTTTGACAAAAGAAAAGAAAATTTAAATTTTTATGAATTTTATGGAAACGACTATTATTTATTTGTTTTTATTGTAACGATCAAATATTGCGTATACAATAATTGTCTACAAGACTTTAGTGTACTATTTATAAATATATATATTTCAGGATACACATACACACACACACAAATATATATGTATATATAAAAAGTAAAGTAAGTCCCATACCCTTGACAGAGCGTCGGGGATTGTGAAATTAAGGTTCATAATGTACTAAGCCCAAAGGCTCTGATGGGAGTAGGGGACCAGTTCCTTTCTCTTATATATATATATATACACTGAGTCACAAAAGTCTTTACACACCTACTAAATTTTTGTTTTCTTGTAATTATCGCGAGATGTTTTTATGATGGAAAACTGGAGAAAAATGTAATAGCTTCTTAGGACTAGGAATAATAAGGAACATAATATTCGAACAAAAAAAAAACTAAATTGAAAGAACTAGGGCCAAAAAACTAAAAATCGAAGGAAAAAGTACGTCACAAAAGTCTTTACACAGCAGCAAGTTGAAATGGGCCTTTCCCAATAATTAGACAATCTATCGCGCTAAAAACGCTATCGGCAGTAATTCCGCTCACTACGTAACCCCTCCGCTTCCGCTTCCGCGTTTTCCGTTCGCTGCAACGAGTTGAACCCACTTTTAATTACTTGTAAACTTTTGTGAAGCTGTGTGATAATCGTTGAGTGTAAAATGCGGAAAGAAATTTCTTTCGATGTCCGTCAATTGGTAAATTTTCATGCTGCACGTGGAATGTCGTATACAAAAATTGCACATTTACTCCAAGTAAATAGGAATACAGTCGCAAAGATTGCACAACGCTTTAAAATCGAAGATCGACTTGAAAATTTGAAACGGACTGGTCGTCCAACGATCATTACGCTGCATGAATCGCGGCGTATTATTCGAAAAATAAAAGTGAACCCGAAACTCATCGCGCCTAAATTAACGTCCGAATACTGTGCAGAAACCAAAAAGCATTGTAGCGCTGAAACCATCCGTCGTGTCATCAGAAAAGAAATATATAATGGCCGAGTCGCTCGAAAAAAACCATTTATCAACGATCGTAATCGGAAAATTCGACTGAATTTTGCTCTCGAGAATGTTTGGAAGCCCGAATCGTATTGGAGTGACGTAATATTTTGCGACGAATCAAAATTTAATATTTTTAGCTCCGATGGTAAAGTTATGGTGTGGAGGAAGCCTAATGAAGAATTAAAACCGAAAAATGTGAAACCAACGATCAAATACGGAAGCGGCAGTGTTATGGTGTGGGGTTGTATTTCGGCGGGGGGTGTGGGCGAATTAGTCTTCATTGACACGATTATGAATGCCACTATGTATGTTAACCTTTTAAAGGAAAACTTACTAAAAAGTGCCGAGAAACTGGGGATTTCACGATCGTTTAAATTTTATCAAGACAACGATCCTAAGAACAAATCACGTATAGTGCAAGAATGGCTTCTCTATCGATGCCCCAAAGTCCTTAAAACCCCCGCCCAATCGCCGGACCTAAATCCCATAGAGAATGTATGGGACGAGTTGGATCGCCGGATTCGCCAAACGCAAATTACCTCCAAAGCTGAGTTAAAACAACGATTGCAAGCGGAATGGAGTAATCTGACAGCTGAATACACCAGTAAGGTAATTTTAAACATGTCGCATCGATTACAATGTGTAATCGATGCAAATGGAAATGCTACGAATTATTAAGTTACCAAATTTTTTCAGTTTTTATTGATCTCAGAGGCATATTTTTACTTTTTTATCTGGCTGTGTAAAGACTTTTGTGATGTAATTTATTGTTCAATTTTCAGTTTTTTGACTCCAGTTCTTTCAATTTAGTTTTTTTTTTGTTCAAATATTATGTTCCTTGTTTTTCCTTATTATTAGAAGATAATATACTTTTCTCCATTTTTCTATATTTATTGAATCTCACAATAACTGCAGGAATACAAAAATTTCGTAGATGTGTAAAGACTTTTGTGACTCAATGTATATATATACATATTTATAAAAATATTTTCTTAACCCCTCCCGAAATTTTGTTCTAGATACGGCTCTGTATATACATATATGTATATATATATTCGTTTTTTCCTGTTAATTGTAATTTACTTAAAATAAGATTTAAAAGTTAATTTGTACTTTGTGAAAGTTCAGATTATTAATTATATTCATTGTATGCAAATTATTTAAATATATTAATTATAAATGTTCTAGAACGGTCGCGAATGTGTCGAGCAGCACTGACGCTAATATTGATACCCAACCACCTATGATGTCACTGAAAGCATTTTTGAATACTCAGGATGACATGATATCGGATGAGGAAGCATTAAAAAAATACAATGAATATAAAATGGAATTCCGTAGACAGCAGTTGAATGAATTTTTCCTTGCACACAAAGATGAAGAATGGTATTTACGTTTATATATTTGAATTTTTTATTTTAAAAAAAAAGATATACTTTGGTTCGGTAAAATATAAAAACCAAAGGAGAAAAGTTTATTAAAGTCGTATAAGCGTTTCTATTAAAATCTCAATTTTTATTATAAAATTTGGCAATTTTTGCAGTTTTTCTTTTTATTTTTCTTTAAAATTGAAACAACGGATAAAATTGTTTGACTGATGCTAACAAAAGGATGCATCAATACAAATTTTGTGTTTAATAGTAATAGTAATTGATTATAAAAAAAAGAGTAATCATAGTGTTCCCATTAAAGTATATATTTTATTTTATCAGTGTGCTAAAATTAAATTCGTTTCTAAACGTGGATTAAGGTGTAATTTGGAAAACTCGATAAAAATCAAATAGAAGTAAAATTCTAAGCAGGGAATTTACTTTTTATTTACACTCGTTCTTATTAACGATTTTTTTTTTTTTTTTGAAATATTTATCTTTCACTTTTGTGGTCTTATGTTTATAGAATCTGTTATAAAATTTTCTATTCGAATTAGCAGTTTGAATATTAGTTCTCCGGACATTCTCTGCGTAGTAAAAGTTTTATAATTATTTTTTTTAGAATTTCTATAAAAGTTAAATTCGTCTTTTTCATTGCAAGTTTTTGTTTAATTTTCCAATGAATTTAAATTGAATTTTTCTATTTTTACTAATATAATGTACATTGGTTGTCTTATTACACATATTATACCACTTTAACATAATTATTTTATTATCTATCATTTGAAATAGAATGTTTTATAATCTTTCTTTTAAATCCTATCTTATTGCTCTAAAATATTTCGAGTAGATTTCAATGAAGTATTTATTTTGATAATTTTATCACTCGATTTTTGGTTTTGAAGACGAAGTATTATCTAATTAATTTTTAGGCTAATAATGAAGCATGCCAATTATTAAAAACTGCGTATAGTATAAACTGTATTTAGTAATTACACGATTCAGATTTACACGCAGTGAAACCATCTATACATACTTCAGAGCTTAAAATATACCTAAAAATATGCACTAAAAATTTCATAACAAATGTATACATTAAAAGAGGCACGTTTTTATCTTAAACTTATATTATCATAGCGAATTCTCTTCTATTTAGGACATTTGCATTAAAAATACATTAAACTGTCAATTTAAATTTAAAAACGATTACGGTTAACAATAATTATTTTCTATGTTTTGATGCGAGACATATTTTGTATCAGTTAAAGTTTTTTTTAACTTTAATCTACAATTTAAACAAAAGATATTAAACGTTTACACTTGTTGCGTAAAGCTCATAATTTTAAAATAATATAATAAATACTTTTATTGATTGCAGAAAAGAATAAAATAAAAAAAGTTCTCTTTTTTATATATCTAGTAACACACTGCTCTGCCATCGATTAGAAATTGAAATTGTTGCTTATCTAATATCTTAATATTCTACTGGAACTTGTTTTTTCGGAAACTTTTTTCAGTGCACAGAAAAAGTGTGATAGAATATGAAACGTAAAATATAGTTTTCCGGTAAAAACAATAGCAGTCTATTTTTAGAACTTTAAGTAATTTGTTAAATGTTGAATATAATACGTCTGTGTCAAGAATTTGCATTACGGAACTTATGTGTATATATATAGTAATATAAAGTTCAAAGGTTCGCTATTTCTTTTCTCTGTCTTTAATAATACAATGATATTTAAATAACAGCCAGTCTTCTAAACCTTTTTATTTTTTCTTTTATCGCCACTGTTGGTTATCTTGTTAATTTACATTGTTATCTAAGTTGTTGATGGTAAAAGCTTTTCGAAAAGGTTGAATATGAAAATTAATTTTAAACGTGTTACAGCAATTTCTTTTCATTTGTATACGTATAGAAGAAAATTATTTTAGGATTTTTCTATCACTCAAAGCTGTATTCGTAGATATAAGTAGAAAATGAAGAGCGCGTATTTTTTCTTTGTAGTTTTCTCAGACCGCAATTTTCATTATACATTTTTCAAAAAAAAACATTGCAGATTAAAACAAATCTATGTATTCTACCGAAAGCAAATAGTTTAACGGTTACTTTGTAAACGGATTTTGTTTAACAAAAGATTTGCAAACAGAGAAAGAAATAGTTTTTTTAGATTTTTTTAAACAGATTTATATAATGTAATTTTAATAATGTTGTATATTATGTACGCTAATTTATACATCATTAGCAAATAAAAATATTGTTGAAATCGTAGAATATGTAAGATGCATATAAAAAGTCAGAAATATGTATTCGTATGTATTGTTAAATTGTTATATTTTGAACCAAAAATCTTTAAATGTGTTGGAAAGAAATATTAAGACATTAGTGCAAAAAACATTATATTCAGAAAACGCAAAATTCAAAGTCTAGTATTACGTACGGCTAAAAATAAATAGTTTTACAATTCCAGTGTAAAGTAAACCTACAATTTCTTTCAACTCATCATTTGATCTATTAAACTATTATTGTTCATAAAATAACGCCATAATTTGCGGTCTAAAAAAATTTGAGTTAATTATGAAAATTGTAAATAAAATGTATATTGTAATTATAAAGATTACATAGGGCTTCTGAAATCACCCATTCTGCTTTTGTAAAATGTTAAATATCCAGTAAAACGAAAAATTCAAAATCTCATATTATCAAATTGACTGTGCTATATCGAATGAAAATATTTTCGATTTCCGCCTACCACTGGAAGTGGCCTATTCGGACCGAAAGTTAATTTTTTAAAATGAAATGGGGTATTTCTTTTTTTTGCGGATTTCAACTTCACTCTGAAGAATAAAAAAATTTTGTTTCGAACATTTTTCTTGAAACCCTTGTTTCCAATACCAAAATATCTTCTAAAATATCACTTTCACTTGACATATATGGAAGAAATCTTACCCAAACGATTGCCGGCGATATATTTAAACATTTAAGCAAATTGATTTGATTTAACAAACATGTGTAAATGTTGCCTAATTTAAGCCAAGACTCATGTCGCAAACGAATCAACGACCCGGAGAATTTTTTCAGCTGATACATACCGAATAGCTCGCGTAATTCTATGTACCATGTTCTCTTTTGTTGTACATTTCTTCTTGTACACCATATTTAATGTTCCCCATAAATAAGTTTGGTGAGTAAGGCGGTTTGAATTGCACCATATTTACGAATATACACTTCCTAGGAAATATTTCACTAAGTTGGGCGAACAGCTGGACAGTCGTCCTGTTGGAACTGAACCGGTTGATGTACATAAGAGAAATAATTTCCGACAAGGGAGATAGAATTCTGCCTGTAGCAGTTCAAATTCAAATTCAAATTATATATTTATTTAAAGACGCTCGACTTCTAGGTCATTTGCGTCTACTATACATTACAATTTAGATAGTTACAGATAATTTTATACTATTTAAATGGAAAGTTATATCTTCTATAAATGTACATACTTTAGAAATCTAACAACAATAATTACAAGTAATTCTACAATACGTAAACTAAAAATCATATCTTCTGAAATAGGTTTATAGCTTTTAAGAATCTAAAAGTACTTTGGACTGCAGCTTCATTTTAACCAAGCTTCCTCACGCTCCTTGTTGAGTTTTGGACATGCGCAGATGACATGGTTAATGGACAGACTTTGAGTACCACAAAACACACGTGATGGTAGAGGTTCACTTTGCAGTAAGGGTCCGTGCGTTAGTTGTGTGTGATCGATGCGGATTCTGCTTAATACAATCTCTTCTCGTCTGTTTGCACGGTGTAATAGTTCCCGGATGTTCCAGTTCAACTTTAATTTGTTATTCGATTGGTTCTCTCATATGTTTTGAGCGGCGTCTTTGATTGCGATCATTAACTGTTTTTTTGCACTTAATAAGTATTTTTCATGTGCTGTTGAGGTCCGTATAATATTATCCCATGGCGGATTTGTAGGTTCGGATGGAGCGGCAGTAAGCCGATTTATATGTAGCTAACTGAAGTAGTCAATACACCTAACTCCGAATGGTTTGTTTCTGTCGCGATAAATCTTATGAAGATTAGAATGAAACGTTTTGTAGTAATTTATATGGCACCTGTTGCCGCTGAGTTTTACATGATGTTTCAGTGCTAACATTCGCCGGTGTTTTAGTGACATCATGTTTGTTTCCACATGCAAACTAATAACTGGACTCGTACCGAACGTCCCGCTGCTTATTCTGAGTACGTTATTTTGAATTGCATTCAGCTTCTTAAATGTACTTTCATTGTTTTAAATATTTATTATTGTTCATATTAAAGAAGAACGCATCGATGATCTCTTTCTTAATAATTCTATAGTTCGGATTTGCTTCGGATCAATTACGAAAGTTCCAATTACTAACCGTGTAGTTACTTTTATAAGTACGTTCGTTTGACAACTGAATCTCCGAATGAAAATAACGAGGCTCCTCTCACAACCAGTTGCAAAATGTTACTCGTTATCTATGATAGCCACGACTTAAAACTTGGTAACGATATGCCTGGAATGGATGAAACTTGTAGTTACAATAAATTCGATAAATTGATCATTTTGATACAACCGAGTCCATTAGCGTCTGAAATTGTTTGTGAGGGAAATAGGTGGACCTTGTATTCCGAACTTACCTTTGTTACGATATGGAATACCTTCATTCTTAACACGATCAGTAACCTTGAGAATTCGCGAATGAGGAAATTTGTATGGGAAATGCTCTCGCCATAATCGCCCGACTGTTGAAAAAACATTTCCATGCCCAGTATTTTAAGCATCTGTTCAGCTTCTTCATTTATAAGCTGTTAAAATATGAAATTTTGTAAGTAACGTTACATTGAGACAGATGGAATGATAAAAATAGTTCTGGTAGTATTAAAAATTCCTGATTTTTTTTTTGTGGTAACTACTTCAATAACAACACATCAGATTTCACGCCTTCACTCAAATAAAATGGGTGCAAATCATTAAAATGAAATAAGAAGTTTTATCAGCAACGTAATGTGAAGACGAGAGAGAGATAATGGTATTAGTAGGATTAAAAATTACCGACGTCGTTTGTAGCAAAATAACACAGAAACAAATGACCACACGTTAAATCTCGCAGTTGGTAACATACTGCGTTATATTCAGAAAGATTTAGAAGACATTTTACATTAAACGAAAATCTTCATTTAAAAATTGTAAAATCGACGATAAATTTCAAATATTCTTCAATATAATTCTGAACTTTTTGATCTAGTTAAACTTTGGAGAACATTTTGAAGTTGAAAACGAAGGTTTTAGTGGAAATGTTTTAAAGAATAATTATTTATTTTTTACGGTAAGTTGGAATCTGCAATAAAAAATATCCCATTCTATTAAAAAAAATGCGGTCTGAATGGGCCACTTCCAGTGGGGACGGAAGTCGAAAAGATTTCTATTCGGTATGGCACAATGAATTTACTAATCTGTGCCTTTGAATTTTCCATTTTATTAGGTATCCTTGATTTTAGAAGGAGTGCTCGGCGGGTTGTTTGGGACATCTGGTATCAGTAACACATTGTAACTTGAGAAGTTACGTGTGCTACAAATATTTATAATTTGAAGTAAATGATTAAGGATGAGTCTAAACATATGATTAAATTAAATTATTGTTATGTATTTTTAAGTTGTCTGATTCTGTTTCGTAATGTAAGTTGCTTTGGTAAATTAAGATGGTTTTTACGGTAAAATAATATTTTATGCCGGTGTAATATATTAATTTCGTCGATTAAATTCAGTATTTGCGACAATAAGTAATCTAATGAAACCAATAGAATTTGTTGTAAAATAAAATTAATTGGAACGATTTTACGTAAGAAATTAATTTTTGCGTTAGTGTAAGGATTAAGTGCATTGAAATTTACAGTTTTACTTCTTCCTTATTCTTTAACGTTAATTACAGTGCTAATTCTTTTTATCAGGTTCAAGGATAAGTATCATCCTGTTAACTCCAAAAAACGAAAAGAAGAACATCTTTCCAGTGTAAAGGTAAATAAAATTGATTATTTTCATTTTAAAGATACAGAATTCTCGAATGATTTCATTGTAATCACAACTTATTTTTATAATGAATATTAGTTATAATAAATAATTTTCGGAAACAACTGTGTTTTTAAAAAGGTATTTATTCGCTTAACGTTTCGACCAGCTTACACTGGCCATCATCAGAAGCAAACTGAAGAACGGAGCGAAAATTGCGATCGACCACAGTTGTTTCCGAAAATTATTTATTATGAGTAATCACTGTGAAAGCTTTAAATATTGAATATTAGTCATCTTAAAAATTATAAATTATCTTTTTTATAAATAATGACTTGTAAGGAGTATGTAAATGACTCTCTTCTTTGCTTTATTTGAAAGATCACTATTCTAGTTAAATAATGTCGTTGAAATTTTTTTCTAGTATTAAAAATAAGCTCACAATTAACTGTTACAAAATGTTCGAAGTAAGCCGCCTCATTGTTTCCTTTAATGGGCGTAACTTTAAGTTATTGTACAAAAATACTGCATATTATATTATTGCGGCAGTTTGAGTTTGGATTTTGTTAGACAATTCTTAAAAAAAAAAAAAATACATTGCAAATAATTTAATCTCGAAGAATACGAGTGCTATTGTTGTTACATCAAATAAATCGATATTACCGTAAAAATAGTGTAAGATAAAAATCAGACACCTTAAATTATTCGGTTTTTTAGTAATTATTTAATCGACCAGTACGAATCAACTTTTTTTATCTTATTGATAACATCAGACGGCTACTTGTCAAACATGCTGCAGGGCAGTTTGACAAATTGAATGGAGTAGTTAAAGTGTTACAATGTGCATGTAGTTCGTTGAAAGTGGCGAAGTATTTCGTTAAACGCTTCGATCTGTTGTCTGTGTACATTGTTGTCATATGTATGCTTCTCAACGCGCTTTTAGTGACTCGTTAACTTCGGTGAAGTACTCACAGCGTCTAGCGAATAAAACACGAAACACTAAATGATCATCAAATTAGAATCTGCTACTACTTGGCACTGGCGTTTTATACATTAAGCACTTTTCTTCGTATCTACTTCTCAGATTTCTACTGGGAAGCTGTAAAAACTATTTTTAGTCGGGTTAATGCTGTCAGACAAGAAGTGGCGGATTTTTTTTTTATTTCAATTTGCTTTGATACTTCATCGCATGATTAGTACTTGAGGATTCGCTACTGGTCGGTATATTTTTTACACCGTGCGACCAGTTGTGCAGTATTTTTCTAAACAGAAAGCCTATCCGATCGATATAACCGATAATAAAAATGATGTTTAAGAAAAAACAAAGAAAAAAAAACAAAAGTATGCTTTTATAAAATCTGATATGGAAGCCGATAATAATTTTACATTAATAGTGTGCAAAATAATCAGTAAATATATTCAACTAACTTAAACATGAAAATACGTACAAAAAAGTAGTTGATTACTTATAATGCGCAGTGGTACAATTAGGGCATTTTAATTATTTTTTGAATACCTTTTGCACAAATATATTTTTGACAGAAATTATACTTCAGAGTATTGCTTGAACTCTTTTATTCTGCCATAAGGGAAGAATTGTCCTCAATTTTTTTTTTGGGTAGTTCTTCTATAATTTGTTTTTAATTTGAAAAAAAGCCGTGTTATATATATTAGAAGGAAAAGATTAAATGTTAAATCTTTCCATGAGTTGATCCTTTATTAGTTCTTAAGTGTTTTCAAAAATTACCTTCTAGGCTCTAATTATTCATAGGATTTTGGCCACCGTGTAAGTTTAGCATTTGTTCCTGTTATATTGATTAGTGTGAAAAATATAATATTACCATGGGTCACCGCTTCAGACTGTATTAACCCCGCTTTTAGTTTCATTGTCGTGTATTATTATTGTGGCGTCTGCTCTTAGTGAGCAATAAAATTACATTATTTTTTTCCGGTGTGGGATACCAAAGTTTTATTTTTCCGAAATCAAAATATTAATGAGCCAATTGTCGTGTATTTATTTATTCAGGATTTATACGGTATTTATTTTTTATTTTTTCTATGAGTTTTTATTATATTTTTTTTCATTAAAAAATTTGTTAAAACTGAAGTTGTAGTTATATACTAATTATCTGCCGCCAAATCTCTATTTAATTTCTCAGTTGGTATCTCCGGTCTCTTTTCGATACCTGCAGGTAAATTAGAAATCTCGTGTGACTGCAGGCTGTTTTACAATGCGGCACAGAAAATACACCGCGGACTGCTTGTATTACAATTTTATGCGCGAAGTGTTTGAAGGTTAAAATAATAATTAATCCAGTAATATGATGGATCCGTAGCAATACTAAACATTTTTTTATACAATTTTCGGGTGAAATTAGCAAAAACATACGCGACTGTAGTTTTATCAATTCCGCTTCAAAAATGTTCAAAAACAACAAAAAAAAGCGTGATTGAATATAGTGCCACTACCAGTCGTCTGTTGTGTTTTAATTTCCAAATAGCGCGTTTCAAAGTGCTTATATCTTTCAAAATATTAATTATACTCGAATGAAATAAACGTAATTGTGTTTGGAAGAATACATTTTTTATTAGGGTAATATAAAAAAATTATCATCTTATTTTGCTTCGTTAAAATGAATTACTATTTTGCTTTAAATATTTGCAAAATTTCGTGTTTAAGAATTTTTAAATGTACATAATTTCAGAAACGGTTATCGGTATTTCTTGATTTTTACGAGAAAGATAAAATTGATGGCATAATGGTAGACGCTGATCAAAGTGGCAAATTAATCAACTTGATGGATGCATTTGTTATATTTTTAGAGGGCGGAGATGAATCTGATCTGGCTATTTTGGAAGGTTAGATATATATATATTTTTTTTAAATTACAGTTACCAAGCGATAAAGTGCCAGTTATAAATAAATGTTTTTATTTTATTACTTTAGATATTTCCGGTGCAGTTAAACCGTTTAATTCGACGGATCACAATAAGTTGGAGAATAATAAACAGTACGTGCTATATTTTAAAGAATTTTTATTTTATTACCTCGGAATATTTATATATATATATTATCGTTTTCTTGGGTGAATAATGAAGCGAGATAAAAAGATCTAAAATAATACATATCAATAGATGTCGGTTAAGATCGCTTTGTACATTGAGATAAATTATTTCTGAAATTAAACGGATTTGCCTAATAATTTCAAAAAGAGGAAATGAAATATATACGTGGAAAAATTTATTACGCTAAAGAAATTATGTAAAAATGTACTTCATGACAAACTACTTTTGTTAATTGTTTTAATTAGACAAAATTTACGTTTTAAATGTTAATATTTATTGCGGTAGAAAATGTAACAGTGAAAAAGAATATACGTTTGGTTTCTATATATGGATTTTAAAAGTTGTACTTTGGTTTTACGTTTGATATATTTTTTAATCAAGAATAATTATATTTGGTACATATAAGAGCCATAAATTTAATTTGGTAAATTATTATTAGTGAATATAAAAAAAAACTTAGATTTTTATGTAATCGAAATAAAACGTAAAATCGTATACAAATTTGAACGTATTTGTACTTTTTATGTGCAGTACAAATAGTGAGCTATCAAAAACAAATTCAGCCGGTACATCAGATAAGGTAAAAGAAAACGTTAACGTGTTGGATTCGTCTACATCAGATACCGAAGTTAACGATCAAACGGTGACGACAACGCACGATGATAAAACCGGTAATTATTCACTAAATTTGTACGAAATCGATTTCGACGTTTTAATTTTTATGAAAGCGGAGGTCCAATACTTATGTACAAAGCTTGTTTATTTATGAACTTTAGTTGTGACATTTCTTCCTCTTATGTAGCTCTTTGTTTTGGGAGTTTGCATAATAATTTTTAGAATGCAGCTTGTTTGTCTTGTTGATCATTTCGCCGCCGCTTTTATTATCAAAGTTTATTATTGTCAAATTAGATCTTTCATTCGGTGGAATGTGCATTTCTATTATAAATAGAATTTTATTTTTTATTTTATGTGCTGCGTAATTTTTTCCCCATCTTTGATCATTTTTACCACAATTGAGGATTGTAGGTCATATTTTTCGATCCTTTCTTTGTTCAATGGGTTTTTTCTTCAATGAAGTACACATTTTAAACTGTTCTTGAAGTCGGTATTTAATCTTTAAGTTTCGATAGCACGCTGTAGCACCGAATATCGCGTAGTCCTGTTTTATCTTTAGCCTTAATTGTATTTTTAGCTGTCTGTTGATTATTAAAAATTTATATAAACTTAAGCTTCGTTATATTTTTGGGCTATGCATAGACGGTTGCGTTCTAATGTTACGTTGATTTCTTTAAAAAATTCGATAAATTTCGTTATAGTATGGACTTAAAAAACTGTGAAGTGCATTACGATGATCACCGTTACAAATCTAATGGATTGTTTCTGTTTTGATATTTTAATAATTTTCTTTACCTTCGATGTTATATTGTCCGTTCATTTCTTTTCTATTAGAAAACAATTTAAATAATTACTTGTTGCTTTTTTCTTATTGTTCAATTTTTATGCAAATGAAATAAAAAAGGTCTGCATGAAAGAAGATGCAGAAATATGGAAATTGAAATAGAAAAAAGTGAATATATGCAAATTTGCTGTTAATACGGCGTTGTAGAGGATGTAGTATTAAAGTTGAAATGATGGTACGAAAGTGTAGTTACTATGGGGAAAAGACAAAAGCATTGAAAGTAACAGAGAATTGCGAAGAAGTATATAAGAATTAAGTAAAATTGCACGAGTACCGAATAAGTTAAAATATACGATTTTTAAAATGCATACGAACAAAAATAGAAGTTACAGTGAGGATAGCTGATGTGCAAAAGAAGCATTTGAAAGGAGAGGGGAATTATTAATGTAATTTATAAATAAGAAACTAAAATAAAAGTATTACAATGTGTTCTGTTTTGAATATTTTTTTATGTGGCGCAGAAACTTGGACTTTATGATGCATTAAAAATTTTTAGGATTCCGTACATATAATGTACAAAATACTAATAAGATGGTTCAGAAACGACCAAAATATCAAAAAAAAAACAAAAAACAATAACTCATGAACGGTTTGACTTATAAACTTCAAATTTGAAACATAAATCGCAATTAAATTTCTCTTTAAAACGATCTATAACTTTAAGCTAACCGATTATCCTGGACGGCAAAAAATCCAAAAAACCGTCATGAATATATAATATCGTTTTTAAAACGACCTCAAAAATCACTTCAGTATTTATAACTCATCGCCAAATAAACCTTTAAAGGTGAAATTCAAAATATAAAACAAAAATCAGAAGCCCTTTCATAAAATCAAAAAATTACGATTAAAAAATTGTACTGCCCCCCCCCCCCTCTCCTCCCGGGTCTAAAAACAGCAAAATAGAGGATGTTCACGTAAGCAGTAGCCCGATTAAAAAAGTTGAAGAAACCAAAATGCATCTCAAATATATTAATAAAGAACCGTTTTATAGGAAAACTATAGCCGAGCTTACAATTTTATGTTTAGACTGTCGGGGTACCGAAAGCTCGAAAGTTTCGAAAAAAATATTTTTTTCCCGGTCATGTGATATATTGATGGAAAGATCGCTATTTGTCGGGACCAAAACCGTATTTCATTTTCTTAACGAAATTTTTGAAGTTTACCAAAAATTCAAAAAAACGCGAGAAGTGATGTGTAGCGCCCGCCATTTGAGATGTGAGTATTATAGCTAAACATTTTGAGCGAGGTTGGAAATGTGCGCATCTCCGTATATTTCTCTGTTTTGGAACATTCGGATTTTTAGCTTTAAATTTAGCCTCTCGAGGCGCCAGAAGTTCGAAATTTTTTAAAAAAAGTATTTTTTTCCGAGCACATGATATATTATTTGGAACGAGCGCTATTTGTCTGGAAGGAACCCGTATTTCAATTTCTTATACGAAAAGTTCAAAAAAACGTGAAAAATGATGTGTTGCCCCGCTTGTGGCGCAAGTATTATAGCTGAAGATTTTGAATAAGGTTGAAAATATACACATACCTGTATGCTTCTCTGGTTTGGAACATTCAGATTTCCAACTTTAAAGTTAGACCTTCGGGGTGCCGAAAGTTTCGAAAAAAGTTTTTTTTCCCTGTCATGGTGATATAACGATGGATCGAGAACAAAATCGTATTTAATTTCCTTAACGAAACTTTCAAAGTTGGTAAAATGTTTAAAAAAGCACAAAAAAGGCATGTAGCCGTTCCATGCAGCGTGAGTATTATAGTTCAAAATTTCGAAGAAGGTTAGAAATGTGTACTTGCCCGGTTATTTCTCGGTTTCCAACTATAAAATTCTGCTTTTGGAACGCCGAAAGTTCGACATTTTTGAAGAAAATTTTTTTTTATTTGAGCATGTGGTATATCGGTAGAAAGATCGCCGTTTGTCGGGATCGAAACCGTATTTCATTTCCTTAACGAAACTTTCGATGTTGACGAATTGTTCAATCTCTCCTTCTTTATGGTGCAGAAATCAGATTTCTTTGTTTTGAATTTAGTATTATGTAAACGTAAATTATAGTCTTACATAGGGAATCTTCAACGCATGAAACATCATGTTCGACTGAAGTTGTTAAAAATTGTTCTTATAAGACAAATGTTGAAGATTAAATGGGTAGAAAAGGTTAAAATTAAAGTTGTTTTAAAAGGAATTTAAAATGAAGGAAAAATTGAGAAGATGATTTGAAAGAGAAAGAGGTGTATTAACAATTGAAAACAGCTGCTGAAGAAATAGGGAAAAGCTGAGATTTAAAATTTAATTATAGTGGTGAGTGAAGTGTGTAAATTACAGAAATGAACTGAAGTGTTAGAGAACGAGTTTCGATGAACTTGTCTTTGAATAGAACATTGATTATGAAGAATTTTCTTGTACTTATATTCGTTTTGTTTTCGATTTAGTGAGATAATGTGCTATACTTTTATATATTGTAAATTTTTTTTTTATTTTAATTTTTAATTTTAGACGCTACGTTTCTTGTAATTCTCGATTTTTTCATTTTACATATTTTTTCCGCTGGTTTGTGAACCAGGTTTTTAAGCATTTTTTTTACATTTCGCAAGTATTTATGTGATTATTAATTAATTAATTTATTTTTAATGTACTCTATTTTCATTGTATTTTGCATCTCGATTTTTACTATGTTGTTTATGGCTTGGTGAAGTTCCTAATTATTTATGTAATGCTAAATGCCTTTTGGGGAAAGTTTGCATAAAATGAAGAGAATTAATTATTGTTGTTGTGTACAATTGCTCATATTCCATCACTGCTCGGTATATTTTTAAGTGTTCTGTAAAATCAGATCAATAATTTAATTGAAACCATGGCTAATTGTATTTTGCAACTGCATAAACGAGTTTACATTCAATAAAAAAACAGGATTTTGTATTTTTTGCCAATGATGTCACGAATTTGTTATTAATAAAATATCATCTTGAACTTCTAGAAAAAACTGATAAAGAAGAGACCGATCAGAATAATGTCGATACTGTTAATGAACAATCAAATGGTAAGTTAATATAATTTTCATTTTTGACAAATTTGTTTATTAATTATGTGCGTTTTTAATAATTATTTTGTAATTTTAATAGATAAAATTATAGATACAATCAGTTTGATTAAAGATGGTGACAGCGACGAAGATGATAAGGTAATAATAATTAGGTTCTTTTTATTTTTATGTAAAATATAAATATAAATTTATATATAAGTGTATGTATTGTATATGTATATAGATATATTTTTTCTGTTTGTTTTTGTGAAATTCATTAGTAAGTAAGTAGATATTTTGATGTGAGTCTGTTTTGTGTCCTTTTTCAAGATGACGGTAAAATACTGTTTGTTATTTTTTATGTTTCTTTCGTTTGGGTATGGTATTCGATTTCAAGCGTGAAATGTCGTGTTTTAGGCGATACAGCTTATACCGGCAGAAGTAAATTAAGAGTAAATGAATACGAATATTTATATATTCTTAAATTTATTGCAAAAGTGATTAAGCCAAATAGGAAAAGGATAAAATTCAATCAGAACAGTTCTAAGATCATCCTATAATTATATAAAATGCAGATATTTAAACAAGAAATAATTTAAATTTGCCTACGCTTTATCGCTGGAATTGCGTTCGTAAAACTGACTTGAAGTTCAATTTGTTCACTAAAGGTTCGTTGAATGCTTTGCTTCTCAAAACACAGTCGGAACTTTGTGATTTCAAAAAGTGAAACTGTATTGACAAACTGGAATAGCTTTGTAAGTTAGGTCCATTTTATTCGTCTGTTATCGTAGTAATGCTGTTTCTTGAAATGGAAAAAGTAAATTTTAAGAAAATTCAGTTTAAACAACTATCGAATGGCTGGCTTTGTTCGAAGCATCTACATCTGTTTATTTCATAAAGTGCCAGTGTATTATTAATAATTTTTAACAATTAGGACAACACGGTAGTCTAGTAGTTAAGGTGTTCGGCTACTAAACTGGAGATCACGGTTCGATAATTGTCTTATTTCGGATCCAAGTCGTTCCCAGGTTTCTCTTCTTCTTCAGTGCCATGACTGTTCTCGATCCTAGGCTCAATCAACGGCAAATTTCATTAATTCTCTATAAACGTTCCTATTCATTGTTGTGTGAAACAATTCTTCAACGCTGCAACCTATCCATGTTTGTAGATTCTTGAATCAAGATAATCTCTGACCAATTCTTCTTTTTCCTTCTACCTTTACCATCAGTATATTCTGTAATGTGTGTATTTCGGCCCACGCATCACATAACCAAAGTATTCCGTTTCCCTTCTTTTGACCATATCAAGCAGTTTTTTTCCTTTCTCACCGTCTGCAGCAGCTCAGCGTTTGTCGTCTTTTTAAGTAAACGCCGATAACACCAAAACTCGAAGGTCTCTAATCTGTTAAGTGTTCTGAACGTCAATGTCCATGTTTCCACACCATGTAGTAGCACTGACGAGACATTGTATTTCAGAGTTCTGAATCTTAAATCGAGATCCAATTCATGAGTTGTTAGTACTTTTTTGATTTTCATGAGGGCGAAACGCGTTAATGCGACATCTAATTTTCCTAAAATAATTAGATGTCAGAGAAATGTGGCGAAATGAAGGCACTTTATCTTCACAATCCTCAATGCCTTGTCAATTTACTTTACTTTGGAATATACTTTGAAGTGGCGAGATAGCTCGATAATCACAAGGTGCTCGATTACTAAACTGGAATTGAAGGATTTGGGACTTGTCTCCGGATACTAGAGAAATGTGAGAAGAAAAGAACTGCTCTTATTTTTATTAGTACTATTGAGTTCAGTATATAGTGAACCCGAATTCTAGACGTTTGATTCTTAATTCGTATATTAAATTTTGTTTATAAAAATTAATGTTCACTATTTCTTTTTTCAGAATTTAGTTAAGAAAACAGCTCCGCGGCCTCTGCATCGGACCTCTTCATTGTTCCTACGTAACCTGGTTCCAACTATTACCAAAGAAGATATTGAAAATGTAAGTTAAGAATTTTTCTTCATTATTTATGCACATAAACCGACTGTAACTTGAAATTTCGTAACACAAACGCATATAGTTCATAATGTATGGCGGTGTTGACAGAAATTTGCAACACATGATCTCACCGATTAACTTTATATAGTCATTTGTTTTGTTTAATATGTTGAAATTAAGAAATCGTTGATATTGCAAATATATTTTTTAATTAATTTTTTGTTATCTATTAAAGGCTCCTAAACTGGAAGGTGTAAATCAATTAATAGTGAGTTGCAAGATGTTTTAAAATTGATTTATTTCAGGCGATATTAAATAAGTTATTAGAGTTTAGAAGTTAAAAAAAAAGAATAAAGTATAAAAAAAAAATTTAAAAAAGTTTTTTATTTATTAATGCAATAAAAATAAGGAAAATAATGTTTTGCTGGTTCATCAAATTGAGATATTTCAAAAGAAGGTATAAAAAATAACATTTCATATCTGTATCGGCTAACGTTTTTATCTTATTCTTTTAAAATATCCCATTTTGATGAACCTGTAAAAATTATTTTCCTTATTTTTATTGCATTAATAAGCTTTTCTCTCAGTTTTATTATATTATTTTATTTTTCGGAGTAAATTTTCACTAAATACTGTTTTGTTTTCAGATACGCCTAATATCAGCGTTTTTTGTTACAGACGTATTTTTATCACTTAATTTATAATATACGTTTTAGAAAAAACGTTGATGGTATATTTAAAATTTTCTAATTTACTTTTACTTAATTAGCCAGTTTTTATAGTAAACATGAGATTAGTACAGCCTTGTATGCAATTAATTTTATAGGCACTTGCTTTATTTGCAAAAAATAGTCAGTTTGATATAATGTATTTCGTAAGAAACCTCTACGCACCAAATGTCACTTTGTTATTAGGAATAATACCGAAACACTTGTAAAATGTGTTGCTTATGTGGCGCATTCTTTATTTAGTTGATATGCTTCAGTCTGTTCTATGTTTTGAGAAAAAAGGAGAATTTAAGTTTTACTATAATTGATAGTCACTCCGGAATTCTTTTTATTTCATAAAGTATTTGTAAGAATATTTGTAACTCTGGAGCGCTACTTTTGAAGGTATTAAGTTTCTGTATGGAAAAAATATTGTCATTGTTCTTTTAATCTTCGAAAATTAGACAATATACTCTCAAACATCTATATTCAATTTGAATTTTAATAATTAATAAATATTTTTAAAAATCACACATGTACAGAAATTTAAAAGTTTTCGTTCATAGCGACTTTGAAGAAATCAGTTGGACTTATGAAGCATTATACTCGTATCTTTCATTCCGTAGTAAAACTACTTTATTAATGTTTGCATTTTTTAGAACATTATGTTTTAATTATCATTTGCCACAAAGCGTCACGGTTTATTGTGTTGATGGTTTCTTTATAAAGCCAGTAAATGTTATTTTAATCCGTCCCTACTTTCTGTTCATAAAAATTAGATTAGTAATACAGATTTTCTTAGGATTTTTGTTATTGTTATTTAAAAAATGTCACAATTTTATATAATGGAAATGTGTAACGAAAAAATGTCTTGAAGTTAAATGTTAGAATAGGATTTTTGTGGTTATGTTATTTTTTGTGTGTGTTGATGCCAGTAAGAATTACGTTGTAAATTTTGATCATTTTATACAAAGTATAGAAGAGAAAGAGACAGAAATGAAAGCAAGAGGGGTCAAGGGGCACAGCCCCTTGCGAGGCCAAAATGGCCGAGTTTATATATATATATGTGTGTGTGTGTGTGCGTGTGCGTGTGCGTGTGCGTGCGTGCGTGTATATGTATGTATTTTGCGAAGATAATTCTTTATTATTGGGCTTCTAATTTTCTGTAACACAATAGGTATTCTACTATAGTTTCATGAACAATGCAACTAATCCTTTCGGAACTCTGTGTGGCAGTTTGTTTAATGTAGTTAGCGGAAATTACAGAATTTAATAGTTGTTGAAAGTATTCAATTCATTTTCGCCTAATCTTGAAACAGTTACATTAAGAGCTATTGTTCCACATTTTGCATGTAGTTAGTAAATATCCTTAATTTCTACGAAGAAAACATTTATTATTCATTTATTTAACAAAATGTTCAACAGATGTTATATTTAAAGCATATATGTGTAAGTCTTGTTTTTCAAACGAGTTGAATTTTTCAACTTCTCTTAGTCACCGTATGTTTTGTGGATAGTGATGCGTGATTTTAAATGTTTTTCCTTCTGTTTTTTTTTTTTTTTTTTTTGTAATAAGTAGAGATAATAATATCGGGAAGAAAAGCTTAATATATTTGTGTTTTTTTTTTTTTTATAGATCGTGAAAAAGTTCAAAGGTTATCTACGCGTTGCATTAGCTGACCCTCAAATGGATAAAAGGTGGGCAAGAAGAGGTTGGATCACTTTTGAAAGAGACGTCGACATTAAAGACATATGTTGGAGGATTAGCAATATCAGAGTAAGCTTTTACCATTTAAGTGAAAAAAAAAAAAATAAATATATATATATATATATATACGTTTTTATTTTTATTTTTAAATTTCACAAGTTGAAAAAATTAAAGTAAATACGATCTTTGTTTTTCAATTCTAAGTGGTCCCGAATTAATGTTTATTTTCGGCATTTGCAAATAAGTTTGTTAGCTAGATAAATAAACGAAGATTTTCAATTTAAAATATAAATTAAGATCGTTTAATAGAATTAAAGAGAATCAAACCGGGAGCATGAGAAATCCATTAAATATAATACGATGGTCAATTAATATTGAATTTTTAAAATAAAAATAAAAAAAAATTATAACAAGAAATATTAATAATCAAATTATAACTATTACTTATCGACAATTTAGATAAAGGACAACGAATTAAATCCGATTGTTAATCGCGATTTAAGTCGAAGAATTCGTACAGTTAGTTCAATAACGACAAACAAACGCGTACTGCGAAATGACATGAAGTTATGCGTTCAAATTATAACCAATTTAGATAAAAAGTATAATCTGTGGAATGAAAATCCTTCGGACGAAGTAAGTACTTTTTTTTCGATTTTTTTATATATTTATTTTATTCGAATATTGAAATATATCTGTTTTTAAAACGCGTTCAGGTTAATACTTGTCGAATTCAAATATTACAATAACGGTGTTCTATAAATTCATCTATGAAAACTTTTGGTTTATAATTAATAATCTGTTTTAACTTTTGCTATAATGAGATCTTCCGCGTAAGAAGCATCGGATAGTGAGAATTTTTTACATATATTCCGCATAAAGGGAGCTTATTTCTGTTAATACAAGATGTTAATACAGTAAAAAAGTACCGTGTTGATAATACGCGCACAGTTTAATTATTTTTATTAATGCATTGGACTAATATAATTTTAAAAACTTTCAACATATGATTTCCTATAGTTTATTTTCCATTAGTAAATTAAATAAAAAAATACACTGAATTTACCATTTCCTGATTTCTTTGGTTACATTAAAATACAATTTTCGAAATTTTGTTATATTTGTCTAATATACACGCGTATGCTTTTTATTGCACCATGAATTATGAGTGAAACAATTTTCGGATTAGCTTTATTATTAGTTTTGTATAAATATATTTTGAATATACCATCATTTGTTATAAATTAAAAATTAAAAAAATTTGGTATAAAATTTCTACGATTTAACAGGCTTCCAATATTTGAAAAAAGAAACAATGTAGTGTTTGGATAACTGCACTTTTTTCCTCTTTAAATCTATTTTCCACATTATCTTTAAACTTATTCGGATGAACTACTTTTATTATCGTAAATGAAATTTGAATTCGGTTATTGGATCTTATTCAATTTTTAAATTTCATCATTGATGTGACTATTATTTTGAAGTATGTAGATATTATAAAATTAACGCTTCATTTAACTAATTAAGTACCCATTTAAGAGCACATTACTTTGTTTTTTGAAAATCTATCAGTGAAATAAAAACTTTTGTTAAACATGAGTATCGTGGAATCTTATCGATTAAGAGTATTTGTAAAAACTTACAGAATTACGTAAGCTTTCCAAATGGGCAATTTTGAACATTTATTTTCGATGTATTTCTTTTGAATGTAAACATATTATCGAGTAGGCTGCATTTCTCTTCGTTGAGTCTAAGCAGAGTTATATACTTTTTGGTGTTTTTTCGTTGCGGTACAAGCTGCAGGTATATCGTAGAATATATTAACTTCGTGATGACTCACAGTTTAATTAATTTTTTCCATAGAAATTCGTTATTAAAACGTTTTTATTAAAATATTATGGTTACAGAGTAGAGTAGGAAGGCAAAAAACGTATCGAACTTGATAGGTGCCCATCATAATTATATATAAACGAAAATAAATTGAATCAAATAAAACCTTCGGATAGTTTTCAAGACTTGTTAAATGGATTTTAACCATTTTTACTTTAAAGATGTTTTTTTTTTTTTGACATCCAGATAAGTGTCCTTATCTCTTTTCGCCGAGTTCGAGCTGAGTTTTGTATTCATTAGAGATCAGATGTGTGTGCGTGTGTGTGTTCAGGATTACATAAAAAATGTTTAAATTATCTACAGTTGATTTAGTTTTAGTTGGAATTTTTATTTATTTTTTATATATTGACTTATTTTCGTAAGAAAATCGTAGAAACCTAATTTCTTTTATTTAAATAGCTTAAAAATATTGACGTTTGTCGTTTTCCGAGTTTTTTTAAAGACATCTCAAACAGCAAAATAAAGTACAGCTGATTAGTGCTTGATTTTAATGAGTACTAATTACATTATGATACTACTAGCCTTTTCATTTTTTATGGTATTTTAATTGAAATATTTGAAAAACTATAAATGTGAGTAGTATGGTTTGTAAGTGCGGGAAATTTGAGAATTTAATTATCTTCAAAATGGTGTAATGCCTTTATTATGAAACTGGCCAAGCGAAGTCGATAAAATTGTATTAGGCTGATTTGTATGCGTGTTTAATGCGTGCCATGTCACTGTAACTGAGTTAGGTTCGGTGCAAAGAAAATTACAGAATGCAAAGCAAAAGTTCGAGAGCATAAATAAATAAGGAGATAACGAAGAGTGTCGGTAGTGGAGGATTGAAGAAGCAGAAAGATTTATATGTGAGACCTAAGAAGAATCTTAATGTAGACAAAGTGACGGCTTGGAATGAGAAAAAGGCTGAAAAAGAGTTTCAGTTGCAAAGAGTTGACTTTTTTATTTTAAAACACATAATATGCGAAAATTTCGCACGGGCACACATCTAGTATAATTATTAAAGTTAAATTCATGCCTAACGAATATTATAAGGAGGTAAAATTTGTTTTTGTTTGTTTATATGTAGAGAGAGGGGTAATCTTTAGAACTACCGAACCGGTTCTAAGAATTCTTTCACCAATAGAAAGCTTCACTGTCCCCGAGTAACATAGGTGAGCTTCATTTTGATGAAAATAAGTTTTCGATTCGAAATTTCAATATTTTCAAACCAAGTCGTAAGAAGAAGCGATGCTTGGCGGCTTTATGGGCGTTCAAGTAAATTCAGAAATAAGATCGCAGAATTTTACTTTTGCGTAAAAAGCTTTAAACAAGCGGAGAAAGATATCTGAAAAACTCAGATAAATATCAACAAGATTATAGGAAAATAAACTTCTAGAAGTAGATGAAATTGTAAATAAAGAGAACAAGGAACGAAAAAAATTGCGAGCAACTTATTTAATATGTGAAATTTCGAAACAAAAAGTGCAGCAGAGTTCTGCTAAAAGAAGAAAAGAAAAGAAAGGTAAACAAAGCAAACGTGAAAAATCATCAAAGCATTATTCAAGCGAGGTTTTTCGTTCTAATCATCGATATCTGATTGATGAATACGCTGATACTTCGACGGTAACGATTAAAGAATTGTTGGTCAAGTTTTAAATTGTTGTGGTAAGATAATTTTAGCGTGCAATGCATAAAAGTAGAATTGGTATAAAATACATCCAACATGACATTGATCGATTACTAAAGAAATATGGGTAAGTGAAGCCAACCGAGAAAAATGAACTGGCCCCAGTATTCTCTTCAGCTTCATTAGACTATTTTGAACTTTAATTTCACTCAGTCCATGCTGCCTTATCAGAAATATATGGCACTTTTACTTTTAGTTATTTTGAAATTTATCCGCAACCGATATGAGTTGCAGCGTACGACAAATTTGTAATATCGTACGTTTAATAAAACAACTAAAAAGCAACCTCGACCCGATAAAAACAAGACTAATTGGGTCTCGATCAGATTTTAATAGGGTCATTTACATCCCGACTAAATTGCATCGCATTGCGTCGATACAAAACGGACTTACCTATATCTTTTAAACGTTTACAGTCTGGTAAAAGTGTGATTTGCCCTCACAATAAATAAGTCTCAGGGACAAACATTCTCTCTGGTGGAAATCGACCTGAGAAAGGAGTGCTTTCCCCGTGCTCACTTATACATCGGTTTATCTGGAGTGGGATCTGTCGAAGACTGGCCGAATTCGTTATTCACATTTAAGTACATTAAAAAATCTATCTTTATTCTATACCCCGTTAAACGTTTTTAGCTGTTATGAAGTTCATAAACACTACAGTATACTATATACATAAACACTACAGTCATTATTGTACTTAAGTGAATAAACAACATAATCGCGAACATGACAAAGAGTAAGAATAATATTCTACGCGGGGCTAGTATTTAATAAAGTTTGTAAATACTAAATTTTTCCCGTAATTTAAATGACGGGCTGCAGTTTTTCATTTGATAACAATTTACAGTATGGACGAAACAAATTCGTTGTCTACCTTTTCTAACGATTTTATATTCTTCATTGTTTAACGTCAATTTGAATTACTTGTACTATTTCTTTATTTCTTGGATTTTTTTTTTTTTTTTTTTTACTTAATGAATTTTAGATCTTGGAATAAATGAATATTTAGGCCATTTTTTCTCGTGTGGTGATGTCTGCTTCAATGGAAAATTATGGTCCACGGGGAAACAAAGAAGTGATGAAGAGAAAAGTAAACGGAAATAATAGTGGGAGGTATCATATTACAGCGAGTGGAGTTATAAATCGACAGTTTCAGCTTTATTTCGCTCATTCAAACGATGAATCTTCTTATTTGTCCAACGGAGCTATTTTTAGACTGAGATGTGTACGGCGATGATCAGCTGATGGCTGGGCTCAAGCTGGGGACTTTTCCTGTCTAGACAGTTTTCGGCTTTGTTGCGAAAGCTCCATGTTTCCATATGCGCAGCCGACCAGCCTGTCTTTGGCATAGCTTTTGTTTTAGGGTTGGTCACTAACAAAGTCGCCGTGTCGTTTGATTTAATTTACTTCGGTTAGCATGGTCATCAGTTTTACCAGGGACGTGCCGCCATTTTCTTTCTTCTTGGTGCTTATCGTCTGGTATCACAGACGTGAATTTGCCGATTTGAAAAGTTTAACATTTTCTTACCTCAAGCCGCGTTTAAATTTTAAATATACGCATTAGAACAAAATTTTGTGTTCCGCAAATTGAGGAACGCTCCGTTTTCAGTCCATTGGTGGTTAGTGGCGACGGCTTGACACGCAGCAGGAGTGTTACACAAAGGGCACTGCGATCCCCGCTGCGGTAATAATTTTCGTTTTCGGTTTTCGAGGCTTTTCCTTTTGGCCAAATTTTTTTTTTTTTTTTTTAAGCACTGAAAGCCTAATTAGCTCATTGAGTAAAGAAAAGGATCTATAAATCAGTGAGATAATCAATATTTTACGGTGGTTTCCCGGGAACCGGGAGAGAATTAACTTAAGTCAAAAACTGTCGTGTTCGGGTAATGTCGAGCTCAAAATAAAAAAAAAATTCCACAATAAAAGAACAGATTTAAAGTTTTTATCATCGTGCGATGCGTCTTGTCCGCTAATTCAGTTTATTTTACAGTAACATTGGCTGTTTTTAAAATACTGTCTAGTGTTTTCCATCTAATGTAGCGTATCTTAACTTAAATAAGATTATTGTTTTACATATATTGTATTAATATATCTCCTTTTGTAAATTTATAAGGATCCGTATTCAGTTCAGTCGAAGAATCCGATACTTCAGAATATTACGTCGTATTTAATAGAAGAAGCTTCTGCTGAAGAGGAAGCTTTGCTCGGAGAAAATGAAGTTGTCGAAGAAGTTGATGAAACAGATTCCAACGTGTTCCAAGTAATTTTCGCTTTAAAAATATTTTTATGCGTATAAATAACTGACTTATTTAATAAAATTAAAATGTCCTTTCCAGTACGAGTAATTTGCGTTAGAGATCTTATACAGAAACACTGGGTATAATGATTAATTTTCAGTGCAGCGGTTACAAGCAGTGTAAAATAAGCTAATTTATAATAACACGTATCTGTTTCTCTTTTCACGTTGTAATGATTGAATTATCTCCCGCTTCATCTAGAAATGCGTGATAATATCATACGAACCATTAATGAATGTTGGGAAATAGAAAAAAAAAAAAAAATGTTCCAAATGAGAAAATTACGAAATCGTAATAAAGCCGATTATTACGTAGCATGCTAATGATTTATATCTACCTCTACAGCTAGAGGTTTCCGGAAATTCTGTGCTTTTTTAGGAATGTGTAGATAGGGTACTAGCATATTTTTGGCGTTAGATAATGCTATCGCGAAATTATATTATTAGCGCTGCAAGTGTAAAAAAAGACAAAAGTAAAAGGCTGTTATAAGAGTTATTAATAGTTATAAGAATTAAAAAAGTATAATACAAATGGCATACACACACACACACACACAATATAATCAATTCGCAGTAATGTACCCATTCACAATATAAATGTATTAAAAAAAAATAAAAAACAATATACAAAACCTGAAAAACATTTAAAATGTTAATTAGTTTTCCATGTAAATACATAATTATTTAAGCAAAAGTTATTAACTATGTGAATGTAATAATTTAAATAAATAAAAGTTCAAGGGAAGTATGATGTGAATAAATGACTGGTACACATAACCAATATCGATATGTTGATGTCTAAAACTAATTTGAAAGAATTTCTTTTAAAATTTTAATACATATATACTTTTTTTTAAATTTCTAATTTCTAATTGAGTATAACGTATTCTTAAATGAATGTTTGTGAATATCGTTGTTTTCGGAGATTACTTGCTTGTTAATGGTTCTAAAACTTTAACTAATAACCTTTCAGTTTGTTCTTCTAGCGAGTTGATGAACGTAAACTATTAAATGCATTATGCTAAATTCTGACTATTGAAATAAGTTTCAGCATATTGTGGTTAGCATTTTACCTTCTGTGTGCCCTTTGAAGTTGTCTGTTAAGGAAATATACTTTTAATTAAAACCGTTAATATATTCTACATCGAAAAATTTATCGCTTCGATTTTTAATCTGAATATATGTAAAACTTATTTTTCGATTAATTAAAGACAATCGTGTCGCGTTTATTGTTACCTTCTGTTTGCTTTCTCATATGAATACAGTTATTTTGCAGTACACATACAAGCTATATATTTTGAAGTACATATGTGTGAACATTAATGCAAAGAACGTAATTATAATTACAGTAGTTTTTCAGTGTTAATTTTAATACATATATAAATAAATAAATATAATATACGTTTAAAAAAAAATCGTCATGATCTAAATCGGTGAGGCAGGAGAATACGTAAAAATTAGACGATTGTTAATTTTATTCTGAACCATAGATGTATACGTTTTTTTTTAAAATCATTTTTACGTGTTTTTCGGAACCGAAAAAAAAGAACATTTCAAATTATTTACCACACAACAAAATCTCAATGATGGCTTAATTAGCTCTTAAACAGAATTGTTACCGAATTTCGATAGTAAGAGTATCAGGTATATCGTATTTTTGATATTTTCTGTCTCTCAGATTAATTAAAATTAGTTGCATAAAGGTACTGATGAGCTTTATTCAATAACTAAGAACTCTAATGGCTTGAAACGATCGAAATAACAGGTATTTTCAATTTTAGACCAAGAATTGATTTAGAAATATAGCTTTAATGAAAATTGATTTCGGTTGTAACGATAAAAACGTTACATTACTTCGTATTGTTAATTCTTTTTAGCTTAAGCCGCAAACAAAAATCATAATAATTGCATTATAACGTTCACCTACTTTATTATTATTGTAAAGGGAAATGGCCGGCTGCTAAATCGCATGTCATACGAAATTAACGTACATTTTTGTTTTTTCGAAAATATTAATTATGAATAACTTGCATCTCGTTTATCGAAATTTTAACGTGAGCTAGAGTTCCATAATTTTCGTTTGAAAACAGTCTTACTCTGACGAAAGTCACCGAAATCAAATTATAATTACTTTAAATTTACTGCCGCGTCAGATAAAAAAATATGCAGGTAGTACTTATTATGTAGTTGTGTTATGATCAGTATATGCACGTGGTGTTTAAGTTTCGGTTTATTATTTTTTCAGGCGTTGGACAGAATGATCTTGTACTTACGAATGACCTATTCGATCGATTATTATAATCATTGCGAGTATCCAAATGAAGATGAAATGCCTAATCGATGCGGGATAATTCATGCACGCATTACTTCTCCAAATACCAAGGTATTTTAGCTTTTTTTTTTTTCTTGAGCTATCGAGAATGAAATCGTACTTTACTTTTCCGTTCAGTAGTCATTCCGTAAAATAGTTGAAATTAGATAAAGAAGTATATGGAATTAATTTAAATTATGTTTTTAAGGTATCGGCGGAAGAAGTTTCGGAGTATTGTAAGTCGTTTAGGTCAAAATGTCAACACCTCTTAGAATTAGAAAATGACTTAACCGAGGAACAAATAGTTGAACTCGGTCGGAAAAATGCTGACGTAGAGGTAGAAAAGTTTATAGCGGCCAACACGCAAGAATTGGCACCGGAAAAGTGGCTGTGTCCTTTATCTGGGAAAAAGTTCAAGGGGCCCGAGTTTGTCTTGAAGCACATTCAGAACAAGCACGGAGATAAAATCGAGGAAGTTCGCCTAGAGGTAACGTCTTGTTTGCTTTAATGTTATCGTTTTTATAATGTATCCCAAATCTTCCAAAATAATTAAAGCAAACAAAAAAAAAGTCTAGTGTTGATTTGATTTCAGTTGGGATCTGTTATGGATGATTTTTTTTTTTTTTTTGTTTTTCTTTGTATTGTAGTGAATATTATTTTTTTGTCATTGTACATTTCTTTCATTATGTTCTTTATATGCGTTTTTTCCTCCTTTTTTTATTTAGTCTGCGTTCGATGGAATTCTTTATATTAGCTATTTTTAAATTTTCAAATTTTTTACTTTATATGCATTATTTTTGCATTCTATTGTAACCTGGATCCTCTTTACTTGATTCAGGTTTACTTTTTGGGAGGTTTTTAAAATCCATCGTGTATTTATTATATAAATTATATGAGAAAACCATGTTTTGATTTCAATTGATGTTGTTAATTTCATACGCTGTTTCATTTCAGTGCGAATACTTCAATAATTATCTTAAAGATCCGAAACGTCCGCAATTAATGGAACATCCAGGAAATAAATCGATAAATAAATCAACCCCAGAACCACCAGCGACGACATCGGTTTTAGCTCAGTCACACCCCTCTCCGTAAGTTCTAGCGTTTTATTATTATTATTAATATTATTTTTATTATTTATAATTTTTGCAGAATTTTGTTAAAATATGCTGAGATGATGTTGCGAATAAAATAGTGTACACATGAAATTATATTCAAATTGTGTCATAAAAACCGACATGATTTGGAAACACACACATATATATATATATACATATATATATATATATAATACCAAAATTACGGAATTCTGTTCTCGAGACGTGACAGTTTTTGCGATTTTTTAACGATTTAAATATAATTTCCGCGTGTTCAGTGTTGTTTATTATTAAATTTTGATTTAAAAAAATTTCTGGAAATGGAAACGTTCAAAAATTTGTGCAGGTATGAATAAAATAAAAGAATGAATTTTCATGTTTTTCGTTGAGTATTTGAAATTTGAAACGAAAATCATCAAAAAATTATAACGCGTGAACTACTATGTTCTACTGAAAAAGGTCTACACAATTTTGGAATTGTTAACTTGACAATCCGTACTAATATATAATTTTGCTGGCTACTTTTTAATAACAAATTACATCAATTAAGAGGAGACACAGATGTTGATCTTATTCTAGTGTTTCTATGAATTTGAGATACGGACTACCACCCAGCATTAAAGTTCTTTCGGTATTACAAAGTAATGGTGTCATCTCTAATCTGACTATTTCATATAAGAATCTTAATTTATTCACCTCTTTTATAATCACCGGTGATTTAAAGTTCGTTGTGTCGCGTGAAATGTAATAATTTGTGTACGCATGGTTACATTATACGTACGTTGAATGTTGCGTTTGTTTACACAAAAATATTTTTGGTAAAAAATCGATAAAAAAAAGTAATATAGACGCGAAGAAAATATCATGTATTTTTAAAAGGGGGTAAAAAAATTAAAATTGTAAGTTATTTGAAAGTTCGCCACTTCTTTACGAATGAAATTTTAATAAAAGCTACATTATGTGTTCGCGATATATTGTGAAGGCGTCGAAAATTAAAATTCGGTTGGCCATTGTTTGTTGTTTTATTAAGTACGGATTATTCGCTGTTGTAGAAGTTTTTCTTTGACAAATTTCGTTCGAGTTGCGTATAATTTTTAACTGAATATTTATAAAGTAGTGAAATTTATTTTAAATATGTTTACGGCAGATATCAGTATGGTTTTGGAGCGACAACCGGCTTGTATACCGGCGGTTACGGACGCGGTAATGTTTATGGTTATCCTAGGTCACCGAGAATTCCGTATAATAATCGAAGGTAATTAAAAAATTCATTACGCATGAACAACACGATAATTTCTTTGAAAATAATACCGATCGAGTGCTGAAGGATAAATTAATTAATAAGCGATAATATTTGCGCGTATATATTTTATAGATTTAAGGAATTTATTTAAATAACAGTGTATGCCGCGGTGATGGTGAATCTGTCAGTTGCGAGTGTTATAGGGGTGTTCCTGTAAAATAACTATTTTAATTAGTTTATTTACGGTGTAACTAATATATAAGATAACAAGTAGATTTTTTTGTAGAACACAAAAGAGATTAATGAAAGAAAGCAACTAAATATTTTATTTAAGAAAACTGTTAAACTCATTTAATAAAATACTACTTATTAAAATTTTACATAAAAAAAAATTACTTCTATTATTTTAATTCGTTATTTTGCTTTTTCTTTAAATGAAGTGATTTATTACGTATTAATTATCGCCCTTCTATTATATTTTATTTTCCGTTTTTGGTATTAATTCTGTAATGCAATTATTTTTTTCATTAAATATATAATTAGTGATTTCAGTAACAAACACAAATAAAAAAAATAAACGTATATTATTATACGAAGAGAATTATGCTCTTTCTTTACTATCTTACCAAGTTATTTAGTAAAAGTAAGAGAAAAAAGTGTTTAAAGAAGAAAGAGTAACGATAGAACAAAAACTGAAAAATATTAACGAAAAATTTATAAGCAAACAAAACAGTCAAATCTGCTCAAAATGTGATTAACTCCATAGCAACCAAGTCCGCCGTCTCAAAACTGGATATCATCCATCGTGTCTCTTTTCGATTAATTGCTGACATGTTCAAAACTCTCTTTTTCGGAAGTTGCATATAACTTCCAGGTGGTCACCTTACAATAAACCTCTTGATACGCGCAGTTGCTAATTTAAATCTTCCATCGGCAAAAGTTATTCTATACTTAATCTGGAGTCTATCTGACTCTTAAAATCTCAAGTGAAACGTATTTTATTTTCTGCATCAGAATGTCTTCGCAATGATTCCCTGTCGATTCAGAAAGATGACAGATAAAGGCTTTCAGAAATCTTTTTTCTATAGTCAGCAGGTTTAATCGCTGCTTGGAACGATTCCATCGCCATCGTCTGCAAGCTACTTTCATTCTGAAGAATTACGATATACATACATATATCGTAGAGCTTTTTGGTACAAAGTCGTTTTGGGGTCAGGAAGTGTTCCAACGTTATCCTCAGATTTTCACTACTGCCGCTATTCTCTGTCCTGCTTAGAGTATTATATGCCATTTTGATAGCTTTCGATTACGCGTTGCAATGCAGCTGCCACATGTTAACAGTCGCTAATGACGTTGTGACCGAACAGCGTAATATCTAAAACAGTTCAAATCATACGATGGCTGAGTCTATAACTAAAATTCTACCAATATCATTAGCCACCGTATCATTCTGCTCCTGGTCACGTAAATGTACCGGGAAATTTCATGGCTGACTACGCCGCGAAAGGGACATTCAGAATATTTCTGGCACCAAATATTAAGATCCCCTCGCAGACGCTAGTGAAAGAAGGAGAAATTTTCTTGAAAACTGTAGGCGCGAAATTGGGGACTAACTAACGAAATCAATTAGATCTGTATTGAATAAAACTACCCGTCTGCCAATAGAATTTTCAACCTCAGGGACGAATAGACCACCGTCGGTTCAGTGTCGTTTTCGCAATCGGGGTCACTCAAACCTTACGGTTATATATTATAACAGCCTGCTTGATCTGTGACAGATGCGGAATTCCTTATCACTTTTTGTCAGAATGTCCCAAGTTACTCGATCTGAGATATTTACTTCATTTTATCTCCCCTTTCGTCGGTTCTATCAAAAGATTCTCCTTCCGTCTCCTCTCTTTACGCACTCTGCTGAGCTTCTGTAATAGGGTTTAAACATAAAAACTGAGCCTCTAGCCTGGTTGCTCTGCGCACGTGCGGAGATTTAAAAAGGAAAACAGCTGTATTTTAGTAGTATAATATCGTAAACTAATTTCGGATAATCATCCCCGTGATTACGGGTAAAAGTAACCGACGGTGTTTTAAAGTATAGTTTATTATTGCGATTATTGCGTTCTTGAAATCTCTGTTAATAGTATAATATGCAGTTTTAGATAGCAACACTAATTATGGATTACCGAACAAATTAGTAATGTAGAAAGAATTGATTTCTTCGCATCTGTGCGTGTGTAAAAGCGCGTTTGTAAAGTTGCGTAGTTTTATTTCACGACACACACACACACACACACACATATATATATATATATATTATAAATACATTTGAATTTGAATATATTATATTTACGGCTTGCACAACACTTTGATGTTCGCTGATGCGAAAGCTACTAATTTATACTTTTGCCGATTTCGTATTGTTATGAAATTTAAAAATATTTGATGCTCTATATAGTTAAGCGTCGTTCGGGGGTTACACGTTTGTTATTCGATTAGTTATAAAAGTGCGGTATAGAACGATATACAAACGACCAAAGAAAGGTTAATAGCAGAAGGTGGCTATGCAAAATTGGAAATACGCCGACAGTTTTGTTTTAAAACCGATGAAATACAGAAATAGTTAAAAAATTGTGTTTCGATGTGTAATCCCGATGTCAGATTATCACCGAACATCCGGAATAAGATTAATGTGTCAGTGTCTGTTGAACGGTGAAAAGCCGATTTCGTATAAGCTTCCAATGCAGTTTTGCAGATCGGGAAATCGGAAAACTTTCGGCAAGGAAAATTGAGAAAAAGTCGGGTATCATAAAAATTATATTAGAATAACTCGTTTCTCTATATACAAAAATAAAATCATTTGCAATAGTCTGGATTTTTTCCTCCTGGATCTTACGTCAAGTCTTTCCTTTTTTGTGAAAACAAATTTTTCGATATAAGTTTAATGCATGTTCATGTTTCGTATTTTAGGGGAGGTGGAGATTTTCGGCCGATCGCCAATTACAGAGACCTGGATGCGCCGAAAGAAGTCGACGAATTTGCTTAATTTTGTAACACGTTTTTTTTTTTCTCTTTCTTTTGTATAATCTTATCGTATGATGTGCACTTGAATATTATACGTACATGCTATTTGTAAAAAATAAGCGCAATATGTACAGAGTTGTTATTAATTGGGTGTATATTTTACGTGATGTATTTATACGCGTAATTTTTCTCGTTAAAAGGCGCTCGTATTAATTTTGTATAATTAAATATAATAACGCGGTGATGATTGTTTTTCGTTTATCTCCGAGGCTTAATATAACGCACGCTGCAACTTGCAAGTAGCATACGAGTTTTCGTTAGATAAATAAACCGTGTTGTACGCTAGAACTTAGTATTAAGTTCATTTTTTTAATATCCGAATAGCGGAATAATAATATCGTTCCCAAAACTTTCCCCGACGATTTTTCCGAACAGGCTGTATTTTATAAAATTGCTTATTCTTTTTTTCTTCGATAGAAATATATTAGCTTATCTTTATCTCTCCCGTCTTTTTACATCGTCATAGTCGCGTTGCGTTATTGGCATGACTAACTTTATTTTCGACTCGATTTGCTAAGTGCGTTATTTTATATAACCGAGTCAGACGTCTGAAGCTGTAATTCAGAAAGTTCATTAATTAAAGAAAAAAATTACATTCATTGAGTTAAAAAAAAATAAGCTACGTTTAAAATCATTTTAAATTTTTATTAAATATATGTAGAATGCTGTGCGGTATTGGTAGTGATGTAATTAAAAAAAAAAAATTTTTACGTTCTTTAATCGAATTAATTAAATAAAGAGTATATACATATATAAATATGTGTATAGGTATATTTATTTAGTTTTTTTCCCGTAAAAAAATTTAGAAAAAAAGAAATAGTTTGAAATATGTAATGTGGTAAGGAAATTCAGTAATGTGATTTCAACAAATGTTTCTTCTTCATTATCAATGTTCGGTCGAGATAATCTGATTCGTACTGACTCTAAAGGAGATTAAGGCTACAATTAAAACCACGAACCCCAAAAAGGCACCTGTTTACGATCTAATAACCGCTAAGGTGCTAAAGGAATTACCGCGCAAGGGGTTGCTGCTACTAACATATGTATTCAACGCTCGCGATAGGCTAGTTTGCTAGAGCGCTTGACTTCCGTTACGGAGGTCACGGGTTCGATCCCGGGCGACGACAGAACTTATTACAAAGAATTAAATTAAAAGTACTCGCTCATAATCACGTGGGAGGCAGTGGCAACCCACCACGTACACCATCGTATGCGCGCTAGTATTACACCGCAGACACACGCGGACTGCATTTGTATATCGATAAATCAAACGATTACTAATCAGTTGTGAGTGTAATCTTGCACGTGTACACTAGTGTTGCATATAGCAATTGCCAAGAACGCTACCTGTTCTGTTCAGCTAGATTGTAAAGATAGGTAGTCTCGGCGCTCGTAATCGAGCTAACGAACGAAGAGAGAAGAGATGCTGAGATTAACCTACTATCCTGCACAGTTAACATTTTCGCAACTAGTAGTAATACCGAAACATAATAAACTACCTACAGGTGCTGCCTCATACAGGCCTATTTCAATAATACCGGTGATATCGAAATTATACGAAATTCTGTTATTAAAAAGAGTGCTTTCTTTAGTTAATGAATACTAAATAATACCATTTCGTCAGTACGGATTTAGAGCTAAAACTTTACAGTCCAACAGGTACATAGGGTGGTACAAAAAATTGAATCTGAATTCGAAGAGAAAAGGATTTACGATGTCGTCTTTCTGGATATAAGCCAGGCTTTTGACAAAGTATGGTATGACGGTTTATTGTATACGAGGTCTGACAGCAAAGTAATGAGACGAAATTCGTATAAAATGCATTTATTGAAATTTAATCAATTTGATTATTACACCTTAGGTACTTCCCTTCGGCACTAATGCGCTTGTTCCAACGCATTTTCCAATTTTCGTAGCAGTTCTGGAACTCTCTAAGTGGGATGCCCTTTAGGACCTCGGTTATGGAATTTTGAATGTCACTTAAGGTCTCAAAATGGGTTTCTTTTACAATTTTTTTTTATACGAAGAAATAGAAAAAAGTCACAGGGTGACGTGTCACCATACACTTTACCAAGTTTTTCTGACGTTTCGGTAGCGAATTTATTAACACAAAACTTTATCGCGTACCGTTGTTCAATAGTACGAGTTACCATTTTCGTAACGAGGTAGACAAACATGCACTAGTAAAACACGACACAGCTGGACAACAAATGATCGTACGAGAGTCGTGTATAGGTCTATGGAAGAGGAAGCGTGGGGTATTATCGTGCCGGAGTTTCAAGGTCGCAGTGTTACCACAGACGCGGCAAAAAAATCCGTCTCATTACTTTTTTCCAAATCACCATTACGAGTTGTTTTCATCGTATCTGGATGAAAGGTACTACCAAATCAAGTACGGAGACGAAGTATCTATCATATCCAATTAAGTCAGGAGTTCCACAGGGAAGTGTTTTGGTGTATATACATATAATACACAAATGTAACAACCAATCGGTGCTCAATCGTGTAAATACAACGAAACATGTTTATTTTTATTTCATGTTGGTCGCTTAAAAATGCCCCCTCCCCGTCCGCTAAAAGAAAAGCTATTATTCTCAAACTGATTATGAGGCTATATCGTTTTAAGAGCGTCAGTTTTTATATGAAAATTGCATTACGTTGTGAAACATAATTGCATTCAAATATTATTAGTACAATTATTTACAAAATTCATATCCCCCCCCCCCATTTGTATATTTAAATGAGTAATAAGTAAGGTTAATGAATTGTTTAGTCTTTCGTTTGTAGATCCGACTAAGTGAGCGCGGACAAATATAGATGAAGGCATCAGTGGCAAAAAAGTAGGCATGTAAAAGGTATTAATCGTAAAACGGGACTAATACCGTAAATATTTCATAAAACAGAACTGCGAGACACTTTTCCAGGAATTGGAGAAGGAAAGGAAGACTACATTCGTAGTCATTTTATTGAGAAACTATTCAGTCCTCTACCTATTGCAGTGGAGCCGCTAGCAATCAGTTTCCAGTTTCCAGCGGGGATTTTCACCTCGAAATTCACTTTCTTTCAACTTGAAGCAAATTAACCCAAGATAATTAATCATTTAATCTTTAATATTATTTTTTGTTTCTCGTTTAAAATGTTATGTATCGATAATTCCATGTTAAGAAAAGGTTTATAAAGTTTGAGGGCGGGTATATGCTCCTGTATGTCGAATATTCCATACTGGATCCGCCACTGACTATTACGTAATTTAATTTACACTTCGTTATAATTGGACGCTGAGCATGTTGCGAGCATATAAAATTGTAAATAAATAAACAATTAGAATAGGAGAATTGCACGTAGTTTTGGCAACGAATCTGAACAAAACGTTGATGGAAATTTTAAACGAAATCATACTGGAATAAAAATTAAATTCGGTTTTAATTTCGCTGTCGTCATTATTGGAATAATTTACCTGTTCTAATTAAAATAAAATCAATATATTTCGTTTATTAATTTTACTTATTTCGTATTTTCATTTGTTACAGCAGTTCGATAAATATTTTTGTAGCGCAACCTCATCAAGTTTCGAATTAACAATTCGTCGTTCTCTTCGATTTCGTGTAATAATTCAAATTTATGTATTTTTTAAATTTCTTCAAAATTTATAGTGCTCACCCACGCGTCTGTCGAGTCTCTTGTAATAAGGGCTTTTTCGTTACTATCGGTATATAGTTTTCTTTTTTAAAATACGTCACTAAATTAAATAAAAATAATTATAAAAAAATTAATGGTTGCATGTTTCAGAGAAAACCAGCCCTATGATCAAGATTCCTTCATTTTGAATTTGCTTTTCTCGCAAGATGATTTGTCCATTGCCATTTCAGAATCCGGTATGTTCTTTTATATCGGTTGCGTTCGTTTTATCCTCCACCTATGTTGCTCGTGTTTAAACTTTTCTTGCTACTAATACCGTAATATTGCGCGCCGTCACTAATTTCATATGTGTTTTAAATTCGTCATTAAGAATACATTGGATCCGTACAACATTTCCATTTGAAAAATCTTTTCGGCTGTAAGAAATTGCGGAATTCCAAAAAATCGTTTGTCGAAGCAGTAACGTACGCAGAGGGTGGTACTCCAATAGTGGCGGAGAGGTGTAGTGATAATGATAAAGCATGGGGATGGTGTAACGTGTATGTGGAATTTTAAGAATACATTTAATATTTCATTGAAAAGGTATTAAAAATAATATTGCCGCTCTTTTAAATTATGTAGAAAACATATTTTTGAATTATAACGTGAGTGCGGATGGGAGGGGGTAATTCCTTAGGGTGCATCAATCGATGGCTTATTTGTAATTTGTCTTAAATACGAGTAATTCATTAACCTTGTTCGTCATATTCTGCGCAATGGTCTTTCTGCGTGTAAATACATTTAATGCTATTTCACAATTACATGAAGAAATTGAGAACACGAAAATATATTGATTACAAATCAAGTCAACCGAAATTAGTCGGAATTTTAATTATAATTAATGTGTATGTTTTGATGTCCCGTATTTTCGATTTATTCGCGTAGTTACGAGTTTTAGTGTTTCATATCGGACCACATTATGAACACACCAGATACTACACAGTAGAAAGGTAAATTAAGAAGTTCGCGAAATAAATGAACTGATAATCATAAAGAATACAGCGAAGCAGTACTAAATAACTGTAATCAATGATAATGAAAATAAAACAGATTTGAAGGAAAGAATTAATCGAAGGATAAAAAAAATATTAAAAGTACGCTGTATAGAATATATTGGGAAACGACATTGCGATCTGGAATTTTCCTCTTTCTCTCGAGAATGAAATGATGTGTAAGAAACGAAGAACTTTCAGCGAATTGGCGCGCAGAATAAAATTTAGTATATTTTTAAAACGTACATAAATTCGACTAAGCCTGTAGCGTATGTATATATTTTATTGTTTTCAGTCGACTTAGTGTCGTTGGTTAGGCAGTTTCGCTTCGGTGAAGTTGACTGTGAAATTTACTGCCCCCGCACGTTAACTATACTAAATTTAGCAATTACGAAATTGACGAACCTTTCTTTCACCTCTGAATAAAAAAAATTATTTTACAAGGAATATTTTAAATTTTATACACATGCGGACAATTTCACCTTGTTAAATTCAAAAAAAAAAAAAAAGAAAAAAAACTTATTTGTTCTTTTAGCGAACTAAAGTAAGTTTCGCTTATTATTACTACTAATACATTTTTTTAACGATTATTAATTAAAAAAACAATTTAAAAATTTATAATGCAACAAACCGAACATAATAAAAAATTTAAAAAAGGTACCGACTTCAAAATTTGCTCAAAAATTTAATGACAATGCACTAAAAAATAAAAAATAATTATTTTATAAAAGATTCCTTTGTATGCCGTCCCAGCACATAAAAAATCGTTGAATTTGTCTTGTGTTTTTCTTCTTTTTTTTTTAAAAATTTGTCGCTCACCTTCAAATCCATATCTTCAATATTTCCTGCTTAATTTTTAAGCTATTGAAGCGTATACGAACGCGTAGAATTATTCTGTTGACTTATTTTATTCTGTATTAACGAAATTCAACTTTCGAACCTGTGCTTCTATAATATTATAAGGAACACCTTATAAACGTGTACGTGTTTATTCGGCGCATTTTCGTGTATTTATTTCCGGTGTCGTGTTTCTTAGTGGTTAATTTCGTTTCGGCTTTATTCAGTTTCAGCCGCAGATTTATTGTTTATTTCATCCGGTCTATGAAACCAAAAATTTAGTTTCGTTTCTGTAACTTTATCGGCTGTGTGAGCGTTGTAAATTACCTTATTTTTCTTTCTCCGATGCGAGGTACTTTATTCTAAAGCTGGAGTTAGTAATGAATACCTTGTGCTCACTGAAAAGTATTGCTAACATATTTTGTAATTTTTTGTTCGATTCCATAGTATTGCCGACAATGCAAATCCTGTTTTTAAAATTTTTGTGTATGGCTGTGTTATTAGGAGGGAAGGACTTAGTGTTTCTTCCCTGCTGTTCTTAATTCGCTTTCAAGTAGTTAAAGATTAAAATAAACGGAACGTAATATTCTCGCGGCAGTGCTCATCCTTCATTTATAAATCCTGCCAGTTCTTCGGGCATTTAGTCGATTATTCAGAATTAGTAATTTCGATCCTGATCTGGCATTTGTTACTACGTAGAGGTGCTGTTTCCATAACTTTTACATTTGATTTTAAAGTAACGCGCTTACATAAAACTAACAGTCCTTTTTCCAATTTTTTCCTTAACAGTTTTTACATCACTCACTTCTTTCATTATTTTACAATAGTTACCTTATATTTTCACTTTTAACCCTTAAATGAACTCATTTTGGCTTTTCCAAACTCTTTTCTCATTTGCGGAGATCTAAGTGCCCATTCCCTATCCTGGGATGGATCATGCTACAACTCTAAAGGCGAAATCATTGAAGAAATTACATCCCGCCACAATATCGCTCTGCTACATCCCGAGGATCCAACACACACTATAACTTTTCTCATAAGACATGGTGACATGTTGAACCTAATTATTACCACCCTAGCCATTCTCAGCGTTGTTGAAGTCTTTAACCATGATAATCTCGCTGGAAGCGATCATACTCCCGTAATTGTTCGCCACAAGCGCAGAAAAACTATATACCCGCCTTAAGACATAAAATACAATTACCGCAGAACAGATTCGAAAACATAGGCTCAACCTTTCCATCAGTTGCCAACTTCGAAGTCAGTACAACTTCAGAAGAAGAGCACTGAAAAAACTAAAAGCTGCTCCATATCTGGAAAATCATGTCACTTACCAAAAACTTCAAGCTAAAGCACGACACACTTTAAAACAGGCCAAACGAATTTCACGGCAAAAATTCGTACCAACTATAAACTGTGTTTCATCTCTACCACTACAGTCGTCTGGAAAAAAATTCGAACGCTTGATAGGAAAAATTTTTCACCAGTTCCCACTACTATCAAATTGGATAACCATATCAGCACAAACTTAAACGAAATAGCTTCATCTGAATTTCTCATCAGAAGCGCTTAATCACAAAAGAAATCTCGCCTACGTAAGACTTGATTTTCATTCTGGACTGTCTTATTACGGTCGAAGAATTACAATGAGGTATCAAACAACAACTGCAGTCGGACCGAATAACATTCATTTTTGGAGGTTCTCATCTTACTGTCAATTTTTTAGTCATATTTGGACAACGAACACATTCGCTGACTCATGGAAAACTGCCGAAATCATTCCGATTCCGAAACCAAATAAAAACCCAGTGTTATTAGACAGCTACCGACCTCTTTCGCTTACTAGTGTTCTGTGTAAACTGGAACGGATCATATAACGCGCGATTGCAATGGCTCATCGAATCTAACAACCTCCTGGCCGAATCACAATGCGGATTTCGAGCGAGCAGATCAACGATCGACCAACTGCTTTTTTACAAATATTCCATTCAAATATCATTTATTCGTGAAAATTATCTGTTGGCAATATCCTCTTCAACATATCCAAAACCTTCGACAATACTTGGATAGAAAAAATTCTAAAAACTTTTCATGGCGCCGGGGGTTCGTGGTCATCTAGCATACTTTGTCAAAAATTTCCTATCGAGTCGCAAATTTCATATCCGACTCTAGACTCAATTAAATCAACTCCCCATGATCTGCAGAACGGTGTCCCTTAACATAGCCATTAACGACATTCCGGAACAAATACACCCGCCTGTCCAATGCTCCTTATTTGCAGACGACCTAGCTATCTTCATCTCCTGTTCGGGCCTGTCTGTCGGAACGTCAATACAACAGGAAACAATCGACAGATTCTTGATCAGTTCAGAACGGCTTCAATTTTTCCAACACGAAAACTACTGCTATACATTTCTGCAGAGTCTATCGTTGTGGTCATGGAATTCAGTCCAACTAAACAACCTAACCATGCCATTTTCGGAATAATTTTGGATGAGAAACTTACATGGAAACCGTATGTCAACCAACTAAAAATAGACTGCACCAAAAAAACTAAATTTAATTCATAAATTGGTTAGCACATTGTATGGCTGCTCAGATTGTTCCTCCTTATTGAGAATCTACCAAGCGCTGATTAAATCGAGGTTCAACTACGGCGCTGTAATATTTACTCTTCGGTCAATCAAAATATCATCAATTCACTCAATACAATACATTATACTGCTGCGAGACTCGCTATTGGAGTTTTGCCTATTTCCCCATCTGTTGGCATTCTTTGTGAAGCTGGTATTCCCCCTCTCAATATTTACAGAAACCGGAGCATTTTAAATACGTGAATTCGTCTTAAATTGTGGTTTAATCTTCCTTCGCTGAACTCGCTTCGACTATTACCTCATACATATAGGTGTCCATTCTCCATGCCGAAACAAAATTATTAATATAACAAAAAAAAAAAGTTTCGGTAAATTAATACAAAAGTATAACAGCTGATCAGGAAATTGTAAAGGCAAAGAAACAGCATGAATAATTAAAACAAGAGCAACTAAAAAAATTATATGATAAAGAAAGGAAATAAATGCGCTTAATTTATTTAATTAAATGAATACTATATAGTAGTACTAATATAATTAACAGCCTATATAATGCACGGTGAAGTTATAAACGCATATGTGCAGCGGTATGAAATTGATATCTCAGTATCGTGAGATTTTGTCGGGAATTAGAAAAAATTATATACATGTTTACGAAGCAATAATCATTTTGTTCAAAGTCAGATAGCAATGCATGAAAATATTACGTTATGTGCGATATGCTGTAGGGGTTCAGCGAAACCGGAACAACTCCTTTCAATCCTCCAATATGCTGAATAATCACTTCGTAAAATTGCTCACCACCACTTTCTTAATTCATGTACAATCCAATATATATAATGATAAAACGCGTTGTTGCCCGAGAGGAAAATTTACTTCTTGTTTGTAAAATCGGATGCCTCTCTTTCTCGTCATTTTCAAGAGTGTTATCGATATCATCTCGAGATAAATCATTTCTCTCTCAAACCGTTCCGACCAGGGCCGTATCTGAGGGGTAGTTTTTCGGGTTCGACCCCCCCCCCCCCCGAAATGTCTGCGAAATTATAACTGCTTGAATTAAATGGACCGAAATTCAGAATAAATTTATTTCTTTTCAATTTTTGACAAAAGAAAAGAAAATCGAAATTTTTATGAATTCTATGGAAACGAATATTTTTTATTTGTTTTTATTGTAGTGTTTGCATATACAATAACTGACTACAAGGCTTTCATCATAATCATCATAGTTGTTTCTCCTGAGTCAGGAGATTGCATATATTCATATTACTCGTTCCCTGGAGAGAATTATTATCTTCTGTAGGTTTTTGCACGGCGGTTATGCAACGATATTAATTAGGTTCCCCCTGGTTTTCCCTCCGCATATTCTTAGCACCCTATCCGGCTGTCTTGGCGAATGAGAGGAAACCTGACGGAAACTTAGGGCCGTTGTATTTTTTCTGTTATTCACAAATGCAGATCTAGGGAAGAATAATGGCGGCGGTTTCCCATTGCCTTCCGTCATGATTTTCTGTCAGGGTTGTCTCCCTTAGCAGAAAGGATCCGGTTTTAAAGCGCCGAATACACTCGCCTACTCGTTCTGGATTGACATTCTTCAATCCGATGGGGGCACATTGTCACGAACGGGTTGCTGATAGTCTGCTGTTATTACTGCAGTGATAAAGCTTAACGGTATTTATTAGTAGGAACACCTTCGGCAGATGAATCTCCCTCCGTTTTCCTATCAGTAGTGTGTTGTGGCTTCTGATTTAGCTTTTCTAATCAGCGCTGAGCCGATAGGCGACAAGGGAATAGCGAAAACGAGAGGAAAGGAGAGCAGAATGGCTAAAACGCAAGCGAATCATAGAAATGACAACAGAACGCGGAAGTGAAGGAAACTCAAAGAACACCAGATATCAGAAACGAAGATTAAGTTGTACAGACAGATAAAAGGATTGATCGTTACGAAAGGAGGAAGGGTAAATACCTAACCAAAGTTTGAGATGAAATTTAGTACATAGGGAATTCAAGTTAGAGGATGGAACTTTTTTTTTTTAAAAAAGGAACAAGAGGAAGTAGCAACTCGAGCCAAGAAATCCGCCGTCTCATTACCTTTAATGCTCATATGGCTGGGGGCCCACAGCAAATCAACACGAATGGAGCAGTGAAAAGAAAGAAAACGGACAAGATAGCGTATGCGAAGAATAATGAAATCGGAAGAGTAATCAAGAAACGGGGAGCTGATCGCTTGAAGAACCTTAAAAATTTTCTCGATTTAGCATTATATGTTGTTAATAACGTGAACTTTTAAATGATCTAATCTCAAATCAAGATCAGTTGCTTTAAGCATTTTACACCTCTTTTGTTGTGTAACAGAATTTTAATTGCTATAAGCATTTCGCTTGCGTCAACTTTATCTGTTTTTTTTTGATAAAACCGATGAATTACATGTCTATTCATTTGATGATACCGGATATTGCTAATAAAAAAGACGGGGGAAATTCCATTATTTTTAATAAGCAGCCACGCGGTACAGAATCTCATGATTTTTTTATAGTCTTATATAATTGCATTTCTCTTTGTTTTTCTACTTGTTCCATTATGATACTATCTATTAATAGTTGTTCTTTACAGCCCTGGCTATTACATCTACACCCTTTTTGTTGTTATGTGAATATTGAGTTTTTACTGTTATGTGGCTATCAATTTTATGGGCGATCACTGTCGTTATCATTTTACATAATGTGTGAAGACATGTGATTGGCCTATAATTTTCTTGGTTTTTTGTATTTTGATTCTCTTTGGCTTTATGTATGTTTTCCCTTCTGTATGGAAGAGTAGCATTTCCCTTGGGTTTTGAATAACTGAATTTATCCGGTACGCGGGAACATGTAATGCTGTGAATTTCTTATACCAGAAATTATGTATATTATCTGTTTTGTTCTATTATTTATCGCAATATTTTCCGTCTTATCGGTCACATAGGATATTCTTCTTATTCTTAAAAGTGTCTTACTCAGTTCCTAAGCGTTGACGATCACTATCATTACAGCGCTTTCTTTTCCGATTTTCTAATCAATTCATTGAGATTCTTGAGTCCAATCCAGTCCTTAATATTGTCCAATCATTCCGTTTTTCTTCTTCCTGGCCCTTTTTTACCTTGAATTTTCCCTTCTATAATCAAACGTAAGATGACATTTTTTTTCTCTCTAATTATGTGCCCAAAATATTCAATTTTGAGTCGTTTAATTGTTTTAGATAATGTCCTTTCAGTGTTGGCTCGTTTCAGTATTTATTCGTTTGTCATCTTTGCTGTCCGAGGTATTTTCAACATTCTTCTAAGTGTTCATATTTCCAGTGCTGCATACCTATCCAGTTGCTTTTTGTTAAGGGTTGCTGCCTCTATTCCATAAAGTAGAATTGAATAAATATAACATTTGACCATATTTTGCCTGACTGGCAAGCTCAGAATGGCATTGCATAGCAGATTCTTCATATTTATAAACGTTTTTTTTGCGTAAGCACATCTTTGTTTTACCTCAAAATCAGGATTTAAGGTCTCTGTTATGTGACAGCTTAGATACAGGAATCTTTCAACACGTTCAACTTCTTTTCCATTTACCCTCACTTTTCCATAAGTATTATTTGTTTTACTTATAAACGTCCATTTTGTTTTCTTTTCGTTTATTGTTAGTCCGTGTATTGTTTCCCAGAAATGTTAAATTTCTCTAATAATTTTTCTAAGGTCTTCATAGAATCCGAAATTAAGACTGTTTATCGGCATATCTGATATTATTGATTACCCTGCCATTAATCCTAATACCGATGTTGACATTTTTCCGAGGATCACTTTGAAAATGTTATCTGTATAAAGATTAAATAACAATGGAGAGAGGATACATCCTTGACGGACCCCTCTTTTAATTTCAAAAAATCAATTCTGTTTGTCTTCAGTACAAATTCTTGATTATTCTTAAGCCATTTTTATCAATGCCAATTCTGTTCAGAATGAACTTTTCGTGTATCACACAATCGAAGGCCTTTTCATAGTCGATGAAACATAAGAAGGCATCTCTTTTCATATCACGGCATCTTTGAAGTATAGTATTAACAGTAAATAAGGTTTCGTGTGTTTCCTTGTCTAAATCCGAATTGCGTATTATCAAGGTCCATTCACATTTAGTTCTAGTTCTATTATGAATTGTACGTAAGAAAATTTTCGAAAGATGACTCATCAAAGATATTGTTCTATAATCTTTGCACGTTTTTGCAAATTGTTTTTCTTTTTTGGGTAATAAAATGAAAGTTGCTTTAAGCCATTCTGTGCGGATTACTCCATTATTATAGATCTTATTAAATACGCTTATTAACTCCGTTATACTTTCTTCAGTTAATAAATGTACAATATCATCTGAGATCATATCTGGACCACGATTTTATCAATCTGATAGCGTATTGCACTTCAGTTTTGTTATTGCTAGACCATTAATTATAATTTTCTGCGCTAGTTCTATTCATTACTAATGGTCCTCGACTATCGTCAAATAATTTTTGTAGATAATTGTTCCATATCTTTTCTTTATCTTTTACTTCCAGCACCGGCATTCCTTTTCCGTCGCTTAATTTAATTATGTTTTTACTACGTGTTCGGCTTGTTACTGTTTTTATCTTCTTGTGCATTTGGAACAAATCAAATTTATCAATTGATTCCTTGATTTCTGCACATTGGTCTTTTATCCATTGATTTTTGGCCTTTCGGATCATTTTCTGAATCTCTCTATTCAGTTGTATTGGACTTCATTTTTATTTTTCACCTTCCTACGCTCATCCGTCATAAGTAAGATTTCATCAGTCATCCATTTCTGCTGGGTTTTTTTCTCTGATTTCAGGAATTTTTTATTTATCTCTTGGCTTACGGTATTTAAGTTTGGAAGTAATGCTTCATCTGAGAAATTTTCCAGTCTTCTATTTAATTCATCTTGTACTTCAGCTCTAATTTTTGGGTTCCTCAACTTCGTTACATTCGTTCTTACTAACTGATTATTCCCCTTCATTATGTTCTTAAATTTCAGCCGCATATTAGCTACTAATAAATTATGATCGCTTCCTATGTTTGCACTAGGGTATGTTTTAACTCCCTTGATCATATTCCTGAATCTGTGATTAACAATGACATAATCAATTTGGTTTCTTATGATGTTTTCCTTATTATATCGGGGACTTTTCCAGGTATAAAGGCGTCTTTTTGGTAACTTAAACCATGTATTCATAACGACCGAGTTATTTTTTTCAAAAAATTCGAATAATTTATCACCGTGATTATTATTAATTCCAAATCCATGCGGACCGGCTGCATTTCCTCTTCCGAAATTGCCGACCTTCGCATTAAAATCTCCCATTAAAATGAGTATATCTTGCGGTTTCAGTCTGTTAATAATCCTCTCCATACTTTCGTATAATTCTTCTCTTTCTTGATCGTATCTTGAATGAGATGTTGGGGCATAGACTTGCATGATATTAATTCTGCATCGGGCTCCTTCCATTTGGAACAGTAATATGTGATCCGGTATCGGTGTAAAGTTGATCATATGCCTTACCAGATACCAACGCCATTTTTATCTATCCTCTGTTCCTGAATAATAAAAATTTTCATTTTCTTGTTGCACCATTCCATTCCTAGTCCAGTGGTGCTCACATATACCCATAATGTCGAGTTTAAGTCGTCCCATCTCGTGTATTGCATTTTGGATTTTTTCAGCAGCATGTAGCGTTTTCACATTCCACGTTCCTATTCTAAGTTGGTTTTTCACAATAGTAGCGGACGCTGAGATTCTTCGCACCCTGTGCCCACTATAAAGGGCCGCATCGGACTCAGGGCCATTTGTATATTATTTTCCGCCATATATGATGTGATTACCTGAGGATAGGTATACGGAGTGGTTTCCTTCTTGCCTATTCGAGTCACCTTCTCTTAGGGCAGTTGCGTTTGCTGCGCTAAAGAGCCTGTCCTACCCTAGGATTGGCCTCGTTTTTTTAGGCGACGAAGACTCGCCTTGACACAGTACCGTCAATAGAGATATTGAAAGGTTTTACCATCTAGTTTTCCTGAGGCTAGGTCCTTTCATCCTGGTAGCACTGCCGCTGATTGTCCACGACTGCTTATTTACTTAAGAGATTTATTCGCAGCTAACCTCCACATCTGGGGGTCTTTCTCTCATCCGCAATCCGAGAGACGCGCCCGGTAGCACCCGCTGTGCCCCGGGACGTAAAACATACTTTACGTTATATCAACCAGTCATTTCATATGGTATCATTTTTTTTGAAGGGGGTGCTGCTAAATGTCATTTAAAACCCTTAAAAATTCTACAGGAGGCAATCCTAAAAATTATAAATCGCAGTATGAAAAATACTTCACTTATATCCCGTTATTTTAAGTGATACGTATATAAATCACAATTACTTATGTACGTGATTGCAAATAGGAGTAAATTTAAGATTGCTTTTAAACCTGCTTCAACTAGGTCTGCTAAAGATTATTACGCCCAGACTCCCAGATATTATAAATTTCATACAAGAATTCAAGTATGCTGGAGCTGTTATGTATAACTCGTTACCGGCAGATGTAAAAACTTTACTAAATAATCCCAAACACAGGCGTAAATTATTGAACTCATAATTATGGTCTCTTTGTAAATAAATAAATAAATTGAAATAAAAATAAATGGATTTATAAATAGGTGAATAAATAAAAATAACTAAAAATGGGAAAAATTATTTGTTCCAATAAGCTTACTTTACTTGTTGCAATTTGTGTGGATGTGTGTGCGTGTGCTTAAAATACCTCCGCGACTTTTGGTATGAATTTACACATGATGGTATATTATTGTGGCTGAATGTATGTTTGAAATGTAAAATGTGAGGATTTAATGAATGATATATGGCTGTGCATACTTATTTACAGTTATTTTCATCTGTTTATGTATAATCTGTTTCTTTTTACTTGATAAGTTAAAATTATTTAATTTAAATGTCCCAAAGAATATTATTAATAATTTTAAGTTTAAAAGTTTATGTAAAACCTTCTTTTTATAACTCCACTGCTTGCGCTATTTTGCGCACGTGTGGAATTTTATAATAAGAACATTGATTTGATCATTATTATTATTACGATCACCATTGCCATTATTATGATTACCTCCAGCATGAATATCATTAGAATTAACGTTGTTGATATTATTATTATTACTGTTACCGTTATTATTATCTTTGATTGAGTTTAGTTTGAGATAGTCTGATTCTTTCCCACTGAGTATCGCGGTTAGAATTCGGATCCAGATCTATTCTAAGAGGTAGACTGCATGTCTTGTGCTTGTCTTTCATGGTTTAGAGGCACGTTCATCTGACAAAAGTGAGGAAGAAGAAAAAAGAATGAAAAAAGAGAACAAAAGTAAATACAAATAAATAAAAAGAGAAAACAAATCGAATGCCTGTTCGAAATACAAATAAATTTTACACGCGAATAAAGAAAATATCCATTCCAGATAATCATTGAATATTTGTCGATTATTGAAGCGATAAAAAGGTTAAACAAAAGACTGATCTGAACACAGCAGCAACACACTCTTTGTATACTTACATTTAGAGTTGACTATTATCGAGATTTTTACCTGGTTTGTGGTTTTCGAGTTTTTAAATAATTTCTATGATACGTCATTTTATGCAGCCCCAGTAAATCTGCATATTTCTTACGTGTAAAGTTCTAATTTTTAAATTTTTCTTCGCTTTCACGTTGCAATCGCTATTTTTATAATCCAACAAGAGGCGAAAAAAGCATAGCGACTTCTTTTTCGTCGTTTAATTTTTTTTCCTGCCTTTATTATTTTACAAAAGAATCATTTTAGCAAATGTTAACTCGATGTAGTCGAGAAATTCAATAAAAATGTCCCGCTCGATTTGAAACGAGTTCATTTTTAATTTTTAAGGAACATTTTCAATGGCGGCGACGTTGTTTCATCTCTACACAGTTTCCTTTGTTAGTTCGTTTTAGAGCTCCATTAGCGTGACGAGGTGAAGGAAATAACGAGCACATTGCGCGAGAGTTACAAAGGGAGTCGTCAAGCTCCTTTTTTTATCGTTTAAGAACGTAAAGAATAGAATCGCTAGATTGCCTGAGTCCTGAATAGAATGAGCAGAGCGATTTAGTTGTATTTCGGTTAAGCCGTTTTTGCTATAGCATAAAAAGTATCTTTACACAATTTAATTCTAGCTCGATAGAATAAATAAGTGAACAGTTACTGTTTTCTTCCACTTGTTCAATAATGCGGCTGCAGATTTATTTGATATGTTCTTGTTTTTTTTTGAAAATGTGAGATTAAACGCCAATTTTTCGGAAGGTCTCGCAACATAATCATAAAATTTCTCTGAGCAACGCTGTCTCATTTGTATACTACAATCGGGAATGGACAAAACAAAAATAATACTTAAAATGCTTCAGTAGTTTAGTAAATGAATAACGTTCTGCACGTTTGGAAAATTTTGGAATAATATTTAGCCATTCATCATGCTAGTACTGTCCGATAAATCTGTTTCTACTTCACAAGAACTATGTATCATAGTCCTAATACACTGAACCTTCGCCGTGATAATGTATTTCCGGTATTTCCGATCTCCTTTAGCTTCCTTCAGTTCAGCGCAGCTGTTTAATGTATTGTTACTGAGATAGTCACAAATCTATTTCTGCAGTCTTCTATGCTTTCGTTTCGCTTGTATTTTGCCATCAAGAATGCCGGAACGCCTCTAAATAATCTGCCAAATCAATCCGAGTTAAATGTGTCTTCGACATCTGGTCGATTACTGGCATTCTTTCGTCGATTTTGTCCAGCACTTTATCGAATTTTTCCTTTTCAGTTTCCTCTAATTCCACACTTCGAATGCTTGTAACTTGTCAATATGCTGTTTGTTTAGAATTCAAGTTTTATCGACCACACATATGTCTTCAATGGTCTTAATATATTTTGTTTCTCTTGGAATACGCATTTTGGTAATCCACATCGGGAAGTGATTTCTTAGTTACAATAAAGGCTTTCTATTATTATCTGTTCTAGATATTTGAACTGCTTCATTTGCTGTATTTGCCGCACCTCTCCGTCAAATCTTTACTTAAAATGGACGAGGATTTCTGTTAATCATTAGTGTTTTGGTTTTCTTTACATCCATTTCCATATCTAAAACGCTTTACCTAGTTTATTTATGCGTTACATCCATATTTTTAAGATTGCAAGAGCTGCTGGAATGGTTCAGTCGTCGAAAATTTTTATTTAGTTTCATTGTTTTTAATATTTTCCTCTTCCTACATCGATTCCACCACTGGTATTTTCTAACGTTTCGGCAACTGCTGGTTCGAAGAATATTTAAAAAAAAATGTGGTGATGCTAAACATCCTTGTTTTTATCTATATTTACCGGATCCGACAAGTCAGTATTAATTTTAATACCGGCTTTCTGGTGTTTATCATTATATACTAATCGCGGTATACGCTGGGGACAGCTTATTTTTTATGTTAGTTAGTGTGAACAGGTTATCCCAGTATACTTTACTTAATAGTACCTTATTATTTCGTGATCACATCAATTATCTTTGTACTTTACCTCTAAAAAGAAATTTGCTAAAAGCACTCTTACCTTGTAAGTAAGGTGCGGATCCTTATATCCTTCTGACGTTATACAAGGCCATTTTCAAATTTGATTACTAATCATTCTTTTATTTTAGGGCTCCCTAATCTCTTTAAGCTTGATAGAATCCATAACTCACGTCTTCATCTTTGTATCGGTGCTTTATTTTTTTCTGACCGCAGCCATTAGAAACTGACTTTTATCCATTACAACGAATATTCTTCCGCTAACTGCATTCAGTATTAATAATAATAAATGCATTTACGTAATGTTATATTTGCGTTATACGTTTTATAAATCAAAGTTCACAAAATATATAATAAACATTTTCATATTTTCAATTCCTGCATTTTTAATTCTTACCCGTATGTTTCCAATGACTGGCATTTCTTCCCTCGAAAAACTACAATCTTTTCTTTAATTACTTTGCAAATTATATCTTTTTTTTCTTCTGTTCTCTCTTACACCAAATATCCTTATTTCACCTATAGTCTCCACGAACTTACCGATTTTCCGAATTTATTTTTTCTTCCTTCGAATATCAAATAATTTCCCTCTCCCCGTTGCTTGTAATGAATTTAATTACGTTTTCTCTCTCTATTTTATGTACCCTTATTTTTACGGATGGCTCTAAATCGGCCTCTGCTGTTGAGCCGCTTTTACGCTATCGGCCTTCAACTATTTCAAAGCTTTCTTATAAGTTGTTTTTATCACACATTGTTTAGTTTAATTTAACATATAATAAAAAGAAGCACACTAATGTAAACAATTAATAGATATCAATTAATTGTTTATATTAGTGTGCTTCTTCTTATTACATTCTGAAGCTGGTAAACTTCCCTCCTTTTCGTCTATATTCTTAGCCGAATCTATCGCTGTTCTATATACAGTTTTCTTCATATCTTCTACCATCAACGTATCCAAGTTTTCCTATTTTCCGATTTAAAAGACGTTTAATAAACGATATCTACTCCCTTTCGCAAACACTCCTCTGATTCAATTATTCTTTATATTTAGTCTTTAATCTTTTATCTATTCGCTTCCCACTCGGTTCTTATTGAACTGCTATAAATTCCGAACCATTGTGGCACTGTAGGAAACGAGTTAGCTAACTTTTCAACACCGTACGACTGCAAGCAGTGGTCTCTTCATAAGTCTCTGTTTCCTGTCTAAAGTTTTCTTTCTTTTTCTTTTCTAATTATAACTCCTTTTAGTTGGCCATGCAGCTCTTTCCTTCTCTGTTTTCTGAATTCAATAATTTCGACACAACGTTAGCCGTTCTCTTCGGTTATTTTCTCACTATTTCGCCTTCAGTTTAACCACAATCTGCTTTTTGTTTCACTCTTTCGTTTTTTTTCTTATTCAGTCATCTCTTTGTCCTTTTGATCCTCCGGAGACGAACTTCGCTTATGGTACGAAGCATATTCGAATATCCCTTTATTTCCTCAGAACGCGCGGTCCTGTGTTCCAGTCTTTCCGAGTCTTAGCTTTTGCATTTCCTACAAAGCCTGCTGCATCTTTCCTTTTCTTCTCTTTCGGCTATTCCGTTGCTAGGTTCTTTCATTTCTTTAATTTCTAACCTTTCCCTACCAAAAAAAAAAAAAAAAAACCGTTGAACCGTATCGTAAAAATGTCTAACGATAATATGTCAAAAAAAAAAAAAAGGAAAAACTATTGATTTCTTACGAATAGCCGGACACTCTCAAGTCGAAAGCCTTAGCCGATCCACTAATATTCTTTTAGCTTTTTATATTAGGAGATTTTTTAGCGTTTTCGAATCCGATAACATCGGATTACTTTCTGCAGCTGCAGTCATTTCAAATTACGAAGTAACTATTAATTTTTAAATTTTGACTCTTTCTTTCTGCTTGCTCAACTGAATCTTACGTGGTCAAAGTTCTCATCTTGCAACTAGCTATCAATAAAATAAAATCGCAGATAATATCTCTCTCGTTCGCTAGAGAATGTAAGTGTCAGCCTAACCCAAGTGAAACTTTCCACGCTCAAAGAAATTCGTAATTATATCGAAAAACTTAATTTTAACATGTCTGTTGTGAATGATAATATTCCCAGTATCGTTCTAAAAAGTATCCCTAATAAAGATATCGTCACAGAGGTAAATAATATAATAAATGACATCCTAAAAAACCATCTACTTTCCTCAAGCATGAAAAATTTCAAAAGTATTTCAAATACCCAAACGTGGCAAAGATGCGTCAAATATTACCAACATTAGACCCGCTAGTATGTTAGTGCTAGTTTTATTTAGTTTTATTTTTAGCGTATTTTACTTCATAAATCACTTTACTAATATCTACGTAATGTGGCACTAGCCAGTCCTCCCCTCCAGTAGTAGGTTTTTGTTCTCTTTTTCTTACTAACAAGGAAAGTACACGACTTGTCAGACGCCGATTTTGATGAAATTTTGATATGTTGTAGAGTATAAAAAAATATTAGACACGTGTTTCTTTTTTTTTTATCGGCCCATATGCAGTTTCAAGGGGTGAAAACCACCCCTAAAGTTCACCACCGAAAATTGTTTTTCCTAAATATCTCGTCTTCAACTCTATATTTTTTTACGAAACAAAATGTAAATTATTTCTCGTGCAAAGGACAAGTATCCACAGTGATTTAAGCAGTGGAGTTGCATCCCCTATTTTCTAGGGGGTGAAAATACCTTTTATTGGTCATAATTATGGAATAGAAAATTATAAAATAACAAAAAAAAATAAGAAAAACCTATTTTAACACACACAATTAAAAAATAAAATTGACGTGTTTCGACATTTTCATGAATTTCACCCCTAAATGGGGTAAAGCACCCCTTACAAGAAACATCAATAAATACATGTATCAAGTAATCCAATTTCGTAAAAAAAATTCGTATGTAAGGGTTTTTGATGTCGCTGATTACGAATCCGTCATCAGATTTTGTTAATTCAAAATGACGGATCCAATATGACGGTCAAAAAAGTCAAAAAAGTTTTAATTTTAATGACAAATTGTATACGAGAATTTTTGAGGTCGCTGATTACGAATCTGTTATCAATTTTTGAAAATTCAAATTATTCTGTGCTTTATAACTATACAGCCCCAAACCCCTAAAACCAAGACAGGCATTCAGCCTGTGTTTTTTTAAACTAACAAACCCTAAACTTCTAAACGTCAGACAGGCCGATTGTCTATGACTAAAACCGCACAACTCCTAAACTGCAAGTAGACGAAAGGCCTATTCATTGTGGTATACTGGAAAACCGTTCGTATAATTTTCCTTATTTAAAAAATTATCGGTACGATTCCACCTATGTATTTATTTATTTCGTTATCTATTTACTAACGGGGATCACTCTCTTCTTACGAAAATAATAACATAAATAAATTAAGTAGTGGCCAAAGTTAATTGGTAATATAATAATTTTTTTTTTAGAATGAACCATTATACATTAAGAGAATTACATTCAATGAGTAAATCAAAACATTTATTACCAATTCACACAATCAATAAACAGTAAACGGTATATTAATACTATTATGGATATAATTCGTACTGCTATCATGCTCAATAAATCTGCGATCATCCGAAATATAATAATCAACATTTTTAAAAATAAACATCATTAATTTTTAAAATTGGCTCGTCCAGGAAAGTGGTGTTCATTTTGCTTGTTATAACATCAGTCAAAACAGTCTGTCTGGGGTTTGGGAGTTTGGGGTCAATCGGTTTCAAAACACGGTCCTTCGGCATGTCTGGGTTTTAGGGGTTTGGGGCTGTATAGTTATAAAGCATAGGATAATTTGAATTTTCAAAAATTGATAACAGGTTCGAAATCAACGACCTCAAAAATTTTCGTAAACAGTTTGTCATTAAAATTAAAACATTTTCGACTTTTTGGTCCTCCGCCATATTGAATCCGCCATATTGGATCCGTCATTTTGAATTAACAAAATCTGATGACGGATTCGTAATCAGCGACATCAAAAACCCTTACATACGAATTTTTTTTACAAAATTGGATTACTTGATACATGTATTTATTGATGTTTCTTGTAAGGGGTGCTTTACCCCATTTAGGGGTGAAATTCATGAAAATGTCGAAACACGTCAATTTTATTTTTTAATTGTGTGTGTTAAAATAGGTTTTTCTTATTTTTTTTTGTTATTTTATAATTTTCTATTCCATAATTATGACCAATAAAAGGTATTTTCACCCCCTAGAAAATAGGGGATGCAACTCCACTGCTTAAACCACTGTGGATACTTGTCCTTTGCACGAGAAATAATTTACATTTTGTTTCGTAAAAAAATATAGAGTTGAAGACGAGATATTTAGGAAAAGCAATTTTCGGTGGTGAACTTTAGGGGTGGTTTTCACCCCTTGAAACTGCATATGGGCCGATAAAAAAAAAGAAACACGTGTCTTTTTTTTTTTTATACTCTACAACATATCAAAATTTCATCAAAATCGGCGTCTGACAAGTCGTGTACTTTCCTTGTAAGTTAAACATCGCATACCATAATTAAGTACATATATTTATTAATTTAGTTGTGTGGTAAGATTTGTGTCGGTACATATATGAGCAGTTACTTTATAATAAGCTGTAATGTTTTACTATTTATGCAAATGAACCTTTTCTTTTTTTCTTTCTTTCTTTTCGCCTTATTTCTGGTTACCCAACTTTCCTTCTTTACAGCGTTTATCTCTGTCTGCAATTTGTCGTTTACACTTTTGACATAGTTTGCTTCTTTCATCACATTTCTGCTTTCACTTACATCTTTTCCATTTCTACTTCTATTTTTATATATAATACTGATCGCATTCTTTTTTGAATGATCTTTCATCGCGGTTGAACGTGTTCCTCTTTTATTGGTCAGTTTTACTAACGAGTCTTTCTACTGCTTAAGCCTAGTACACACTAGTGGATCATGTTGTGCGATTGTCTCTAGACAGTCACCGTCTAGAGACACCGTTTTTTGTCTCGTCTAGCATCCACACTACGATGTGAATTTCTTGGTCTGCAGTCTACTATGGAAGAAATTGTTTTGTGTGGAATGAGTTCCTGCTTAGTGCTAATTGAAAAAACGCGGAACGTAAACGTTGGTGGACGCGCGAAGTGCTCTTTTCCATCTTCACCAGTTCTACATTGTACTTTGGAGCCAGAGATTCCAGGGCCACTTTCCTTTTTACCCGGTTTTTGTAGTCAGGACTCGTAACATCCCACAAACAACAAGACGCATGGTAATGTTCTATTAGGTTTAAAACTTTCTCGTTAGATTTTCAAAAGAACTGTAAAACTTTGGAAAATAACAGTAAATAAACGGTAAATAATAAATAAACAGCCGAACCACACCACTCGGTAGCTGAAGACAGACTGGGACGTGTCTCGTTTCTAGATGCCGACTGACGTCCACACTGTCAAAATGTTGCGCAACAAGTCTAACGTTGCATAAGGTTTCCTATTCCGCCGGGAGACCTGAGATCTGCGATTTTTGGTCTCGCAACAAGCCCGTAGACGGGGATTGTTCTATAGACGTGTCTACGTAGACAACCTGAGACAACCTAAGACACGCCTCAGAGACCAAAATCGCGCAACATGTCTACTAGTGTGTACTAGTCTTCATCCTCTCCTTTCCTTCTCTTTCCGTTATTATACTGGTTCTTGTAAACTTTCCGTTTATTATCTTTGATCGCCGTAAAAATCTAATTACACTTTTCTTTCCCAGTTCTTAGACTGATGCCCGTGTTGACGAAATCGCAAGAAAAAAAATAAATGAAAAATTTTCATCGGAGTAAAATTAGAAAGAAGGTTAGGGATTTTGGAAATTAAGAACGTAAAAAGAGGCAGCGGATTCATTAAAATGATTTTCACGAAGGAATACTAATTATAGCATTTTGAAGGAGAATAAATTAGTAATTTTTTAAATCTGTTCAGCTGAATCGGGAAGAAGCAAAATTTGTCCCATACATTTTTTTAGAATTTTTTTCAGCAATTCGTATGAGAAGATAACCAAATTGGGGGATTATCGTACGTTAGAATCGATTCCGTTAGTAAATTCTACTAGATCCGGACTATAATAGTCAGTTTTCTAATTTGTATACATCGTTCTTTATGGAAAAGTTGATTTTTTTTTTTTTGGTTTTTTCGATCGCCCTCGGCTACATTATTCCTCGAAACTAAAAATTTTCTGTCAATAACATTGTCGTTCGAATTGTAGAAAAATATTTTTCGGTCAATTCTCACTACGTGAACATCGAACTATTATTTTTGCGGCAGAATAGTAATTTTGCATAAGTGTATGCAAATTGATTTCCGGTTTGAGCGTGTTCCGTTGTATAGACGTAAAAGTAATTTGCTCATTTTAATCTGAATTTCGACATTTTAAATTAGAAATATGTAAATTACTCCGTATCTATATGTAAATGTGGCAATGCACTTGTTCTCGTCTGTAGTAACTGCTGTGCAAAGAAAAAAAAAAGCGTCGCTTAGTGTTTTACATCATTAAGTGCGTAATAATCTGCCGAGAGACGATCTAAGCTAGCTTAATAATTTTGGAAGAATCTTAATAAAGGCAGAAGAAAAAGTCTACTTGAAGTTTCTAAAAATAATGGGCTCGTTCATTATGAAATTGAAAAATGAAAGACAATGACAATTTAAAAACTCCATGATTTTACAGCGAAAACATCGAATCCACGAATAAAATTGTTTCCAAGGCAGTGGAGAAGTTCACAGTAGGTTTGTCCCAAAGAATTAAACGGAGGCTATTGGTCTAATGCAGGCATCGGCAACCTATGACCCGCGGGTCACCGAGTGACCCACTTTAGTTCCGAAAATAAAATATAATATATAAAAATAAATTATAAAACATAAACATGAAACAAACATTTTGAGAATAAAAAAAATTTTAATTAGATACTAAGAACTACATTTTAATTCGTGTTAAGCATTGCCATCTTAACGAACGTCGCCCTACGCGTATGGCTGCGACATATTTTTTAGCGACAGTTGAGAGTTGTGACCAGCTGACAGCACAGGTAGTCAATTTTTAACTTGTTGGTAGACGCACGTGTCGTTCTCTCAGTTATGTGTCAGTTATAGTTACAGCACATGTTCAGTAGCACAAGAATAGTGACGCAATTATAGTTACTCAGCTAAATAATTATTACAGGTAATAAGTATTATTATTTAACAAAAAATTACCATGAACAAACAAAAAGCAAAAAAGAGATTATTTCAAGATGTGTGGACAGAAAAGTATGGGTGTATCGAAAATGGTGACAAATTGATATGTACTTTATGTACAGATATAATTACCGCCAGGACTTACAATATTGAGCGATACTTTTCTTCAAAACATAAAGATGTGAGTGAAATGGCAAATGAAGATAAATCTGATGAATACATAAACGTGTATTCAATTTTGGAAAACAAAATAAATTCTTAAAGAGTTTTATTACTAGCAACTCGCTACATCTGCCAGCTTTATTGCAGCTCTTAGTACTGGTACCAACGGAAAATCATTTACAGACGGCGAGTTTTTGAAAACCGCCTTTATAAATTGTTCCCCGAACACTTATTTAATGACTTCGCAAATAAAAAAACAAATAATTGAAAGAATCAAAGAAATGCCATTGTCAGCTAGAACAGTCTCCAGCGTCGCGTTGAAGATATAACCAAAAATATTGATGAACCGGTCAAAAGTGATTTGTTATCTTGTGACATAATTTGCATTGCAATTGATGAAAGTACCGATATAAACAGTAATTGTTAGGCTTGCAATAATTATTAGATTTGCATCAATAAAAAACTCGAAGGTCAATGAAGAACTATGCGTTCTTGCTTCAATGAATGACACGACCAAAAGCACTGATATTTTTCGTCAAGTACAAGAGTTTACAAATTTCAAAAATGGGCAAGTATTGGATTTAAAAAGTAAACTGTTTTCCATAATAACTAATGGTGCTCCAAATATGAGAGGAAAAACTGTTGGATTTGTAAAACTAATGGAAAATGAACTTGGCCACTCACTTTTATCGTTTCATTGCATCATACACGAAGAAAATTTATTTGCAAAGGCGTCTACGCAGTAACTTAAGGATGTAATCGAAAAGGTTGCTAAGAAATGGCGTGATCAACATTAATACACAGGTGCTTTAAAGCTTTTTTGGAGGAAATTGAATGGAAATATGGAGATTTATTGTTATTCTGAAATACGATGGTTAAGTCGAGGTAAAGTTCTTAATAGATTTGTAGAGTGTTTTGATGATATACAAATATTTCTTCACGAAATCGGTGAAAATGATCTCGAACTCAATGATAAACAATGGTTTTTAAGACTTTTGTTCTTAATAGACATAATGAACCATTATAATGATTTCAACGTACGACTCCAAGGAAATAACCAGACAATTTTGAAAATGTATGAGGAATGGAAGAGTTTTCCTTCAAAATTTATATTATTTGAAACTGACATAAAAACTAAAAAAGTGTCATTTCTTTCCCTTGTTTAATTAAAAAGAAAACATGAAAAAAAAAAAGATATCGATGAAAGCAATCTAAATATGTTCGAAAGTTGGATTTTCGTCATTAAAAGTGAATATGAAAGTCGGTTTCAAAGTTTTAAGAAGCATGGAGAAATGTTTACATTTATAATAAAGCCCGAGGAAATAAAAGAGAATGTTTTAAATTTGCAATATTTTCAATATCTAAAAATTGATTAATTTAGAAATGATTGATTTTAAGAGTTCAACGTTATGGACGGATAAATTTAAGAAATTACGGAAAGATTTGGAAAAAACCGCAGATAATCATCTTCTCATGATATCAACATGTTGGGCATAACTTCCTACGAAGTTTGAAAAAAGTTAACTTTACCATTTTGTCCACGTTCGATTCAACTTGTAAATTTGAGCAAATATTTTCGCAAATGAAATTTATATTAAGCAAGAATATAGGAACAGGTTAACTAGCGAAAATTCAGATGCGTGTATTCGTCTTAAAACGACTAACTATAAACCAGACTTGACTAAATTTACGTCACAAGTTCAACATCAGGGCAGCCATTGATATCGAAGAGAACGTTTATAAATAAAGTTCATTCAACTATGTTTGTAATTATTTTCTTAATAAAATTCATCTTATTATTTACTAAAAGACTGTTTTAATACGAAAATATATCTGACCCAAACGTGCCTTTAATACTCACATTTTGGTCGATTTTGACCCGCGGCCGAAAAAGGTTGCCGACCACTGGTCTAATAGAAGAAACAGAATCGTCGTTGAGATGGTACTTTCTGTAGGAATTTGTATACTTCTCATCTTTATCCTACTGAAATTTTCCTGACCTCGCATTCCTAATTATATTCTTCATTTCTGTAAAATTCACATTTAATATTTCCATTCTTCGAATTCTAGTCGGCTGTCTTTGAATTTTATTTCGGCTGATTACCATTAGCACGATATCACTTTCCATTATCGTAAGTTTAATATCTTTCATTTTCCCGTATTCTATAAATTATCTTTCTCCGCTTTGATTAGATGTTATCATCTTTTAACTCTAATTACCTATTCTATGAAAATGAACACGGATTTAGGGAAACAAGATCTACGATAACATTTTTAAAAACGATTATAAATAAGATAAATGTGGGACTGCCGATGGAGAATCAATTTATAAAATTACCTTTATTGACCTATCTAAAGTTGTTGGCTGTTCGTAAGACACGTTAAATTATTGATGTCGAAGTCCGCTTTTAATCAATTCGTTTCCTACGTGTTCATTCTGTGTTACCGTTCGCAAGTACGGCACAGCAATAATTCGATCGGATTTTCGGCCAATAATCAAATCAAATAAATCAAATAACGTATATTATTATTATTATTACTACGCGAGCGATGGACTATTCAAGCAAATTATCTAAATCTAATATAACTCTATTTACAAAATAAAGAGCAACGATTTTATATACCAAATATAATAAAATGAAAGCGTTAACATTTTTACATATTTACAACAATAACCTCTAAAAATCGCTTCGTAAGAAAATAACTGGAACAATAAAAATTTCTTATATAAAAGAAAATCTTGAAGGGATATAGAAATTATAAAAATAACTTCTGAAAATTCATTACATATACAAATAACTAACAAAATAAATATTTCCTAAATGTGCAAAATATTAACAGGAAATTAAAATTATAAACCAATTACGCGTAATAATTTCGAGAAATCGCTACATATAAAATACTGAAAACAATAAAAATCTCTGAACCGTTTAGAAGAGAATATTGATGAAATATTGGAATTAAAATTTTTGAAATTATAAATTATAAACCCACCCACCGGTTTAATACCATCACCTTGGAACAGGCAAATTCTATTTCACATTCCATAAAATAAAACCCATTCAACTTGTTCGCGCATTATCAACAATAATAATAATTAGCGACGATGTTTCATTCCTGTAACCGTTTAATATGATTTAAAAATGTACGAATTGGGATAGCAATTCAGAAAATCCTTCGGTGACTAGGGGAAACAGAACAACCATTTGGAAATGTAATCGATAGAAAACCAACCAGCAAATTGCAAAGTTTATTTATTTATTTATTTCGTTATTCACATCAATCTTAAATGCATCCATATGGAATCACATTGTGCTTAGTTACGTTAGAGTCAAAACCGTCAAAACAAGATATCATTTTAAAATCTATTTTCTTATTTACTCCGTCGTTTCTGTCAATGTCATATATGTATATACATATGGTCTGTAAACGTCGTGATTGATTGAAGGGCCCTTCGAAATATCGATTGAGTCGTTTTTCGTCGCCTATATATAGTCTCACTCAGATAGCTGAGTTCTGTGTTAATTTTCCGTTCCTTTTTATGTAATAAATAATTATGTAAAGTTTTTTTGAGTTATTTAAGATTTTCGATCGCGGAAATGGGCTACTAATACGAACACGTGTAGTCGTACGTTTTTGTTTATGTTAATTAAATAATTACAAAACAAAAACCATTAAAAACCATTAAGAAACGAACCGATATAAGTAGGTGTATCGTGGACAGTATATATAATAGCTGTATGATAGGAGGAAAATGGAATGATACAGATAGAATAGAAAAGAGATAATTATAGCGATTAAGCAAAGCGACCTTTACAGTAGATGTTAAATCGATTTTAATAATTATAAATTTACAAACGAAACTGCGGGGAATTATTTACATAATATAAGCGTAGTATTGAATTTCTGAATAATCGTATTAATTTCGTAACGTTATATTATAAAATATTCTCCGAGTAATATTTATTGATTTTTTTAAACAAGATTCAGCATCAAAATTTACTAATTATGCTATTAAAAAAAGTAAAGTGAGTTCCATACCCTTGAGAGTGCGTTAGGATTGTGAAGTTAAGGTTCGCAATGTACTAAGCCTAATGGATCTAAGGAGAATACTAGGGCCAGTTCCTTTCTGCTTGCGATCCGCCTTTACTTTCCCAGATTTCTCTGGTACCCAATTATCCCAGATTAGGTATAAACTTGGGATCGATTCGGATCTGGAACGAGACAAGTCTTGAACCCGCGGTCCCTGACTTGATAGCCAAGTACTTTAACCACTAGGCTACCACGCTGCCTAATTATGCTATTAGATTTTAATAAAATGTTTAAAAAATTTGAATTACAAAGAAATTATTAAAAGAGCCTGCAATAGGAGCTTCAACATATAAATCAAATCCTCGTCCCTATTGTGGTTTTACTGTTGTGAACTGTATCTTGTTTTTATTATTATATTGCTAATGTAGCCAAAAAAAAAAAACAAAAAAAAAAAAAACAAAACTCTAAATAGAAGAAATAAAGAAAGTACGCATTAATCGAAGAAAATGTACCTTTAGTAGAAATTTAGAATTCACCGTATAAAGAGAAGAAATTATATAACTACTAGTATATATACCTATATTATGTAATATGTCGCCTTCGTTGCCGAATATGGATATTATATTTTTCTATCTCATTTGTTTCTGTGACAGATGTGTTATATTAAATCGTATAGTTGATGCTAAAATTTCAAAAGTCAAACAAATTGTTGTTGTTGTTGTTGTTGGGTTCCAATCTGGCAGAGATTTATTTTTTTTTTTTAACCTTCGCAAACAAAAAATTTCGAGAAGAGGAGTTGTTCATAGAAAGGGATACAACAGAAATAGTACGGATATTACAAAGGGTAGAACTAGGCTGGAACTTTGAAGAAGATCGCAAAATTCCTTGTAGCATGGAGCAGTGAAGAAGTGAAATGGATAGATAGAGCATAAGATTATTAGCAATGGAAGTAAATTACATAGGAATGTTGAATGCTAGGTGCACATTATCGAAGGCACTGGAAACATCAATAAATGCAGCCAAAGTGAACTGTTTATTATGTTATATATAAGCATCGCAAAAAGACTGACACAATCAGCAGAACCTAAATCTGAACAAAAGACGAACATATTGAAAGGGCAAGTAATATTGCGTTCAATGCACCAAACCAAGCGCCTGTTGAGTATAGAATTTCCTGAGTTACGAATTTAAGGGACAGGAACAACAATGAAAGAGATTTTCTAAAACGAAGAGTCATTTCGTTTGAAAGAAAATAATTGAAAATGTTACGATTACAGATGGTTTCTTAAGAACGGAGAAAGTAATACCGTCAAGACCAAGAGATTTTGATTGGAGCTAGACGATTTTTAAAGAGCGAATTTTAATTTATTCATAGTGGAAATCGGAAATAAACGAAATCCCGCTGGAAACGGTAAAGGATACAACTTATCGTATAGTTGGGAATATAGGCTGAAGTGGCAAAAGCAATAAAAAAAGTAATATCGTTAGGGGTGTTGTAGAAGGATGGACATTCCGAGGATGGATATTTAAAAGCTTTAGATATGATTAAGCGGAGTTTATCTTAAAAAGGGAAAAAATAATTTTTTCCAAAATGATTCTTTAGCAGTTTTAAGAGTATACTATATCGGGAACAGAATTAGATCTAAATATATGTATTAACGGTAGTGCGACTGTGATTGTTACATTATTCATTCCACCGTAGGAATGAATCTGTTCCACTGCGTTTAGACGCCAGCGAACAGTGAGAGAACATTACTGAGAGACTAAAGGAATTAATTATATTCGAAGAATAGCAGATCAAATTCACTCGGGATGTTGGGAAATGAAGACTTAATAGCTGAACGGAAAACAGCTCATTAGTTTTGAATAAATTTCATCTAAGAAAGTGGAGACATCTGAAGTAGGTAGGAGAAGGATATTTATGGGGAATAAATAAAATAGAAACACGATCACTATACCATAGGAGCCCGAAGGGGTCTTACTATTGTAGTTAAGACCAATAGTAGAAGAAGAAAAGGCTAAATCGAGAGAGATACGAATAGAGGCACGAGGAGAAAGCATGAGATTTTCAAGGACAGTGCCGTTGTTGTTGTTGAAGTTGGAGCAATCCCATGTATGGGTCCGAACATTACCACCGGTGATAGATGATTGTGGGATAGAATAAGAAATTGAGAAAAGCAAAAAAACGACCAAGATAACAACCAAAAAAAGGCACATATTTAAAAACTGTGTTAAGAGTACTTGCACATTTGGAAGGGATGGAAATATGAACAATATTAGATTCACCAGAACTGGAAGGGAGATTGAAGGTGACGTTATGTAAATGAAAGAGAGAATTCCGTTTCTTACAAGGATTGCTATTTCGCCATAGCCATTGTTATGATTACATCCGTTCACCTTGTATCGAAGTCACGTTTCCGAAATAAGAGCAACGCTAACATTATGGGTATTCAACAGGTCCTCCAGTGAGTTTAAAGAGAATACGTGAAATTACATAACCTAAAAGGAGTCTAATTGTAAGTGTGTCAATTTTTGTCGGATATCTTTCCTGTTTTCTGAAATCTATCCATTCACAATCTTTCCTTTCATCACTCTATCCGCGTTGATCTGCTGTGGGTCCCTGGTCATAGAGGCATCGAGAGTAATGAAATGGCAGATGCTTTGGCTCAGGTTGCTGCTCGTTCCCGCTTTTACTTTAAAATGATCCCTAGTACTAATCTCTATTGTCCTTAAGTAAGAAATTTTACTTTAAATTTTTCTCGGGTATATATACACTTCCTCTTTTACCGATGATAGTTCCTTCTATCTCTCGATTCAACCTAACCTTCCTGCTAATCTTTGTTTCTCAGAATTCCCTTCTCTTCCACCTTCTGTTATTGTCCCTATTATTCGCCTACGCTTCAATCACACTTTATTGCTCTCTTCCCGCTATTGTTTCATTTTGGTTTCCTCTCTTTATTGTGTCCTCTTTATTCTAATGAATCAGTTGTCTGTGATGCTAATCACATTTTCTTTGAGTGCTCTGCTCTTTCTGCGGAAAGCTCTTCTCTTTATTTACTTCTCTTAAAGTTAATGATTCTTGCTCCCTACTGTGCTTCCTATATCTTGTCTTTTCCTTTTCGGTCTGTTGTTCCTGCCATTGGTTCCTTTATATCTGCCATTTCCGATCGAATTAGGTTTTAATTAGTTAACTCTTCTTCCTATTGTTTCTGGATGAGGTCCCTGGTTGACAACCCCCCCCCCCCCCAAAAAAAAAGATTCTATAATTGCGGTTTACCCTGATTTTAGGTATAATGGATTAATTTATTAAAAATTCACGCGCATTGTTTTTATCTGTCAACTGGTTGGATTTCTTTTAGACTTATATTTTTATGGCGGTTTTCATAGTCAGTTTTGTTTTTTTTTGCTATTATCGGGTTTGGTAGTCATGAAGATTAAAAATGCATCTTTTTTTTTTTTCATATCTGACTGCCCCGAAAAATATTGTAAACCAGTCTTCTTGTTTTATTTTTCTATCACTGAGAATTGTTTTACACGTTATATTTAGATAACAAATAAATCACAAAATACAATCACATACTCTAAAAATGAATTTATTCATACTCAAAAATGACCGACTACCTTCGGATGACTGCGATCCATAATCACGATATTAAATATATGTAAAATCGATGTGTCGATGTGTTTTAAATAAATAAATAAATAAATAGACTATCGATTAAATAAATTTACAGTTTTTTTAAGAATTAGCGAATAGAGATCGAATAAAATAAAATTAAAACAAAATATCAATAATCCTATATTGAATAATAAATTGTTGCTCTGTATTTGATAACGATATTGCGTTTATATTTATTTATATGATATGTTCCTGCAAAATTTAATGAATTAATGTTTATTTTTCACTAAATGTTTAGTGAATTTTAATTTGTTTATATGCCGATGTGTGTATGAGCGCACAAATGGTCTTTCTTTTCGTCCGTCCTAATATAAACTTCATCACAACTCTTGCATATTGCATAAATTCCTGGTTTATTATATTTATTATTTTTTAATTATTTTTCTTTACTCGAATAATTCCGTTGCCAATTGGTAAAAGAACGATTGACTAACTGGTCTTATCGGCTGATTCACTTAAATAATGATATTAACTAATTATCTTATGTTTCAATTCAAGCGATCGCAGAAATTTATAATACTGAATTTGACTACTCAGATTTAGAGCCCGCTCTCTCAAGATCACATAGTAACAATTTACGATTAAATAGTTATATACGCGATAAATAATACATGTATGACGATAAAAGACTAGTAATAAATAATAAGTTAAACTTACGCGGTATCTCATTTTAATATTCCTCAGTAGTCCTCGGTAAATTCGAAGAAACTTGCCTAATGATGCTGCTTGCTCTTTCTATTCTCGGAATTGTCAGTTTTTTTTTTTGTTTTAATGGGTCGAAATATATAACTGTTATCTTGCTAAATTTAACGCAATAAATAATCGACATTAACAGTTTAAATTTTGAAAAATTGGTTTATTATATTTATTATTGTTGGTGGTTGTTAAACTGAATAAGTTATTGTTAATTCTGAAAGTGATGTATAAATTGTCGGATTTGAATAATTTTTTAACTTTATATATTATTGGATGAACGTAAGTGAATTTTGATATTTTCGTCGAATATTTTTCATATTAATATTATTTTCATATGACGCATCTCCTTTACATTTATGAAATATATTGTCTGTAATATTTTCATCGTAACTATTCTCCGTTGCTGTGATATCTTTTTCTTGAGCATTTTCCCGCGAGCGGGGTCTGCTATTTTTTGGTAGATGCAACAAGTGAATGAACCAACCGGCCTGTCGCCCGGGCCTGACACGTTGCTATAGGCAATTGCTATACGCAACGCGAGTGTACGCACGCAAGACTACATTCGGAACTGATTGGTAATCGTTTGATTTACATCGTTTTACAAGTGCAGTCCGGCGTGTGTCTGCTGTGCGTACTGAACTAGCGAGCATATGATGTTGTACGTGGTGGTTTGCCATTGCCACCACGTGATTACTAGAGCGATTATTTATTTTTATTTAATTTAATTCTTGTAATAATAAGTTCGTCGTCGCTCGGGATCGAACCCGTGACCACCATATCGGAAGTCAAGCAGCAACTAGGCTATCGCGTTGCTGCGATATGTTTTATTAAATTTAGTTTATTTCTATTATTTGACATTGTTAATGGTGTATGTTAAGAACGTGTTAACATAAAAAATTTAAAAAAAAGACTTTTTCTCTCTCTCTCTCTCTCTCTCTCACGTTATTCCCATCATTTTTGTTATTCATTTTTTTGACATCACTATTTCTTCCTCTTTATTTTGGGTTTCGTGTTTGTGAACACGGATATTTTGGTCCAAGAAACATCGCAAAGGAGGGGGAAGAAAATTTAGATCTTTAAAACGATCAAAGATGGCCGACAAAAGTGAATCAAGAGCTTGGATGACAGAAGGAGAAGGGAGGGAAAGAATAAACGGAGCATCGAAGTGGAAATCGTGTTGGATAATAGTGAGGAGTGAGAAGAAATTTATTTAATTAAAAACGCCGAGTATTCGAACATTATGTGATCGGGATTACTTATGAATTAATTGCTGAAGAGATGCATAGTATGGAGACGACGCGAGAAAAAAATAGCAAAGCTGGAGTGCAGTGTGCCGAAAGCGTAAATATATCGCAGAGGGATTAGGGTGACGCATAAAAGGAAAGTTAAGAAACCAGAGGGCAAGCAAGGGGAGGTTGAATAGATAAGTAAACAAATACTAGGGAATGATAGGAGTAAGAGTTAAACCATGGTATGCAATGAGCAGCTGTGTAGAAGAGCCCCCTGAGAAGTTCGCCTGTATCGTTTTTACATTTCATCATTTTGATCTGGTTAACCTTTTCACGTGTCAGGTCCCTTATTCTCCTTGTTCACTTCTTTCTCCTACTTCGGCGTCATTCTTAATAGTACTCTATCCTTTCATGATCATATTAACTATCTGTACGCGTCTGCTCTCAAAAGACTCAACTTTTTGATGGCGTTGTCTTCCTCCAAATGGGCTGGTGATTCATATATTCTACTCATGCTGCATGGATCCACCATTATTCTTTCTAAATTTGCCTATTGTTCTTTTCTTTACGCCAGTGCTCCCGTTCCCCTTCTGGTCAAACTTGATCGCATCCAAAACTCTTGTCTTCGCCTCTGTGTTGGTACCCTGAATTCTTTTCCAATTCCAGCTCTTCTGACCGAAACTGGCTTCGTTCCTCTTTGTATTCGAATACTTCACCTTGGTGAAAGGTTCAAGACGTCCGCAGATCTTTCCTTCCAAACCCATAAATTCTTATCAATATATCCGGGTCAACTGGCGTTTTTCTCCTCGTAAGATTCCAATTCTTTCTTTGATCTCTTCTCGACTCGTTCTACTTTCTCACTTCGTCCTCTCCCAGAACCAGTCTTCATACTTTACCTATAACTTCTTTGAACTATTCCCCTAAGCTATTCTATTTACCTTCTAACATTACGTCTTTTCCACGTCCTTCACGAAGAAGTTAACCACACTTTCATCACTATTTCCTGCTCATTTCACGATTTTTGGCGGTCGGCTCGAAATCTGCTTCGACCGTCGGTGTCGCTTTTATTCTTCCTGCCCCCAACTATTCTGAGTCATTTCAACTTCCCTCCTTTTCTTTTGTCTTCCTAGCCGAATCCATGGGCACGATCCTTTTTATATCTTCAACTTCAAATTTAGTGAATTTCCTTCTATGCTGCGACTCGAAAAGCGTTTTATTATCTTTCGCGTCTCCTTTCCCCGAACCCTCTTTCTGCCCTATTATTCTTTATATTCGTTTCTTGGTTTACAGTTTATTAGCTTTCTGTTCTATCCAAATTGACCTGCTTTGGATCCCTGGCCACTTTGGTATCGCAGGTAACGATCTTGCTGACTCATTAGCATGCTCGGCCGCAGTAAATGGTCGTTTCATAGGCAGATTTCCTTTCCGAAGTCTTTACTCTCTCTCTTTTCATTTTCACCATGACTTTTGGACTGATACCTATCCGTCTCTTTTCTCCAACCCTGACTCCTTTTATCTTGCCTTACAGCCTTCCCCAACATCTTCTCTTCGGTTTAACAATTTTCCCAGTATCAGCCATTTTATCGTTTCTTTCATTTAAAGATATTAAAGTAGGTTAAAAAAAAGCCTTGATTAATGTTTACGATATTGTATATTTTCGAAACCTTAATGTTAATTCGAACTCTTCTCCTTTTGTTTACTTACTTTTTTTCTTAACTTTCATACAATTAAATTCAAGTAGCCGTTGTTCAGCATATACGTACGATTATTTCTAACGTATTACGACTAAGTCTCTACTGGGCGAGTATTTTATTTGATACTTATCGAAATTAAATACTTCTCATTTATGCTTCAGATACTTCAATGGAATACAAGAAGGCTACTTGCTAATAAGTGTGATTTAGAGATTTGTTTATCCTCGGCCAGTTTCGACGTGGTGCTTTTAGCAGAAACCTGGCATTCCCCTACAAAACAATTCTCGGTTCATAATTACAGTTGTTATGGAGATGATAGAGAAGACGAATATGGAGGGGTAACCATTTTGGGTGAAAATAGTTTAAAACACAGTCTGGCGCAGATTAATCTCGCGTCTTCAAATAACAATACTCGATCTAACGTTATCTGCATTCGAGTTACTTCTGGTAATTTCACGGCATATTTGATTTTCTTCTACTCACCGCCAAGTCACACAATCGACTCTTCTCAGACTTTGTATGTGGCAGACGAATTGGAATCTTCTCCTATTGTTTTCTGCGAAGACTTTAATGCTTTCAATCGGCTTTGGGACTGTTCTCGAAACGACAGCAAAGATGATGTTATAATGGATATACTTAACAATACAAATTTGTGTTCATTAAATGATGGCTCGAATAACAGGATAAATTATCCTAGGCAAGTCAGCAATCCTGCAGATCTGATCATGGTCTCAGCTAGAATTTTCTTTAATTGTAATTGGACGGTTGCATCTAGCACTCTTGCATTACTCTATTACATTAGAAATTATCACCTTCGAAAAGAACACTGTTAATATTCCCAGAACTATCGAACTTCACAATTGGAAGAGATTGAATTTCCGTGAAGGCGATTGGAACCTGTTTCAAGATCTGATAGAACAGGAGATAAGTATGGTTGAAAGTAGAAGTAGTACCCCAATTTTAAAATATGATATCTTCTATAATACTTTAGTCTCTGTGCTAAATCGTTTTATACCTTTGACGGTGATATAGAGGAGAAAAAAATTTCCATGCCGTTGGTGGAATTTCGAATGTATAAAAAGGTTAGCGGAACGAAATTCGGCTTTAAGAACCTTTCGTTCAACTGGTACTATGGACTCTTATCTTACCTGACAGTCTTTAGCTTTTTCAAGAGCACGAGAAGGCTTCTTGGAGACATTATTGCGCGAAATTCAGCAGAACTATTCTATTAAAAGTTATTTGGGTGTTGGCAAGCAGATTTAAAAATAAAGTCTCCCGTGCTAATGCGATAATGGGAGATTCGTGGTTTGAGAGGAGTTTCTCTCATCGGTTTTCCCTCAATATGTCCTATCTCTGGAGGAAGTCGCAGGAAAAGGTGATTCTTCTCTTTTCTGACGAGTCCTTGTTAAGGAATTTTTCACTCCTTTAATAGGATGGAAGGATACATCTGTCGACTCAGGTGACATCTCTTACTCGGTGTTGAAGAATTCAGGCAGGAAATTTTTGAAATAATTTTGGTGTCAATAATAAATGAGCTTCTTTAGGATAAAGCAATATCTAAGGATTGGTCTTCTTTTTCGGTTATTCCTGTTCCTTTCCAATTTTTCTCTCTCTTCTTTACGTAATGATTTTTATTGCTTCCTCTTTATACCGAAAAAAATTCTCATTTAAATTTTAAACTTTACTATGTTACCATTAATGTTCCTTCTGACGGTCACGTTTAGTTTTATAACAATTTAATAATGCTAAAAATTACCAATAACGAAACAAATACGATTATTTTTTTATTAAGTATTAAAACTCCACGATTCCACGGTGTAATTATAAATGAAAATTAAAAGTGATATATTTTTATTACTAAGTATCGATTATTCTTTATTGATTATCGATTTATTTATTTATTTCGATTTGTTCTTTTATGTATAATTTTTAATTTTATTCTTCGTCTTCTTTTCGTCGAATTTGGCCATCTATGGATCGTGTGAAAACAGCAAAATTTTTCCTTTTTCGTTCTTCCCAGTATTTCTTCATTATTTCACTGTGCTCTTTCTTCCTATCCTCTGTCCATTTCTGTCCTGTTTTGTTACTTTTGATTTTTTTAAAGCCATCGAATTCATTTTATTCCTAAATTCTGTTCTGTTTTCAATAGTTGATGTATGTATCTTTATTAAGATCTTTTTTCGTATAACCATCTCGGCCTGGACTTCAATCTATCAAAATGTTGAAAGATTCGTTTAGTTAACCGGCTTTTAATTTTCATATATAATTACACCGTGATTATGGAGTTTGTAATTCCGAAACATGTCGGTGAATATTAATACTTGATGAAAAATTATTGTTCACAACTGGTCGTTTTTCGTATTATTAAATTGTTGCAAAACTAAACGAGGTCAGGGAGAACTCTAATGGTAACATCATAGTAAAGTTCAAAAATTTAAATGTGAATTTTTTCAGTACAAAGAGAATATTTTTTAACCATTTACTTAAACTCTAGAAGTTAAATATTCATCTAATTAATTGTTATGAAATTATTGAGCTCTTCAATAACCTCTGATAGCGGTTTAATAAGCAGCATGCACATACTAACAATTATTCAAATGTAAATATGTATTAAGCGATCTCTTTCAGTAATTACAACTACAAGGAAAAGATTAATGAAAATGTATACGTATCTTGTTAAATGACTCGGAAATACTGATGATGGCAAAGAATCCATAAGAACGGTTGGACGCTCTTGAAATGCCGGGATGACGTCGCATAGTAAACTTCTCATAGAAATAGTAGAGAAGAAATTCGGTGGAAATGCGGAATGAAGACTGGAACCCGGTGAAAATGGTACAACAAAGAGAAGCCGACTTCTAAGCTATACACTACGTCACGATACTTTCTCGACTACGATAATTGATGTTAAATCTTAGGGAATAAGGAAGAGACGAAGACCCGCGGATGGATCAAATAAAAATGAAAGCTCGAATAACCATAAAAATATCAAGGACATGTCACGGGGTAGAAAAGAATGAAAAAGACTTGTTAGGCTGCAATGACAACAGCCAGATCTTAATGCTGATACTGCCATATGCAGTGCTCGGAAGATGTTGCACTCATAAAATATCCCCCCCCCCCTCCCACCGTTCTCTATACCAGATCTAAATAAGTATCGTCAAACCTTTACCCATTCAAAACCATTTTAAATGCACGCAGATGTTTACCCTTCAATTTCATTATTTTTAACATATTCTTTATGCTATTGTGATTCTGTCCAGAAATATATTGGTAATCAATTTTTTCAGTTGATCCTATTATAAATGATTTTACAACTACCGCATTTTGTCAGCCTGTCCGCCATCTTCTAAATATTCCGCGATGCGCTTGAGCCCATGTACACCTTCTAGTCGAAAAACCGTCTAATTTATTAATTATACCGCTTATTTGGCACTCGAGAATGCTGATTGAGTTTGTTCTCATTCAACCGTAATCACTGTAAGTATTTTTTTCCTCTTATATAATTTTTAACAACTTGCAAAGCTTCTAACATAACATACATTTCCACTAATGTGAAAGATGCACAATTATGTTCTAGATACCTGCTTATAAGCACGATGTAAAACGTCGAGATATATATGCGTAATCTACCGTTTGTCAGACAATCTGTCTGCGTTCATTACTTCGTATAATTCTTATTTAATATATATAGTTAAATATAACGTTATAAAGTATTAACTAAATATATTTATATAATGGTCAAGACTGAACTACAACACAATCAGTTTTTTCAATAAATCAGAATGTAACGCTTATATTAAGATTTTTTTTTCGAAATACTTAATTGTTTTTTTTTTTATTTTTTTTATCGTATGTATTATAGCCGTTATAATTTACATCGCTATAAACTAATATTTTCGTAAGTTTTTAAATTATTTAAATTTTATTCCTTTTATACGCTTGTTGGCATGCCCTCTTCCCCCTGTATACACTTTTGAAAAAATACACATACTTATACAAGTATATATATATATATATATCGCGTCTTCTTTCATTATCGAATACGTGGAAATTGACGAAGAGTAGGCGGTCCGAAGGAAACTGTTGCGGAACGTGTGCGCCTATGCTAGACATGAAAGGGTAGTTGGTGGTAGTTGACGGAAGCTAGATGACGGACTGTGGGAATGGTGCCTCCGCCGGACTATTTAAAGACTGGCAGATGAAATAAAAGCTTTACTTGCAATCTCAGTCTGTTGTTAGAGTCGATTATATTGTGACGACCGTTCTCGATAATCTGCCTTAGTCGAATAATCGCGAAATCTCCCCACGGATTATTATATTTTACCGACGCTCAGGACCATGTTAAAACTATTCAGCTTTGGTCCGCTGGTGCTTCTAGTAACAGGTGATTATGGTTTGTTTGTTACTTTTTTTTTCTCTTCATATTAAGCTTTCGTTTATTAGGAGTTCGCCGGGAAGTTTGAAACTTTCGCGATGTCACTACGGCCACATATCGTTTATTTGTAAAATTAATTAAAAAATCGAACAGAATGCGTTATTTCAGAGGTGTTATTTTTTTAAAAAATAAATTGAACCGAAACGAATTTTAATCTGAACTTTTTCATTAAGAAATTAACATTAATCAAAAAGTGTTAAGCGGTTGTAGCGGATAGTTCCTCTAATTGGGGGGTAGTGGTCGGGTTTGGGGAGGGGCAAATTTAAAGTACTTTACATATGACTTGTTCGGGACATCGAATAACGATAGAATTAATATTTTATCGCTATTAATATCTTTAAAGCTTTTTTTTTTTTTGAAAGAACAACATGTTTTTTAAGCGCTTTAATGAATTTCGTATACAGAAACGCCGCTATAAATACTGTTTTTTAATGATACGCGATTACAAAATTATAGACGACTCCCATTTACTGAAGAGAGTATGGTAGTTATTTGTAAAATAATTTGAACAATTTACGCAGCAGTAGGCTCCTCGGTCGTTTGAAATAGTTTTAAAACATGGAAAAGATAAATTTTATCGGATTTTTACATGTTTTATTTATAAATTCATAGCGTTTCTTAGCAAAAATGAGTTCGATTTTTGCGAAAAATTATTACTGCTTTTCTATTTGTCTTTAAAAAAGTGTTTTTTTTTTTTTGGTTTTTTTGATAATCTATTTTATAGCGAGATTTCTCGATGGTGTGAATATTTTGCGAGTTCGTCGTGCAAGTATTTATTTTTACGTTTAAAACCATATTCATCTACATACTTGTAAACGGCAGTGTACAAAATGCAGATCGTCCTAATTTGAACCTTCATCCGATAAACCTTCTTACGTACAGCTTATTAACTAATAGCTGTTCAGAAAATTCCAATTTTATTTCATAAACTGCGAGAATATAATACGACATACAAAACCCGAAGAAAGTTTACTATTTAGTACGAAATACATTCTACTCGAATTCTATGACGAAGACGAAATGATAGCTGAAATGGAAAAACAGTTTTCCAGGTTATGTGAAAGAAGTAAACGGCTGATAAAGTAATACGCGAAGTAAAATAATTTTTATGGGGACGAGAGTTGAGGGACACAGTCAATTATTAACAACATTAGCTTATAGTCTCGTTCGATTTAATTAAAATGAAATATTTTTGTGATGGTAAATTCCGGACATTTGTTCATTTTCGTATTTGGTATAACTTGAAAAGAAAAAAAAATTACAATTATTTTATTTTAAAAATATTTTATAAAAACACCGCAACATGTTTAACACGGTCGCGTATTCATGGTGTGAACAACAGTGCATCATGAATATAGGAGATATTCATAATACACGTTTTTCACACCATGAATATGCGACGGTGTAGAAACGTGTCGAGGCGTTTTTGTTAAATATTTTAATTATAAATAAATTTCTAATAAAGTTGTCATTTTTTTTTTCTCTTTTTTTCAAGTCTTATACGCTGTAAGACTTGAAAAAAAAACAACAACAACTTTATTAGAAATTTATTTATATTACTAAAATATTTAACAAAAACATATTGAGAAAATAGGTGAACACTGATCACGGAAATCATTTGATTTCCTACGTATCCCGTCATCTATGTTTTTGTGTATTTTGTATCGTTTGTATTATTCTTAACACGCCCGTTAATGTTCGATATTCACCTTCTAAACAATCTAACGCCTTTAATGTTAAAAACATATCCCTGTCTTTGGTATTTGTAAATAACTTCCCGCCTATATTCTTTGAAATTTCTTTATATCTCTTTCAAACGGTTAATTTGTTCTTTATAAATATGACGTTTTTAAAGTTTATTCCGATCACACACTTTGTGTCGTTCTATTTGTATTATTAAATTTTAGCTGATGATAGACCATGCCTAGAAACGTTTTTAACTAGTATATTATATCGTTTATACATTTAAATTTGTTTGTTATATTTTTATTTCGTTCCGAATTACTATAATCGATAGAGTTTATGAGCATCTGTAATCTCACAATCCTTCTTACTGTAATAGTTTATTTTCAATAATAACTATTACAGCAAGCCAGAAACTTAGTTTATCTATAAAATTCCTTAAATAAGTTTTAATCCTTTCGAGAATATGGAAAGATATCTTTGCCGACTAGTATTGCTCCAATATTTTAATACCAGAAAAACTGCTTGAAGAAATAAAAAAAAAAAAAAAAAACGCATCCTAAATAATAATCAGTTTGGTTCTAAACGTTTGCGTCCGTCGGAAATGACTGTTAGAAAACTTTAGGGGTGTATCTGAACTGGATCGAAACAAAGATTTATAAAATACTGGTAATGTAAAAGGCGCCTTTGATAGTTGTAAACATTCTAAAATTATTGAAACATGAAAAACATACAAAGTTAATCGAGACTTAAAGTAACCATGGGTTATCAGCGAATAGAATTATTAAATCCGAAAACCTTATTAGAGGACTTTAAGCTCACGTAATACCAAGACGTATTTTTGGCTTTTTTCTTTGACATTCTATATTGTATCATATTGCATGTAAGCGTCGTATCGGTTCGGTTTTAACGATTCGGCCCAGTCCTTTTTCCAAGTAGATCTAGTGTGTAGTGTTAGTGAGTTTTTAATTTTTTTTTCTTCAGTTAATGTCAAATTTAAGGCGTAAAATAATCATTAAATCAAAAAATCATCCGCGCGAAATTAGGAATTAATTTGCTTAGAAAATGAATTAATAGTTTTCAATGCTTTTTTTCCGTTTATACATATGTGGCTTTAAAAATTGTTTCCCCTTACAAAGACTTGAAATGCTGATTATATATGTTCATTTAGCGGGTTATTTCTATAAAAATTTTCGGGAAAAATTAGTCAATCACAGCAATAATTTCCCATTATGATATTTTTCTTTTTCTTTCAAGGAAACACCACGTGCTTTATAATGAATTTTTACATTCTCACGTTGAATGGTCTGTGTTCTAAGAACGTAGCAGCAAAATTTAGAAGGTTTCCGTGAATATTTAATTTCTGCAGTTCCTGAAGTATGGGTATTCTCGGCAGTCTATCGAATGCCTTTTCTATGTCGAAGAATACTGCTACCGTATGTTGTTTCGTTGTGAAGCCGTCGTATTATTTCTTGTTGATTTCTAATCAGTTGATCGATGGTACTTCGGTTTTTCCGAAATCCGCACTGTTTGTCATCTAGTAACATTTTCTTGTCAAGGCTGTCCGTAAGTCTATTAGCGATCATGTTTTCTAATGTTTTACATAAGGAACTGCTTAACTGCTTTACTGTATATGTGAGTTTTCGATCGACAAGCTGAAATGCTTACCATTAAGCCAGTAGAGTTTCCTCGGCTTTATATCTCAGTGCTTTCTTTTCTGTGAGGCGTGCTACTTTCACCTTAATTTACTGCCCAAGTGCAACCCAAGGCATTTTACTTCATTCTTAATCGGAATTGTTTCGCCGTTAATTTTAGTTGGCGGGCAGGCTATATTTCGTAGTGCGAATGTAACTCGAGTACACTTTTTCTCGTCAACTTTAATCCGCCATCGATCTAACCACCTTTCAGATTTTGCTAGCGCCAGCTTTAATTTATTTGTCGCTATTCCAGCATTTTTATCTGCCGCAATAAGAGCAGTATCGTCTGCAAATGTAGCAATAGTTACGTCCTCGCTGTCGAGGAAGTCTGCCCAATACACTACCTTGAGGCATACCAGTGGATACAGGATAGATGTTAGATAGTTCATTCTGGAATTTAATTTGATATGTTCGATCATCGGGGAAAGATTTTAGAAGGAGATAATAAGGATGAGGAAGATGTTTCTTAATTTCATATAACAGACCACGATGCCAAACCTTGTCAAAGGCCCGTTTCCTGAATTTCGTAAAATAAGCACTTTTTCCACTTATCAAACCTAATTATTAATTTCTTTTGCTCTTTTATTGAAAATGAAACTGTTTGCAACGGGCGTGGAAACCGGTTTTTATTTCATTAATTTTTTGGTCCGGCTCTCACCCAAAAAACTAGTTTACTTCGGGTTCACTGGAATTGATTGAAAAAAGGTGACGAATAGAATTTTGAAAATTTAATAATATGGTTGTCCGTACAGATGAAAAAAGAAGCAGAAGTGGTGAAATTGTCATAGATTGTATCTTTTTCTTGTTTTTCTTCGAATTGACTCTTTATAGTTTTATTGTAAAACAGAGTTGTTAATATTTCGGCGGAAAAAGGAGAATTACTAGAAAGCAAACTAAAGATATGTCAAATGGAATAATTTTTCGAACAAATTATTCTTATCAATGACCGTAGTACGAGGGAAATAATGAAAATGAAGCTGTTTTCGATGAATTGTAAGTGCAGAGCTTCAATCTCGTTTTAATCATTCCCTTCTACCCTCTTCACGTTTTCGTTCTTCCCTGTCCTCCTCGCCCGATTGTCCCCTTCATAGTTCCATCTCTCCTCCCATATGTGATGCAAACGACATCTTTTTTGAATCTTCATTCTGAACGATCTGTTTTGTACTCCAAAATCTTGGCACTGGGTCTTCCTGCTCCGTATAATTCTTCCTTTGTCCGTTCCTTTCCATCTCCAGATATAATCCCTTTACTCCAATCTTTCCTAAGCTCTATTTCTAATCGTCTCTCTATTTCACCCTTTCCATAGTTTCTGTAGTTGTTGAGTCAAAGCCGCTGGCGCGCCCCAAAAAAAAAAAAAAAAAATAAATGAAAGATGAAGTTTATTTACCTGCATTGTTCATAATCTGTACTAAATGGTTAGTCGGTTTTAAATTTCTAAGAAATCGGTTAATTTTTCTAGCAAGAGAACATACAAGGAATGGGTGTAAAAAATGCCATTATTATTATTCTTACTTTTCTGTTCAGAAAGAAAAAGAAAGTCAGCAAAGGACGTTGACACATACAATAGTTTCTGTCAGTCGTCTATAGACCTAATATAGTATCAAAAAAATAAAAATATCGTTAAAAATAATCCATTCATAAGAATATCCCGTTCGTAGGTAGTTCGTTGAAAATACCTTTTCTTTTTAAATTTTTTGCGGAAATGTTACTTATTATAATAGCATGTGAAACTTGAATTATAAAAAAAAAAAGAGTTGGACGATGTTTTGTAGAAGATTTTACTCTTCGCTTTTGATAAACGTAAAGAAATATCATTTAATTATTTAAATAAAAAACCCGTTCCATAAGTTAATAAATTCTCACTTTATGCGTAAATTTCATACAAATATTATTTATTTTAAAATTCAGAAATTTCATATTATAAAATAGATCAGTTTATAATAATTTTTATCGAAATTTTACCTGTCGGTTGACAAATTTTACACGAGAAACGTATTTTAATGGAAAATCTATGGATTTTTGAATCGAACGAAGTAGTTTATACATTATAAATATCATTTTAGCCCTTTCGTTTTATTTCACACGTAGCCAGTTAGGCCCAATTAATGCACGGGAATTTGTATATTTATTTTTGAGACCTCGGTCCAGCTAAAGAGAAAAGTGTAACTAATTTACGGTTCTTGTTGGTGTGATGAGAAGTTGTCCGTGTTAATCAGTAAAAAAACAAAAATCAAAAAAAAAAATAAAAATAATAACTTTGAAGTAAAATACAAAAATTAATTTACATGCTTTGATTCTAAATACGGTATTGTTTTTTTCAACTTCAAACGATATTAAATAATGATGAAATGTTCTTTAACTGGGTTAATGCCCCTGTCGACAATGTAATTTGAAAAAAAGTTCAACAACTTTATCTTTTTTTGGAAAATTCCTTCTCGCAAAAAGTCAATTTTATCGAACAAATATATTAAAAAAATTAACGGAGAGCCGACTTTTTAAAAATTCGTGCCGATACTTTTCGTTCATTATTCTTTAAAAGAAGTATTTAATTGAAGTTTCTAAAAATAGTGTATTTAAAGTATAACATTTAATGAAAGCTAATGTAAACTGCTTAAAATTATTTGTTGGAAAATAATGAAAATTTTGATCACACATATTAAAATTTTTCTTGTTTTGGTGGGGAGGAATGTCTCAGCAGTAGATGTTTACCCAAAGACGATAATTAGAAGCGATTGAAGTTATATAGAGGAAAAGTTCGGAACAGTAGAAACGAAAGAAGCTAACGAAGGACAAATTGAAGAAGGGAAATGAGAAAGAATAGGAGCGGGAGGCAAAAACTCAAAAGGTCAGAATAAAGAATCACTATGTTAAAACTTATTCGAATGGATAATTATTTTCGACTTCACGCATATATGTCGAAAACAATTATGAAAATGAGAATAACTTCTTAAGACTAACAAACAAAATACCGAGTTTATATTCACTGATTTTTATCAGGATTCACGTGATCTATTTAATTTTTATAATAAATCTTGAAGTCGGTATTTCTTTTTAGTGAAAAAATTTTTTATTACAAACGTCTTTTTAATACTTTTTTTTTTTTTTTACATTTTAAAGAATTAATCGGCAATTATTTTTTGTTTTAGTTTCATTTGATTTTTGGTGTTCGACGACTCGCGTGTTTTTGATTAAATTTTGTTATTAATTTATAGTAAATATTTAAATATGTCTAAACACAGTGAATTTTCATGTGAAATTCGTTCTTGAATTGTTGCTTTCCATAAAAGTGATAAAATCAGTGATCGAATTGCACCTAAATTGATAATACGTAGATCATCAAATTAAAAAGTTCCGAATTTTTGGGTTTGTAAGTAACAGAATTTAAACTGGAAGGTGTTGAGTAACAAACACAGATGATCGACCAACAAAAGTCACCTCCAAAGGTAATAGGTGTGTTACTGTTACAGAAATAACATTTCCGGTGAATGTAAACGGAAATGAGCGACTGAATACAAATACTGTAAATTACGGAGTTATAGAAGCTAATCTTCATGGACGTGCGACTGTAAAAATATTCTTTTCAGCACTTGGTGGTGAGAGTTAATAAGTATGTAAACTGGTCTATCGGAAAAATGTTTTTTGGAGCTATGAATGACGATAATTCGTTTGCGAATATACGGAAAACGGATATTTCAAAGTAATGTTTAGTTCCTTTCATTAGTCACGGTGGAAGAGAGGGGTCTAATATAAAATTTGGGACTGTTTTGGTAGTACATACTAGCATTAACACTATACGAGAGTGGTTCAAATATAAACCGGAATTTCGTCATAAAAATTTTTATTTTATACTTACAGTGCTCATATTTTTTACAATTTTTCGAGATAACCCCCCTCGTACGCTACACACTTTTTCCACCTCTCCGGCAATTTTTTTATTCCTTTTTCGTAAAAATCTCGCGGCTTGTCACATAGCCATTTGCGCACGAACGATTCCACCTCATCGTTGCTGTCGAAACGTTGTCCACCAAGTGCTTCTTTCGACGGGCCAAACAAATAATAATCACAAGGCGACAAATCTGGACTGTAAGGAGGATGTTCAAGTGTTTCCCAGCCCAATTCGGCCAATGTCTCCATCGTGAGCGTACAAACTTCCCAACGAGTGAATTTCTGTTCAAAATTCAGAAGTCTTGGCACCCATCTGGCTGCAATTTTGCGATAACCTAGCCGATCATGAATTATTGTCTCAATACTACCTATGCTGATGGCCAATTCGTCGGTCATATCGCGTACACGGACGCGTCGGTCAGCCAAAATGAGTTGTTCGATGGCTTTGACGTGTTCATCTGTAATGCTGGTTTTTGGGCGCCGCGCATGTGCTATGTTTGACACCACTTCACGTCTTTTTCGAAACGCGGAACACCACTCGTACACTTGAGTTTTGGAGAGACACTCATCGCCGAACTGTTCGCGTAATTTTCGGTAAATTTCCACGGATTTTACGTCGTCTTTGACTAAAAAAGCGAATAATGATGCGTTGCGCAACAGACGACACTGGTACTTCTTTTTCACTCATGGCTCTAACTACACTAAAAAGTGAGGTTACGCGGTTCTAATTGCTCTACACGCTTCGTAACAAACCGGTCTAACTGCCAGTGCAACCACTTTTTTCACAATAAATTTTTCGCGCGTTTATTTAAAAATTCCGGTTTATATTTGAACCACCCTTGTACTTAAAACTGAACGGTACCTCAACATTCTTGAAAATGAAATGTTACCATCCAGTCATCGTATTTTTGATCAAAAACTCGTATTTCAACAGGATAGTGTGTTAAAATCTGCATCTAAACTAGGTAAAGATTATTTAGAACAGCTGATTAAGGAAGGTTCCATAGAAGTAACACTTTGGCCACTACAATTTCCGGATCTCACCCCAATGCACTACTATGAAACAAACTCAATAGAAACGTTCGAAAAGTATGAGTGGCATGCTGTGTACAAATGAAGTGGGAAAAAAATTGGTTAAAACGTTGAAAAAATTATTAAATAGATTATCAAAACTGTGCATAGAATTAATAATAAAAAAAAAAAAAAAAATCCGGTAATTATATAGATAAATCCAAAATTGTATTTCTTTTATATTTATGGTTACTTTATGTCCAATTTGTCGTCACGATAGCCTAGTTGCTAGAGCGCTTGATTTTCGTTACAGAAGTCACGGGTTCGATCCCGGGCTATAACAGAACTTATTCCAAAGAATTAAATTAAACATACACGCTAATAATCATGTAGGAGGCAATGGCAAACTACCACGTATACCATCATATGCACGCTAGGTCAGTACACAGCAGGCACACACGGGACTGTTCTTGTAGCACGATAACAAGCGACTGCAACCAGCTCCGAATCTAATCTTACATATATGTACAACTCTCATAGCGCTGTCTATTCTGTTCAACTAGAATGTACAAATAGGTAGTCACGATGCTCAGAATCGAGCGATACGACTGAAAAGAAAAGAAAAAAAAAGGAATGTTCAATTTAGAACTCTCTGATTGCATTATTTCCGTGCTTAATAAATATTTTTAGTTAAACATTTTTCTATCATTTATACATTTTAAGGTAAAACTGAAAATCGGTTATAGCAATATACCGGTTATAGAGACGGAACATGCCGGAACCGACAAAATTCCATAAAACTCTACATTAACCTCTACTGGTTACAACAGCACTGATTGTAGTGAATAATCAGTTATTACGAGTAAAATTTTGGTGGGCGATAAATAATTTTCAACGATGAAAAATTTAACTTCAAAATATTTTTGCAGATAAATTAAAAAACAAAAAAAAGAACACGAAAAAATAAAAATTGCGTAAAATGGAATCGATTTATTGTTTTATTCTGTGTTCTGCCTTATTGTTAATTATCATGTTAGAAGAAGAAGAAGAAGAAGAAACGTATATTTGCGCTTAATTTTTTTAACAAATAACAATACATAACTTAAGCGGGTAATCTGTACCGGAAAAATATGATTTCCTTATCGGATAACTTAATATATATATATATCAGAACACGAAAATGATAAACAAGAAAAAGAATCTATAATTATAGACAGGAAAAGTTTAAAAAAACCTGACACATTAGCTTATTAAATAGTTTAAGTTTTAATGACTCAGCATTTTATTATAAACTTAATGAAACTGATGAAAATAACTGGTACTACCGGTCATTATAAAAAATATTAGGAAAAAGGCTACACTACTTACCTCGTTAGCAATAAAAAATCGAAAATTACAAAAATTTCTTCAGAAATAAGATGAAACTGAATTACCGACGCATAGTAAGTTTTTACCCTTTTCCATACCTGCTTCATATTGATATTTAAGTTTTAACATAAATGTACTGTTATGTACAAAGAAAAAGCTCGGTGATTCCGCTTTCAAATTTATTAAAATGATGTACATAAATGATTATTTGTTTAATCAGTGAAAAAAATTACCCTGTAAATTATTTTGCAGAAGTTTTATAACGGAATAACTCTTCTGCAATAATAAATATTAGACATTAAAAAATCAAAGTTTTTTCTTGATATCCAATGTAACGACAAACCGGTTATAACAACCAAAAAATTGTTTATCCCCTTTAAAGTCGTTTATAACCGATTTCCGCTGTATTTCGATTTTTTAACATTGGACAAATAATTAAATGTAGATAAATATATGATGTGTTTGTTAAAATTTATAAGTATGATATAAATCAATTTTTTAATAACCAAACGTAAATTCTGGTGGTCAGTGTAAGCTATTTGAAACGTTAAGTGTTTTATTTTTGGTAACAAAATTTATTGAACACAGTTATCCGCAAATTATTCATAATGGTGATTAATTTTAAAAGTTTCGAACGTTTCATAAGTGTAAAATAATTTATTTCAATAAATTAAATAAATACCTTATTATAGAAATGTTTTCGGGCATAGTCCATCATCAGCTATAGACTACACTCAGACACAACTAAAAACACACTTTTTTTTTTTTTTTTTTTTTTTTAAATAACATATGGAGAACCCACAAGGCAACTGCCCGTCTGTAGGTTCTCATCACAGTTACAACGTTTATTTTTAATAAAGTTACAATCGATCATATACAATTAACCGCTTAACTAACAAATGTGTCACGAAGCAAAGTAAAAACAAACGTAATATAAATTTCCACTAAAACTAACAGCATAAAGCATAATTCAAAATCTAAACTAAACAAGGCAAAAACATAATAGCAATTCGTATGGAAACCCAATGCCAGAAAAATGCAAAATAAAAAAAAAAAGAAATCACCTATTACATATTCCATCCACCTCTTTCAGTTGCAGTCATTGTAGTTGCTCAACAGCCAATTTTTAATTTCTAAGAGGCAATTTTTTTTTATTCTTTATTTTTATAATATCCGTCGGAATTTTCCCTAACAAGTCAATCAGTACAGCGTCCTTTGTTTTATCAATATAATTATTTATACCTTTAGGCTTAATATATGTAATTTTTGACGAAGCTCTAGTTATCTTCACTATATTCCTAGTCTTAAGGTCGGCAGGATTTAGCTTATAATCATGTAAAATAAATAAATAATACCTTAGTTTAGCCGGTAATTATTCCATTTCCTTCCGCCAATTAAGATTACCTCTTTTTTGACATAAATCCTTTTTTACTATGAGTTTTAAGCTTTTTTTATGAATAGCGTTTATTTTTTTATGTTCAAATTTCTTTGCTCCTCCCCATGCTTGTATAGCGTAAGATACCCTTGATGTTATCAGAGCATTATAGTATTGCCTTAGAATTTTTGGCGGTAACAATGGCCTAAAAATCGTCGGTAAAGATTGCCTGATCTTTTTTATTAGTTCCAATATATGCTGTTTCCAACTTACCGTACTTTCAATCGTTACCCCTAAGTATTTGATTTTTTTTCATATTTTGTAACATCATACAATTATCACTACAATAATTAGAGTTATTCGCATGACTACAATTGTGACATTTGATTAGAACTTTTGGAATAAAAGTCTTGTAACGGCTCGGTGTTCTTATGTACATCATTTTCGATTTATCCGTATTAATCGAAAAGACTCGACTATGCGCCCAAATTACAAAAGAGTTTAAATCTTTTTGTAGTAAGTCCTCCGCTTTTTGTATATCAGAATTTTCCATCACCAACGCAATATCATCAGCGAAAGCAAATACTTTCGCGTATTTTATATATCTATAGAGTGAATTTGTATATATCAGAAATAATAAAGGTACCAGTATTGTTCCTTGCCCTACACCCGCCGTTAAATCCCCATCGGTACTGAGACTATTATTTAATTTTACCCTTAACTTCCGATTTTTTAAGTAGTCCGCAAACCACTTGTTTTGATCGTTAGCAATGCCGATGTTCCACAGTTCACTTATTAATTTATCATGGCTGACAGTATCAGAAGCTTTATTTAGACTGATAAAAATCATTAGAAATTGATTACCTTTGGCTAGACCTTCGTATATATTGATAAAGCGAAAATTTTTAGCAACTCTGCTGTCGATTTCTTTTTCCTGAAGCCAAATTGCAGTGGGTATAGAATTTCATTACTTTACTAACAATAGTATATGCATATACATATATACATATACGCCAGCGCGTGCCTGGGTGTATGTATATATGGGGGGGGGCTCAACTATGGGCATTAACTCGGCGTAAGTAATGTTTTTTTTGGAAAGTTTCAATGTGCGGCAACGGGACTCGAATTAAATTCTACCCGAACAAAACACCAATGCCTAACCAACTACCCTATGGTAGCTGTTACATCGGGGGGGGGGGGGGTCTAGAGAGACATTGGGGGGGGATTATATAATTACGTAATATTTTATACGGTAGACTGTAAATTTGAGAAATACCTTGCTTCATAAAGAAAACCAAACAGCGACCTATTTAGAAATTTAAAAATGTTTTCTAAAAAATGCTTTTTTACAAAAAATAAATACCGACTTCAAGGTTTATTATAAAAATTTAAAAATGCACTAAAAAGTAAAAAATAATTACTCTCGATAAAATATATATATCAGAGTGATATAACTTAAGGTGATATCGTAATTCTTATACAACATTAACTTTTTGGAGTTGGAATTAAATTCATGTTAGGAACAATTTAATCAACATTTAATGCAGTTTTTAATTATTCTTTTAACATGAATTTGATGCCAACTCCAAAAAATTAATGTTGTATAAGAATTACGATATCACCTTAAGTTATATCACTCTGATATATATATTTTATCGAGAGTAATTATTTTTTAGTTTTTAGTGCATTTTTAAATTTTTATAATAAACCTTGAAGTCGGTATTTATTTTTTGTAAAAAAGCATTTTATTTTTTACTTTTTAGTGCATTTTTATTCAATTAAATTAAAACATTTATTTCCACGGTAAAAACACCAAAAGCTACATTTCCATGGTAATTTGGCAAATTTATAGTATTTTAAGTCAAAAATCTAATCCGACGGTGAAAACAATCATGAATGAAAAGCATCCAAAAAGCTTCAATCTCCCGCATTATTAAGGATAACTCAAAAACTACCGGACGGACCTTAATCAAATTTAATTGGGATCACATGACAAACACCACCTTTCAAATAAAAGAAGAATCATCAAAATCGGTTCATCTAGAAGAAAGTTCTGTGGTAACACACATAAAAAAAAAAAAAAAAAAAAAAATACAGTCGAATTGAATACCTCCTCCTTTTTTGAAGTCGGTTAAAAATACATGACTATTATAGTTTAATTTAAATTTTGTTTTATTTTCAGATGAAAAATAAAAAAAATCATAAAATGGTAGTTTAGAATTTGAATAGTAAATTACTAGAAAAAATAGAGCACGAAGAATTGAGATCGATTCTGCCGAGAAGATAGAGCAGAAAGAAGGAAGTCGAAAGGCGTCAGAGTGCAGGAACGAAGGAGACGTAAACGTACCACTCACGCCCCCATCACTCTTGAAACCATCCGTGAAGATTAAGACATGGGGAGGAAAAGAATAGTCCAGCAACTGAAGGAATTCGAACTATATTGTGAGAGGAAGAATTCGTTCGGATCGGGAGGGAGGAGAAATTGATACGGTGCCATATGCTATTAAATAGTAAGGAAGACTGTTATAAGAGAGAACGTACGGAGAACATTTGAAACACGAGCAGCTGTATGCGATAAGAATCGGAATTCTATGAGGCACCAAATGACAGTGATTTTTGATATGAAGATAGGGAGGAATAAGATTGGAAGAAGATTTTAAAACGCCAATGCATAGCCGAAGGCAGGAATTTTGAATTGAGCCAAGTTTGGAAAGGAGAGATTTGAACGCATTGCCATAAAGTTCGGACCGAATAATTGATTTGTAAAGAATTAAAAGAATAAACGGGTCGCCGTCTAAGAGGAGATAAAGATTTTTGTTTTTTTCTATATCATTACTCTACTTGTTTCAGCTTTATTTTTTTCTATTAGTGCTTGGGTGTAAAATTCTGTTTGGAATCAAATAATATATTTCTTTTGTGATTATTACATATTGAAGACTTTGATATTTTTTTTATTCCGAATTAATTATTGCAGTTTCCTAAACAATCACCCTATAGAGAAAATGCGTTGTAAACCATTTTCTTTAGATTTATTCGAATTTTTTCTTGTTTTAGTCCTTGTACACTATTTTGCCTCAAAAATTACATTTTTTGGGGTATTTTTACCTTTTCTTTCGATTCCTAGTGACGGCCAAAAAACGACAGACTGATTTACTGAAAAGGTTAATTTAATGATTAGTTAGTGACCAAATGGTATTTAAAGTCAGGCCAAAAAAAAAAGAAGAGAAGAAAAAAAACACCTTTTCGCTGATTTCAGCTTCTCAACTGTTGTTATACTTTATTTTCTTATTACTTCTCCTGTGTTAATCATGAAGTTTTTCGTCTTTTTTTTTAATTTCATCACATTAACTTTCTTTTTTCTTCTTTTGTTATAGTATACAGAGTTAAAATTATCTGCGCGAGTCTCACCACAATAGGGCGTCGAAGTGAAGGAAAAAGAAAAAACCGTGGATTGAAAGGAGAACTAGGTCGGACAGATAAAATGAGGGATGAGATGGAAATTCTTACAAAGCGGTAGGTGGTTAGGGAATGGGATTTTTTTTTTTTTTTGAAGTAACAGCAAACCGAACCAAGGAATCAGCAGCCTCGTTAAGACTTGTCCTCTTCAGTTAAGATTGTTCAAAACAGTCTGCACTAAGAAATGGGTACTCGGCATGAGTCACTCCTCCTTCAAACGGAAATCCGATAACTTTTCAGGATTTTAGCTAGATTATATGAACTTTGAAAAGAACTGAAGGTTTCTCTCAAATGAGTCCAAATGTATTGAAATCTATAGAAATTTTCGATTTTTTGCAAAACGACTTTTATGAAATTAACTATCTTGCCGAAATCTTTGGTAAACTTGACGAGATCAGTACACATGTTTGCAAGGAAAAACAACAATCACATTTACTGCAAGGAACAAAATAACAACTCTTAAAAAGGAAAACTAAATTTCCGGCTTTGCCGCATGGAAATAACAACGTCGAATGGGTTTCACACTTAAATGAAATTTAGCAGGAAAACACGATGGAATTACTAACCGAAATTTGAAATATCATTAGCGAACATTTGGTGAACCTGTTAAAATCTCCGTCAAAGTACTTCCCGATTCCTAATAATGACATCAACCGAGTAATTTATTCATCAACAAAAATAAATTATTATTATTGTGTTTACTATTATTCTTACATGTAAACATAGATTATTATATTAAATGTTCCAACATACAAGCGCATTATGAGTTTGCAGAACATAATTTTTTACTATTTTGGCCATCTCGCGAGCCGCGGGTTAACCACCCTTGCTTTAGATCACACTGTGTAACCTGAAGAATAGACAGAGTTTTTTGTATGACAGGCAAAAAAGCAAAATTGAAACGGAATTTCATGTATTCGATGTTTACTACAGTAATTTTTTCAAGTTTATCCATATGTTATTGTCATGTTTTCTAGTCTCGAAACCTATATAAAGAAGGAGTATGCGGAAAAATATCCTATTACGCGTTGGAGATGCGTATGCGGCGTAGGATATGCTACGGATTCCATGGATGGCAAAACGGATCAATGTCGTTTTGCCGATGGGTCTCCGTGTGAATACCCTCCCAATTTTCAGACAAATGTTACAGTTGTTGGTCGCCTGTTGAAACGCGAAGATGATAGTCTTGAAAAAGATAGTAATGTAATATAAGATCGATTGATCAGATTCGCGAAACGTGTAGCCGGAATTTCTAGCCGGTTTTATAGAAGATTGCAACGATGAAAAACGTGTCACTCATTCAGCACGAAATTATGATGATAGGGCCGTATTTGAGGCGGGATTTTCGGGCTTCAAGCCCTCCCCAAGAAATGTCTATGTAATAATGATTATTTGAATTAAATGAACTGAAATTCGGAATAAATTTATTTCTTTTCAATTTTTGACAAAAAAAAAAAATAAAATTGAAATTTTTTTATGAATTCTACGGAAACAACTGTTTTTTGTTTGTTTTTATTGTAGTGCTCAAATATTGCATACATATATTTATAAAAATATTTTCGTAACCCCTCCCGAAAATTTTGGTCCAGATATGGCCTTCACCAGGGAGGAAATTCGCGAACGCTCGTTTTTTTTTTTCTTTTTTGAGTTCGTCAACCAGGTGCCCAGAAACATACTGGAGAAGAAAAAGCCGGTTATATTTTAATCTGATCAAGAAGTAGAACAGATCTCATTATTACAATGACAATTAAACAATTAATACACACTGGTGATAATACTGAATATTAAAAAAAATAAATAATCAAAAACCGGAATTTTCCGAATAAAAAAACAATTTTAAAATTTGAAGTCATCGTTTGCCTATATTTTTGTCAATCATTGTAAAGGCAACTTTTACTGTGTTTAATTTTTAAACAGAGGAACCATTTTTTTCCCCCCTATTAAAATCATCAGTGATGCATACCATAGAGTTGTGCTAAATGAACATTTCTTATTCTAGTCACTACCCGATAAACTTTTTTGCACGTTGAGCTATTTATTTCGAAATTCTAAACATGTGCGCAGTGCGAGTAGACACACTGATGGATGGGCAAACGGCAATTTCAAATATTCTAGTATGCACAGTGTAACCGGCGGGATAAATATGCAGACAAGCTGAGAATTGCCCTTTCGTTTATGAAGTTTCGTTCAAAACTCGCGAATTGTAGACAGTTTGTTCGTTGGCTTTTCTCTTTGTCGCGTAAATGTCTATCGACTAAATTTCGCCATTCATTTAACTGCCCACCGGTTCGCTTACCTTTTTACGCAGTAACTCATTCCACTATATGGCATTAACTGGTTTATTTAATTCCACTTTTTTTTCTCCAGTAGGTTAGGGGAGATGTGAAAGTTCCACTGCACCAGCCATTAAAAAGTCTACTCTCCCGATTTCCTGCACACGTGAATTTTCAAAAAATCTAATATAATTCAACTCTCAAGGGGGATCGTTCGGTTGATAGAATTTACTTTTACTTTCTTCGTACAGGGAGTTTTTCGGCTGGTAGACCAAATTCGCCCGGTAATTTCATTTCTTCAAATTCTAAATTAAAGTAAATATAATATTTTTTTATTTTTCCGCTTTTCGTTTTCTGTTTTTCTTTTGTTTCTTTTTTTTTTTTTTTTATTTTCGTTTTGTTTCCAAAAGCGAATTATAAAATTTTTTCGGGTACTTTTCATTCTAGCCTACCTTTTTTTGGATGTTAAATAACAATGACCAAATTTTATATTCTTTCAACATAGTGGAGCGAAAAACCCTAAATAGTTGCTTAAAACCGTTTTACATTATTAACTCTTATTCCCCGATCTGCGGATCAAGATAGACAAACAAACAAGGAGCAATCATCACTAAACTCCTATTAAATACTGATTTATGCTTTATTCCCCAACCTACACACACGCATTTTAACCTCTCATATCATGTGTTTTCGACTGTCGAATTAGCGTTCTCCTCCCCCTGTTCTATATCCTAAATTAGAGTCGCTAGTACTCTGGCCGACTTGTGTTTCAGCAACCACTTCCCTATTATAATACATACCACAAGTCCCATACCAAACGTTTCCACATCAACAACTTCTCGCTTCTTATTTCACAAAGCAAACTGGGAAATGTTTCGTGACACTGTCCCATATCAACTGAAGACCTCTACGATAGAGAAAATATCAGGATATTTCTTGAGGCTCAAACCTTTTATAACTTTTGAACAGTTTGATCAATGGAAAATCGGTTGCGGTATTCGAAAGGGTTCTACGAAAACTTAGATTTTCTGAAAATTTGAACCGATTCGGCTAGGTAGATTTTGAGAAATCTCAAAAATAAAGTTGTCAAAAAAAAAGTTTTTTTTTGAAATAACTTTTTGACTCTTGTACCGATCAATTCTAAAAAAAAAAAAAAATAGCTCTGTTCCCTCCAAAAATTACGTCCAATGACGTAAACTGCGTCTGAATAATAGGTTGATTTGTTCGAGAGATATCGTTGCCGAAAATTTTTCAAAAAAATGTTTTTTTGAAATAACTTTCAAATTTTTATCAGTTCGTTTTTTTTTTTTTTTTTTTTTTTTTATAATAAATCGTGTCTTATTGTACTTGAGACTGCGCCGAGTGCCGTCAGCTGCATGCCAATCTGGTTGATTCGTTCAAGAGATATCGAAATTTAAAATTTTCAAAAAAGTGTTTTATCAAATAGTTACCAGATTTTTGAGCTCGAAAAGCTTAAAAATGTAACAGGGTAAGGGGGCTCTGAGACGTGCATTGCCTAGGGTCTCCGACATTGTTAATCCGGCCCTGGGCGGATGGAACGTTGAAATTTCATTCAGCAAAGCGTGAAACCAACAATGTTTTATGTAGTTTTTTGAGTGAACCTTTTTCACTCGGAATACACGTTAAATTTCTTTTAGCCAAAAAAATCGGGTAACAATTTTAAGTTAAAAACTCATATCCGATGAATGCGAACACGAATAAGAGAACTTGAAATTGGAGAAAATCAGTAAAGTACTGTAATTAGGAACTTGATCAATTTCAAAATTTTACGTTATACAAAAGCAACGGTCAAAATGTTTTCAATTATAAATTCCAACTCTTAAAAAACTGAATGTAATCTTAACAGATCAATTTTTTTAGAACGGCATTATATAGAAGTTGTAAAAAGTCTAATAATTAAGTGAATTTATCGTGGTAGGCTATTTTTTAACACATCAACAGATCTATAACGTCCTAATAATCATAAATGCTCTATATCATCTCATTCGGAATTCATTATTATGATGTTATTAACAAATATTGTGACCGAGTTTTCGTGAATTTTAATTTAGAATAGTATCGTTCACACGCTGCATTTCTTATGGAATGAAGAAACCATACATGTATTTGTCTGCCAAGCTCCTGCTACGCCGTAGCTGTGAAAATCAAATGAAAAGAACAGAAAAGCAACGCGACGCACAATTTTTTAGGTTTATGATGGTGCTGATGAACCAGATTTCTCATCTGAACTGTTCGTGAGAAGAACTTGGCAGCTTTGTCACTTTTGTTTTCGTCGTCATTCAGTGGTCTATTCTAAATCTAATTGATAGTACATTTCTCTTTTCAAAGATTTTTTTTCAAAATTTTTCTTCAGTCAACTCCAGTTTTCGTCAAAGCGAAGCAACTGCGATTTCAAAGTTGAATAAGGGGCACGTATAATACGCTTTCTGGATCATTAAACTTTCCAAATTTTTTCTCCCTAAAATTATCTCTGTTTGCTAATCCGCCGCGGGATTCACCTACTGCAGAGTTTTATACCTTCGGTATACATTTTCCGCAAATGTCCATCCGCTAATAACATTCTTTGAAAAGCACTGTAATCTAAATTGACGAAATCGACTTCAAAAATAAATAGCTTGGGAATGTGCGCTATAGCATCGAAAGTGTAAAGAGTCAGTCTTTTGCTGCAACCAAATTGAATCCGCATTGTGTACACTTGTCGCATATTAGAAGCTCCGCATTCGCAGCGAGCGATTTCCCGAGTATATCTGGAAAATTATTCCCCACTAAACAAATCAATGTCTAGCCATATCTTTCTAATAATAGGCGCAATCCATATGCTCCGGTTAATAACCCATTTACTTCCATACATAGCAACAATATTAATGGTTCAATATTATTATTCTAGCGGGAGACTTTAACGCCCAGCACATTAGCAGGGGCTCAACGATAACGATAATATGGCTCAGTGTTACTTGAAGTAATCAGTAGTACAAAACTTGGCAAACGATTTCGCACAACTATCCCCTCTTGGTCACACTAATGCGCTAGACTGAATTTTAATCTCCTCTAATGTTTTCTTAACCCTTAAATGCCCCCACATAGAAAAATCAAAGTGAAAATTATTTTGTATACTTTATTTTGCTATTTGGGATACATTTAACAATAAAACTTAATATTTCAGCTCCGCGATCCCATAGAAACTAAATTACGTCATGTTCTTTATAATGCACACTGAGCGCTTTACGGAAAACCATTGACGTTTAGAAATGTTCTTTATAGTGCACACTGAGCGCTTTACCGAAAACCACCAACATTTAGAAATGTGCATTATAATTAAGGACAAAACTATGGGGAGGGTGGATATGGGGGTGTGACACCACTTAATAATTTTAAATTGCGAATTATTCGTCAAAATCAGAAAATATTCGGTTAATTCGGCAAAATTGGAAGTATCTTTTGGTTATTTTAGCCTACGAATAATTTTCTTTTTTTATTTATTTATATTTCATTCGGTCATGCGGAAAATTGAGTGATCCTCACCCCCAAAATAATTGGCTATGAGTGTTACATAGAGAAGTACTGATAGATAATAATGTGCACTGAGAAAAACATGAAACCACTAATAAAATGTAAATCACAACAAATTAACAGAAATATTGATTATTCTTTGCATATATGTTACTTTGCACAACATTACACCTTACTAAAATAAATAATTTCACAGAATTCAGTGAATAACAAATTTGTTATTACGTTTACTTTGAAAGGTGCGAAACAAAAAAGAAATTATGCTGTGTATATGTGTAATATTGAAGTGCATTTGTATTGTGTGCGCATCTGTGTATGTTATCGTTATTTTTCTTTGTGATATTTAAAGAAACAATTACGGTTTTTTTAAAATACATAATCTTATGTTACACTTTGAACACAGTATTGTGATTTTATTCTCTGTACATGATCTACATCGTCCGATAGTTGTGAAAATGGGCTAAATGTGATCTAAGTTGTCCCCAAAGGTTGAATCACTTGGTGGAAGAGGTTGTTTGTTCTTTTTCAGACACTTCTTTTTCGTAGCGGAATAGTGCTCGGCTACATTTAACGGCCTTCCAATTCTAAGTTTATTCTTAGTATTTAGAATATTGGCAATAGTATACCTAAATTCCTTCAGAGGTAAACATGTTTTTACTTGTTGATGTTCTAAGTCACGCTTATATAATAATAATAACCAAGCATTATTTACACAGATATCGATATCATTTGTGTGAAAATAATGATAAATACCATCGATGAGATTTCATTGCAGTTCTGTATAATGCGACAAGCATATCGGCTTCATCATCCATAATATATCGGTTATTATAATGTTTTACAATTTTCGGGCACGGCACTGAAACTTTTGTGCTGTTTTCTTTACTATAGCTTTTTACTATAGTCTAAAGGAGGTTCTGCACCGACAGACGAACTAACTAAAGATACACATCTATTATCATACCATTTTATTATAACATTAATTTTTTTCTCGTTATCTGTATTGTAATCAAAACTACCGCGACCTAATTTCTTTAACTGTTTATCTTCCTTTAATTTACAATTTCTTAGTCGATTATTTAGTACTGTACCAGATGAAAAAATTCCATATGAGTCCTATACGCAAATAAATAAAAACGCTTGGAAAATAAATTTCTTCGTAGTTGTAAATGCGCGTATATTTACTACAAACACCACCGCATAGGAAAAAAGTGATGATTCCTTCATTCCATGGCTGACATCTGAATTGTACAATATTTCCTTTAAATAAAGCGAAGTTTCCATATCACGACCGGTGTGCATTACCGAGAACATTCTTTACTAATGTCAAATTTCTACATCACGGCCGGTGTGCATTACAGAGAACATTCTTTACTAACACCAAATTTCTACATCACGGCCGGTGTGCATTATAAAGAACATGATTTTTAAATGCTTACACAGCCAAAAAAAATACACTTATTATTTTAAATAATAATATCATTTGAATTTTTACACTTTATTTTGTGTACTAACAAAAAAAATTACTGAAGTAACATTCTTTCAAGTCATATTTTACAACGGAGAAATTTTATCATTTTAGTAAACTGAAATTTATGAAAATGTATTCATCATTATATAGGAAGCTTTTGAAAACGCACAGAAACCCCAAATTTGGATATATTTAAAAAAAAATACGGTATTATACATCACTATAATTTTTTCGTACCAATTTAACACAGAAGTATTTAAAAATGACTTCAAAGTTGATGTTCCTTATAATGCACATGGGACGTTTAAGGGTTAAACACAAGTTGGGCGGTTGTAAATTTCCAAGTAACATTATCTATAAACATAATATTTTCTACTAAACAGTCGAGAGTGAGAACAAATTTTAGAATTATGTGAATTTTCTAAACAGTCGGAGCTCATTTGTCCACATCTGAGTAGCCAAGAGCTATTTGTTAACCTGTATAGTACCCTGTTGGGGCTTATTAAAAATACTATCCTTACTGAAAATAGACGCAGTAAAGAATGTTTGAAAAGTAGGCCGTCTTCTCTATGGCGGACATTTCGATGTTACAAAGTTGCCTTTTTTAGACAATTTCGTAGATTATTAGCTTATGAAATACAGGATTAACACCGCAATATTTACTGGAAAAAATCAATTTCACTGTTTAATATGAACAGTTCACTGAGCAGTATTTGGAGTAAAACGAAACTTTTTTTCTGATAAGGTATAACTCATCCCATATGGAATTTATGGATCAAGAAGTTTTTGTTAATTTTATCCATTACGTTGCATCATGTTATGTCCGTCACAGTTCAAAATTAACACCAACAATAATAATGAGCTATTCCGAGGCGGAAAAATATTATTTTTTAAATAAGTCCAATTTTGCTTTCAAAACTTAAATACTCTGTATCTTTTTATAATAATTCTGCACTAGGGGTTGATGGAATTTATTATTCAATATTAAATCATTTACCGCAGAAAACCCTTATACTGTCGTTCTGTTTTAACCATTTTTACAAAATAATTATCCGGGTCAATCGAATTTATGGAAACTTTGTTAGCAGATTTACATACATACATACATATAAATATATATTATTACGTACTATTCAAATGAGTAACTAGTTACGTAATAAAATTTGTACTAAATTTACAAATTTAAAATCTCAAATAAATCAATTACAAAGATCCCATCGTGGTCGCCAATTATCACGTACTAGTCAAATAAATGACTAGTTACCTAATAAATTATATTCTTTAAAATCTACAAATCTCTATTTAAAATTCAAAGATACACTCTAAGGAAAATTCTCAGAATAATCACAATTTCCTATTTATCTTTCAAATTATTATTATTATTATTTATATAATACTATAAGATTTGAAAATATTTCGCAGCTGCTCAAGAAAACGAATTTTATAATTTATCGTACACACATACGCTAATGCGTAAAAAAAAAAAAAGAATAAATCTAATATTTTTATTCTTTAGCCTGTTTTATCTGACTATCCAAATACTGCATCATCCCTCGCCGATTATTCCTGGTTATATTAACTGATATTATTGGATCGCTTCTGAAATGTTGTACAACTGATGATATCTTCGTTGACGCTAAATCGTTAATTTCCGGAATATTAATTTGAATTGACGTAATCTATATTGTTTACTATCGGCGTGAAGCTTTGATGAAAATAACCAATATACTTTTCTTGCTTTTGTTTTAACATAAATACTTTTAATATAACTAATACATGTAAAAATACTACCGAATTTATAACGGATTCGGTGAAAATAATAAAATAAAAATCGATCGAGTAAAATATAAATGAAAAATTATAATGAATAGAATGAATGCTTAAAAAAAAAACTTATTCTACACTACGGACTAGCCAGAAATTATATAAAATAATTGGCCAGAAAAATATTAAAATTATTTGTATATTTCGCGTATGCGAACTTTTATTTTATTATTATTATTACTACAACATCTGAGAATTTTTCTGAACTTCTTGCTTATACTTATTACCTTACAACACTTATTATAATTTCCTGATATGCCCTGTTATTATACAGCTTTTATCGATAAACAGTGTCTATTGTGTTGTTTTTTGGACATAAAAAGCGCATTCGGTTCAGTATCTTTGCCAGAACTAGTATATTTCTTAAATACATTAGATTTCCCTAATTTATTTATCGTAGCCTTGTGTAACTCAGTCCATCGCCATTATGAGGTTTCCGTAAAAAGAGTGATTTATGTCAAATTTTTAACATACATTTATCACACATTTATAAAATCCAATCGCCGAGCAATTTTCATGTCGCTTCAATTGTAGATGATATTGCTTTCCATGTGCGACATTCAAACATCTCATATCATCCTTAACTCGACAAAAATAATAATTGCTGTTCGGCAACAACATTTTTTCATCATTTCTCCGGAGAAATGCGCTTCGGTAATGTTATCTTATAAAAGAGCCAAGGAAGAATTTCTATAAATAATATCCGAATTCCTATTCATACTTATCATAAATATATCGGTTTCTGGCTAGATAGAAAATTACTATGGCATAAGCGTATTAACTGTCTTTATGCTAAAGCATTGGAGAGGGTCGTTATTATTAAAAATTTGAGCAATAAAAACTTGGGAGCCAATCCGAACACCTTGAACTTATTACGAAAAGAAGCATATTGGATTCAAAGATTGCTTTTTTATTGGGACCTGCATTAAGTAGTATTTTGCATTAGTTGAATACTATCCAGAATCAGTGCATTCGTATAATTATATAGGAACCTTATACTTCCTCGGCTATTTTAGAGGTAGAGACAAGCATTTTACATTATTTACTATATGTAGATCTTATTTATCGAATAAATTTGCATTAAAATATTGTTCATTGGTATCCCCAATAATTTGGTACTCAAGTGCCAAGGAATTTCTGATCACTGAAAATTTTCCTAGTCACGTCTCCTCATTTTGGCGACTAGTTTTTATAGACGTCGTAGATATCATCAGATAGGGTTGAACAAATACTTGTAAGATTCTTTGATAATTATTCTAATAATCGTTCGAATGGATCAGAATTAGGCTGAGTACTGGGGAGTAACGAATCAGCCGAGGAGTGGTACAAAGTAAAGAAGAGGCCTGAAATAAAACTAACAGAAGTTATTAATATAGGAATATGGCCACTAGCGTAAGAACTCGAAAGGGTCCCCCAGGTATAGTGAAAACAAGTAGAAAGAGAGGAAAGGGTTAAGTCGAGAGAGCTGGAGATAAATGAATTCCTGAGGTAGGTTGGGGGGAGGTAGTTAAAGAGTACTAAATTATCAAAAAGGATAACATTCTTCAACCGTTGCTATTGTAGGATATACAGCCGCACAGAGGAGAATAAGCATTCCAGTCGCCATGCATAATGAGTGGTTGCGGGATAAAATTAAAAAAAATTAAGAAAAACAAAAGTAGTGAAAATCGTAATTAGGGGACATAAATAGGAACAATGTTAATAGGACGCATAGAAATTGAAGTGAGCAAAGATAGGAACCTCCTTGGGGAGTAACAATGTCTCCTAAAGAGACTGAAATGCGTGAGTGTTTAAGTTTAATATTCTCATTTAAGCGGAATTTATCTTTACCGTTTTTTTTTTGTTTTTTTTTAAATTGTTTTTTAGGTTCGTTAAAATAGATATTAACTCAAGAAGTGAGAAAAGGAAGAGAGACAGTATCAGCTGTTTATTCATTTATATATAGAGGATAGAAAGAACTCGAGTACTGAATAACCAAAGAAGACGATAAGAAGGCCGACTGATAAAAAAGCCAAAATGCGATATAATGATTTTACGAGAAACTAGCGAGGGAATTATAAAATGGACAGCTCTTAGTAATAGATACGGTATAGAAAATAAGAACGGAATGAGCGAAGTTTAAATGTTTCCAAATAATTTAGGGATGGATAGAAGAAGGCTAAACTCGCTCTATTGGGTCCTTTAAATGGTAAAGTATTCCGGGAAAAGAGAACGAACTCAAGGTATTTAAAAACCTATGATTTAACGTGTTAAGATATAGGGGTTTGATAGGGGATGGTTGAGTAAAGATAATTAATAGAATGTATGAGGGTGGGAAAATTGAAAAAAAATGAAGGCGACTTTTCGTAGTTTTGTTGACAGAATAACACCATTTGTGGTAGATAGAAGAGTTGGATTTATTCGCAGGTCTTATATTTGGGCTATCGTTTACTTACTAAGCGTCTCCCACTCACGTTATCCATTCCTATCTTTCCATTTCTAGGAACTGGCATTTCGTACCTAGGAAAATCCCTATTTTATCTCTCGTCTCCCTTCGGTTTAGCTTGTTTTGTCCTTGCATAATGTCCTTTGTCAATCTCCCTTATTTCACTTTTAATTTCGCCGATCTCTGCCATTCTTCAAATATGTTTACTGTACCGACTTTCTCTAAGCTTCTTCCGCGGGCCCTAATCAGATAGGAATTCCACAGTTTTATCAGTTCTCAATTTTATTCGCATGCATCCCTGTTTACAGATGGTTCGAAGAGGGCGGATGGAGTCGGTACCTCTTTTATCCTCCCACATTTTGGCTTTTCAGATTCTTTTCGTCTGCCTCCTTTTTGTTCCGTATTCATAAACGTATTAATAACTATCCTACGTTCCATTATTATCATTTCCTCCAATCACCTTTCCTCTAAATTCTTGATTATATCTGACTCCATGACCGTTCTTTAGTTCATTCTCCCCTACCTGATCGTTGCTGTGATTTTATCATACTCCGCATACGCTCATTTATCCACGTTCTTTCTTCCCTTCATTCTATTCGAATTGATTTTCTGCCGGTTTCTAGTCATTCGAGCACATAAACTTTCGTCGTGATTTCAGATTTTGAAAGATATTGATTGTACACTTAATTTTTGTATCATTTATAATCGTGATTCGTTCGGGTAGAACCTGCTTCAAATCCGGCTGTCGCACATTAATACTTATAAAAAAGATAAAATAAAATAGATAACGATCACGTTCGGAAAATGTAACGACAAAAAACGATAACGAACGATAAGTAAAGGGCGCTAAAAATTATTTAGTGAGTTTATTCGTTTTTACGAAAAACTCGTTATTTATTCATTCCCGGATGTGTCAGTTTTAATTATACTCGAAATAATAGAAAATATTAATATTAAAACCTCGAAAGCTTTTTAAAATAAACTCTTTCGGTTCAAATTATACGATGCTAGTGAAAATGTCTATTTGAATTTTAAATTATTTTTCAGTTATTAAAAAGGGAAGTAAATGAGAAAGAGAGAGTGACGGTGAAAGGCGACAGTCCAGAAATTCAGATAAATGCCTAAAAAAAGCTCGAAGCAGTATGGAGTTTGTTTGAAAATGTTCGAGTTAAGCGAATTAAATAAAGAGGATGAATTTAAAAGAATGATTCTTAAAAGTTTGTTAATTACACTGTTGCGTAATAGTGGTGCAGCTTTCCAGAGAACATGAAAAGTTAGTAGAAAATGGCAATTCCCACGATATTTATTTTTCTTCTACTGGACTTTTTTCATCTATCATTTATTGCGAACCAATTCGAGTATCCGCCAGAAGGGAAAACCCTACTCTCCTGTATATCTGAAAAGCCGAAAGAAAAAATAAGAAACGGCCTTTTATGCAAAATAGCAGCGAAAGGTTTCTGAGGAAAATTCTAAAACTCGTTGATTAATTAAGTTCAGATCATTTTCTAGAAATTTAGTAAAGAGATATTTCGCTTAGAGAATCGTCAGGAGCTAGGCGCCATTTCGAAGCTCTGCTCAATCAGAAACAAAAATTAATAATTCATTTTTCTGGCATCTCATTTTCTTTTTTGTTTCTTTTTTGACAATAGTAAAAAACTATAAACGAAAAAATTGTAATCTATTTATTTGTTTCTTTTTTCCCTTTCTTTCTGTTTTTTTTTTTTTTTTTACTCGCTCAGTTTTAAACATTTTAACCAGTTCATGTTGTTATAAGTGTAGTATTCAAATTTTTTTTTTTACACCACTCCAGCCCTTAGGCCACTATTGGCGACGCTACAGTTTAAACTTTAAGGTTTCATTTTTTAAGCCATTAGTGATAGATTATTTATCAGCAAATGTGTAATAATTCTAAGTTAATTATGAGTAGTTCTCGTTGTTTTTGCAATCAGGTATACTGCCATAGGAGATGATTAACATTTTTACTGATATTTGTCTGATTCTAAGATATCTATTTAGTCGATCTGCAGTTCTAATGCGTCTCATTCTAAGGCATATAGTTTCTTTTACGTAGAGTTTACTAGTAGGTTAATTTTCCTTAAGGGAGGATCCTACTTAAGAAGTCCTTAAAAAGCTGTTTTTTGAGGATTTTTTTTTGGAACAGAAGAAAACAACTTAGTCCAGCGAACTTTGGGGTATATTTTCTTACGTATTTGAAGTGTGTAAATAATTTTTATTAAGTAGATGTAACAATAAACTGCAGAACAATGAGCCTTTTCCTAGAACGGCTTCTTCCTGTAGTTCGCCAACTGGCAGGAAAAATGTAGTTTGCAATTCTTGTCGGAAACATAAAAACTAAATAAATTTCCAATTATTACACACTTTTTTTCTGTGTGAATCAAAAAAAAGTTAAAATAATTGAGAAATTATGACTTTTTCCAGCTTGAAAAAAAAGTGCTTTTTCAACGGAAAAAAAAGTGCTTTTTCAACAGAAAAAAAAGTTTTTTTATGTTGAGTAAAAAATCTCGAAAAATTTTTTTTCAACAATTCTGTTAGTTCACATAGAAGAGAATTCAATACTGAAAATGACCTTAGTAGTTACAAACGGCGCATATAAAAAAGGTGAGGAGGAAAATTAAAAAAAAAATACCGAAAAGAATAAATTTTTGTTCAAGTCAATAGGGGTCGTTTAGTTTTTTTGCTATTAATTCGGAAAAATCGAAAAAATGAAAACTCTGGAAAACGTGTTTTAAAAGGTTTTCACACTAAGAGAAAATATAAATCGTTGTTTCTTACGCTAATGATCAGCTAATCAGCTATTCCTGATCCACACAGTAGTCCTTCTGCTTCCATAAAATACTCATTCTGATGCATTTGTTCGAGTCTACAGCCATACGAGCCCCATTGCTGCTAACTGACTGATGTGCCTGTTTTCTCTTTCGATCCGTTGCGCGTTGGCGGTATCAGCAAACATTTTGCATTGCTGGCCAATATTCAAATGCAGCAACTGCATAGTATTCAAAGCAGCTGAATATCCTTCGTTGAACATGCTCGCAGCCAAATAGGCGGCTAGTTCAACGACTTTTTGCCCGGAATGCAAGTGCTTCGTATTGATGAGCCAGACCATTAAGTTGAACGACTCGTTTGAATTTTGCGTGTGACCGCCTAAATATCTCGCTAAAAGGTTGTCATTTGATAGTTGTTCATAAATCGGGCGAACGCGCTTCTCAATTTTCTTTTCGTCAATCAATCGAGCAGGATGCTCAAAAGATCGTAATTGATTGGCGAATTCAGCTTTGCGCCATTCACACCAACTATCGATTCTGGTTGGACAATTTTCGTGTCGAATTTGTGTGTTTAACAATAATGATCTAGCGTTGCTATCGCAGTTTTTTTCATTTCTTGGACAGAATAAATATTTCTTCTAATTTCCAAACCATAGTAAGCTGTTAACTTTTTTATGATATCTTCCGTTAGCCGCTTCTTGCTACCGAGCTTCTAAGAAACACGTGCACAGACAACTGTTATCACGAAATAGAAGATAGAAGGGCGAAGAGAGCACCTGAGCCTGTCTGAATGCGCTACACCTGCTCGACGCTCCTTTTTGTTTAGCTTTGTATCTTCAAAAGTACTTCGAATTGATATGTGTAACTTTGTAAATAGATGCTTAGATAGTGTTTATCTATTGATTTAGGAAATAAAAAAAAAAAATCGATTTTTTTGATCTTCTAAAGCAGGATCTCCCCTTAACTTGAAGGTACCACGACAGCATTCTTAACATGTTGGTCTTTTTCCTATAATATTTGAAGCTACTTAAACCGATTCGTTCAAAGTCCGTTTTCTATTTAGTTATCATGCCACAGTTTTAAAATAGCATCTAGATAAACTGTCCAGCGGTATTTCGTTTACATTTTTGATTTTCAATGATTTTCCTTGTTAAGTTATTAATTAACAGATTCGTTTCCTTTTATTCCACTATGCCCTGGTATCTCCATTTAAATACTTTGCAGATCATATTTTTTCTTCTATCTTAAAAACTATTATTTTTGGTTGCATTGTCTATTATTTGTGAATAAGTTGTTAATACAAGTGTCCTTTAAAATTATCAGCAAAAAGTCTTTCTATTTTTAAGGACGTGTGTGCGGGAGCGATCGAACGAGAAAAATATTTTGATTTTTCTACGGAATTGGAGTGGGTTTTTTTCCTATTTTTTATTTTTAAACCTTGATTTACTCTTCTAACAGTTTCAAAAAAGAAACAAGATTATTTACTTTGTGTGCTTTTTTTTTTATTTTTACCTATTTCAGTGATTCTCTGTTAATTTGGAATTTTACCGATAAGTGGTGGTGATGGTACTATCTGAGCACTGATGAGTATTATCAGTGAAAACAGATATTCAGTAGGAAAAGGAAGATTCATTCAGTGAAATGTTTATTGATACAATAAATGCGATTAACTTAAAATATTCACCAGCGTTATTTACCATGGAAGCGTCGGTTGGAAGGAAAACGAATTTTTCCGTAGCCAGACAAAAATTGAGAATTTTTCAAAAAAACACTACTAGCGGCTGAAGAGTTGTTTTTTTACATTTTTTTTTTTTTTTTTTCATCATTAGGGTGCCGGGAAAATATGACGTCCAAAATCTTAAAATTCGAAGCGAAAAGATTAAAGGGGCGATAAATGCGGCTGACTTTAAGTACTATCAACGTTAGTTTATGGAGATACAGATTTGAATAAAGATAATGAATTTCAAAAATTCTTCAGCGCGGTTCTTATCAATGACGGAAAAGATGCGTGTTACTCGCGAATCGGTACCCAGCTTAATAGAATGTAGCAATGTTTTTGGTGGTCTACACGGATTTCATAACTCAAAAATAGACACACTAAAAATTGCGAAATATTATTAAATAACAAAAAATCCGATTTCAAGATTTACTTTGAAAATTTATTAAAAATCCGCTAAAAAGTAAAAAGTAATTATATTTGATAAAAGATAATGTACTTCTCAGAGAACAATACTTAAAAAGGATATTGCGATACATAATGTTTATTTTTAAATAACAACATTAATACAAATTAAAGTCGACTCTGGAATTCAAATTGCAACAATATTTAATAACCGCATTAAACATTCCCTACGTTTCCAATACTTGGCTTGCAGAAAACTACTGCTGTAGTTCTTTAATTGTTGTAATTTAGAACTGGTGCACCACCGAGACTATATGAAGTCATTAATATTGTTTTTATGAATAATCATAATATTTCCTCTACGCGTATGGCTCTGAATTATTCTTACAGTAGTGTCACCAATATTCATTAACTGCAGGGGACGATCATAATGAAAACTACGAAGATGCTTATCCGGCATATTTATGCAACTTGCTAATAGACTCGTAAATAACATACTAGTATACAAATTATATTACTTTCACAAATGTATTTAATGTTTTACCATGGAATTTTATTTCATAAATATTAAGCTTTTTTAAACGATGTTAAAACATTTTTTTGAGACCGGAAAAAGAGGTTCTAAGCGAAGCAATTGGGAGTTCGTGTTTAAATTCGTGAATTCTTTTTCTTACAAATAAATAAATAAATAGCAGTACAACGTTGCCGCTCCTCGTTCATTCACTATTCACACATATATTTATATAACATTGACCATTTTGTAATTAAAAACATAAATAAACTTTACTAAACTTTTGTTACAATTATAAAACTTATGATATTTTAAAAAACAATTAGAATTATTAAAAACCGATCGGGCAGTGATTTTTTAACTGCTTTTAAATAATTTGAATTGTTTTTTCAAATATTTTTTAAAATATCTAAGTTTTATAATTATAAAAAAAGTTTAGGGCAGTCAATTTATGTTTTTATAATTACAAAATAATCAATGTTATATATATACGTATATGTGTGAATAGTGAATGTAAATTCATATAACGTAAACATAATATCGGGTATCTGCAACGTTAGGCTACTATTTATTTATTTATTTGTAATATATTAGCAGTTTAAGTGTAAAGTAAGTCCAGTATATACTTGATAAGGTAATTATGGATTGTGAAGTTAAGCTTTTCATAATTTCACTAGGCCTAATGGATCTGGTGAGAATACTGGGATCAGTTTCTTTCTACTTTTGGATTATCTGCCTTTACTTTCCCAGATTTCTCTGATACCCAATTATTTCAAGCTGGGTAAATTTTTACAGTGAGGAAAAACCGTTACAATAAATTCTTTTTCTTTCTTCGTCTCCTTCTTTTTTTTTTTTCTTCTTTTTTGGATATATAATATCGTTATTTAATACTTTCATTCATTACCATATTATACATGCATATGTAATATAAATGCAGTTTAGCGTTATTCGATGGTTAATTAATTTTTTGCATATTATAACATTTTTGCACTTTTTTTCACTGCACTCGTACAAAATGCTAAAAGTAATATTTTTTCTTTTTTTAGATAAAAGCCCATAGTTCCTAACAATTTTTTGTTAATTACTCTATGTGTGTAATAAAAAGTGAAGCCGAACAAATAATATAAATTAAAGAAAATAAAAAATGACGGAAGTTGCAGAAAACGCAGGAATTTGAATAACATGAAATATAAAATAAAACTAAATATTCAAACTTTAAATTTTTTTAATAAAAAATATTAAAATATGTGAAATGTGTCTTGAAAGCTTTTAAGTGAAACAAGATGAGGAATATTTTTCTTTGCTCATTTATTTCGGCTATTTCGATTATTCCTCGCTCAAGTGGGACGTGTTGTATTTAAAGGTGCTTTAACGGGTTCGCAAATTACACTTATTTTACATTTGCTTAAATGAGCAACAGGCCTCATTTAAGTGATAGATCTCGCTTAGTTCGTGTCTTCGCTAATTATACATTTATTATTATTGTCAATATGGTAATAGTAATTATTTTTATTATTGTCATTGTTATTATTATCATTTGGAAAATTTTGTATTAAAAAACGTTCCATAATTCAAATCGAAGAAAAAAATCCGTTGGCTTATACGTAATTAATTTAAAATAAAGAACGAAATACAAATAATATCAAGTTATATACACGGCTTTAATGAAATAATATTTGAAGAAACCTAATTCGTTTTTAAAAAAAGCAAATTCCAAATGTATAATTTACTTTAAAACATTTAATAGTTCTGTACGCATAAAATGGAAAAGTAACGATGATTTAAGAAAGACGAGAGTTTTTTTCTCTTTTTTTTGGACGTTTTTTTTTTCTGGCCCGGCGCAAAACCATTCGGCCATCAACCAAACTTTTCATTTATATTAACTACCCTTTTATTAATTTTCCAATTTTCCATTCTACCATTTACTTTTCCAATATTATTATTATTATCATCACTACCACTATTATTACCACTATTATTACCACTATTATTATCATTATGCTGCTATTTAAGGATCCGGTGTGCCATTATGAAAACACAAAAATAAATTGCGGAATTTGCTTTTTGTAACTGACCTGTGCAACAACCATGGCGCCATCGTGGATCACAGAACCCACGCGGATGCCGAAATATGATAAATAGAACTATAAGCACTTAATCACGACTAAACAGCAAAAAATTTGGGACGCTAGCAAAAAGGACCTTCACTCAGCAGCAACAAGAAAGAAGAGGATCAGTTAAATACTGATTCGGTCAGATATAGCCAGAATGAAGGAACTAAGCACTGGGATAATTGACCGGGAGGGAAGAGGCAGGATGTGAAAGGCGCATAAGAACCAGGAAACCTAAGGGATAATAAATTAGAATAGAGAAAAACATTCGAAGAAGGTATGGTAGCCGGATTGACGTCATTTTTCGGCAAATATAAAAAAGAAAAGAAAAAAAAATAAGATACGGCTTGGATCACAGACAGCTTCATGATTCTCGAATGAAGATGACAGTTAGGAGAGGGAGTTAAATGATAACGAAAACGCTAAGAATGTAACTGAGTATGATTAAGGGACAAACGAATAATATAGAATAGGTAAGTGATAAAACCGAGGGTGGATAGAAAGATTTGGCTGCATGGACAGATAGAAGAAATGAATGTTAGAGAAGGAAAAAACATAAATATTAACGATAGGGGCAGCAAGTTGGAAGCGAGAATTTTATTGAAATAGGGACATGAGGAAAAAGCAACTATAGCCAAGATTTTTTTTTTTTTTTTTTTGTTTATTTTTTGTTTATTTTTTAGAGAAGATAAATTTGATTTAGAGCAGGACTTGCTTTTACCGTAACCATGCTTATTTTGTTTATTTTCTACTTTTTCTTCTCTTCAAAAATTGGATCAGCAGTGGATAAATAGCTATTTTTCTATTTTCCGAATCTTTCAGTGCTTCTTCGCCGTTTCGCTATGTTTCTTCTTCTCATTCGTTATTTTCTTCCGGTTTTATTCTTTTTGATTTCTTCAAAGCCTTTAAATTCTTTTAACTTTTTCTTTTAAATTCCGTTCTCCTTTCAATAGTCATTACGACAATTTTTGTTTCATTTAAATATTTTTTTGTACTTACTAATAAACTCGTTTTTTAGTGGTTTTTTTTCCCAAGTGCTGATTTTTTTTTGTCAAACGAGCGCATATTGATAATTAGAACACCAATCTCTTATTTTATCTGGTATTTTTTCTATTTTTCTATAAAGGCTTCTTTAGTCTTAACCTAGGAAAGATTTCCTTGGGCCGAGAATGTTTCTTATGATTTTTCGTTCTTTTTTTCCCCAAAAGTCCCATTTGTCCTATATTGTTTAGATCCAGGCGTTCGGTTGCTCCGGCTTAATTACTAATTGTAAGTTAAAGTGTCTTATCTTAGCATTTATTGACTTTGATTTTTTGTTGCATACATCTCGTGTTAACATTTCTCTTGCCATTATTTTAAATCTAAACCGATTTGTTGAATTAGTTCACAGAAATATTTAAATTTTGTAGTTCTTTTATTTTTCTATACTTTCTACATTCCGGGGCAAATTTTTTTTTTTTTTTTTTTTTTTACACGTATATTTCAGTACAATCTTATTATAGTAAATAAATTAGCACTACTTTTAAAACAGTGTTACAACTTAATCTAACTAATTTGTAACATGAGCAGAGTAGAAACTATGTACAATTACATAACTCCTAATATACAGATATATACATAATCATACGCGCATATAAATACTCACACGCACGCACACCAAGTATATGCCCATATCCACAAAATACATACCTACGAATATATTACAGAATAAATTAGGTGACTAGTTCATAAGGCTTTGTGCGCTTAAGGCGCCTTAAGTCATCATCGGAAAGTAGCAGTTCTAAAGCCTCTAGATTTGGGTGACTGTGAAGTCGGTATTCGTGCGCTTCTGCAATATAACGTATGACTTCATCGATCCATGGAATATTTAAATCGGAATGTATTTCTTCGTTTCGTTGATACCAAAAAGCTCCAGTGATGTTTCGGAGACACTTATTTTGAGCGCGCTGAATAATCAACCGATTGGATGTCTTTGCACAGCCCCAGAGTTGAATACCATACATCCATATCGGTCTGATGATTTGACAATAAATCAAACGCTTATTGGACAGATTGAGTTTAGAATAACGCCCAATCAGCCAACAAATCTGTCTTAATTTATGCATGGTTTGTTCCTTTTTCATTTTGACATGCGTCTTCCAATTCAGCCTGGAATCTAAATGCATACCCGGGTATTTAGCAGAGTCCGATCTCGGAATAGGAAGACGATCAAGATATATAGGACAGGTCTTAGATTTACGAAGCGTAAACATAACATGCACTGATTTTTCTTGATTAATCTTGATCTTCCAATCACATGTCCATTTGCTAATTTTTTCTACTGCATGTTGCAAGTTAGTCGTAGCCAATTCTGGGGAATTGCCAACTGACAAGATGGCTGTGTCATCTGCAAAGGTAGCAGTAGTCGTCTTGGCTGTTGTTGGAATGTCAGCTGTATACAATAAATACAGAGAAGGTCCTAAGACACTACCCTGTGGAACACCAGCCTGTATTGGATGAAATTTGGACTTTGCTTCTTCATAAGAAACTCTGAAGGATCTATCAGAGATATATGATTCAAGAAGTTGGCACATATTTTCCGATAGCAGGTTGCTCATTTTATAGATCAGCCCTTCGTGCCAGACTCGATCAAAAGCTTGCGATATGTCTAGAAAAACCGCCGGACAGTATTTTTTTTCTTCAAAGGCTGTTTCAATTAGCTTAGTTATACGATGCACTTGGTCAATCGTAGAGTGCTGATTGCGGAAGCCAAACTGATGATCTGGTATCTTTAATAAGGGCTTGAGTCGCTTAAGGAGTAGTTTTTCAAATAATTTTGATATGGAAGGTAACAAAGAGATTGGTCGATACGAAGTTACTACTTCTGTTGGTTTCCCAGGTTTCGGTAACATGATGATTTGAGCGATTTTGAAACATTTTGGTACGTATCTCATTCTGAAACAGGCATTAAAGAGATATGTCAGCATGATAATTCCTTTACGTGGTAATTCTCTAAGCGCTCCAGGTGAAATTTCATCGATTCCAGGAGCCTTTTTGGGATTCATATTATTATCTAACTCTTGTGCAACTTCAAGAGGAGTTACTGGTTTTATTTGCTGGAAAGGTTGGTAATTTTTCGTTGTATCGATCTGGGGGTTTATATTATGTGTTGTAAAGACTGAAGCTAAATGCGAAGCGAATAGTTCAGCTTTACTGTTGTCGTCGCGAATCCACTGCCCTTGTTCATCCTTGAGAGGAGGAATATGAAGTAGTGGACGTTTGAAGCGTCGCGTTGCACGCCACAATGAATAATTTGTGTCCGCTGCAGGGCTTAAATTTTCTAAGTAGTTTGTGACGCTTTTCTGTTTGAAATCCTTGATTAGCTTTAATATTTGTCATAAATTCTATCTTTTCGAAGGATATTTGTAAATTCTGCTATTTCTTTTAAAATATTAATATTGCCGAAGGTATATGCTGCGAGAAAATTTTCAAGTCATCTGCAGGAGCTGAACGATTGATTTCGTTCTTTTCCGTACCCTAGTTGTATTTATTTTTATATTTCCCACTTTTTAAAATTCCCCGATAACTTTTTCCAACATAAAACAAAATTGGGAAAAACATGATTTTTTAAATTTTTTCCAAAGAAGGAGCTTTAATAATGACATATTGCACCTGTTGACAAATGTTAAATGATCAGGCACAATTTGTGTGTGCTAGAATCTCATATAAAATTTTGAAAAAAAAGGGAAGCATGTTAGATGAATATCGGATGGGAGCGTGAAGTCTGCATGGAAAAAAAGGAAATTAGATGCTAATAAAATATGTTCGATTTAAATATTTGATTGATCTTATTGAATCGAAAATTGCCGAGAAAAAGATACCGAGCAATAAATTTATATTCAGCGCGTATTATGAAAAATTTTAATTGTAACCAGAGTAATGTGTTCTCTTTCATGAAACAGTTGTCTTCAGAACTTAAAATTTTCATGTTTTCAACTAATAATAATACAAATAAAAAAAAAAAAAAAAGCACTTTTTACGAGACCCACATTCGGTACCAAGAAAGCTATAACGAACTTCTAATATGATCCGACTTCACTCTCGTCCTCTCTCTTTTTCCCATTCTGCTAAATGGTACTTTGTTGTTACAGATAAATCCGGTACACTTAAATCCAACTCTTGATATAATTTTATACTGCACATCAAAAGTCACGCAAGATTTTTATCAGATGAACCGGAGAACTGATCAGTTAGAAGTCGATACTCAGATTTAAAATACTAATTCTCGCCCAGCTCAATTTTATTAAATAAAGATTAATTCCAATAGGTCCACAGAAACATATTTTCGGTATAGTTTCAAATAAGTGGGATTTACGTCAAAAGGTATCTTCAAAATTACTAGCATCATTAGTGCTATATTTAAATTCTCGGCTACCTTCTCTGGTGGTACTTGGAAGGTTGCTAAGGTAATTTCGTTATGGAAACCGAGCAAATATGCGTTTCTTCAATTAATAACATTAGACCGGCTAGCTTTTCAACAAGTAATCCTAGCAAAATGGCAAGTGAAATATTACCGCCAAATTAAGATTAATCCCCATATTATCCTCCAGCTTAAAAATGTTAAAGGTTTTTACCGCGAACTTATCGTATCACGCGTTATCAATAAATTAAATTTCTTTAAATTTAAGTTATAAATGTTCGTATCCATTTTCTGTTTTGTCACTTCATTAAATATACATATAAAAACACGTATTGCAGAAAATTATAGTTATAAAAATATTAAAATAAAGCCCACATGTTTCGGAATTACATAAATCATGGCAATAATAAATAAAGTTAAAAGTAAAATAAACGATATCGCCAACCTTATAAACTAATACAATATATCGATACGTTATAATTGAACCCGCTATTTAAAATTAACAATCAATTGTAACGTATCGATGTATTGTATTAGTTTATAAGGTTGGCGATATCGTTTATTTTACTTTTAACTTTATTTATTATTGCCATGATTTATGTAATTCCGAAACATGTGGGCTTTATTTTAATATTTTTATAACTATAATTTTCTGTAATACGTGTTTTTATATGTATACTTAATAAAATTAACTTTAATTAAGTACATTGAGCGCGTCAAAGTAAATAAGGCTATTATCTTATAATTTAACTGTCAGCCCTACGCGAAAGAAATTGATAAAATGTGCACTTACAACTCTCATTAACAGACGCTCCATTTTCGTGATTTCTAATTAATTCAAAAATATCTGTCACCTGAAATAATACCGATGGATAGGGCAAGATCAAGCAAACATGCAGAAAACATCGATTTCAATAAAATAGATTATACGTGTTATTATTAAAATTTAGCAAAGCGATTTTAAGCTGGTGATAATAAATTAATTCGATTTATTGCAAATTATCACCGCAGCACCAGTACTCACTGTGTATGTTAAAATTATATGATGATAGACTAAGCGAAATTTGTTATCTCATTTTTAAGAAAAAATTTAGTTATCAAATGGCAACGCAAATTTCAAAAAAAATTTTTACTTCTCTCCATGCATTATTTAGGTAAATGTACCGTTCTATGTGGCTTTTGTATGTAACCTTTATGTAAACCGTTTTACTCTGCTGGTTATTCCACGCTGTTATCGTTTACTTTTTGCTTTCATTCAGTTTTCCCAGAGAAATACATGGTTATCGGTCCGTAATTTTGGAGAAGATTATTTTTCACGTCTTTTTTTGTTTAATAATCTTGTATGTTTCATCTTTCTACTTAATATATACTTTCTCTTGGCCTTTAGTTCCGAAATTTCCTTTACGACGTAAATCAATCTTTTCTGATTCATATATCAGTATCACTTCAGTCGCTGTTTTCTTCGCTTAATCATTCATCACCACCCACTAATGTTACTTCGGCAATTCCCTTTCATCTTCTATTGACCGTATAAAATTCGCTTCGATGTCAATTAGATTTTTTCTTTCGAGCGTGTTCTTCTTTTAACTATAGAACTTGAATTACTCGCGCAGTGTTTTTTTTTTTTTTATTTTCTTCTATACTTCTAGTTTTTCAACTTCTTTTATTTATTCAATTTCTAATCGAATTAATAGACTTTAGTTCGTTGCTGTTGTTAATACTTGAGCGATTTTAATTTTTTCGACCTCTCTTTGTTGTATTGCAGTCCTGGAACTGGTTCGCTGCCACTATGATCGTCTGCCATTTCTTCCTATCTCACGAGGCAATCGGGGCCACCGATGAGCGAGCAAAGCAGTGACGTTTATGTGATATAAATATGTATGTATGTATATACACAGTTTATTTGCCTTCCAAATCGATCCCGTAACGCTTTCCATGCACATTTTTTACGACATGGTACCTTGAATCGCGTATTTGCTATCGCTAGATTTTCTTGTATATAAAAATCGGCTAATCCTGATTATTTTTGGTTCCCCCGCTGAACTATATATTTCGATTTTTTCCTATTCTGTCACCGGCATTGCAGTATTTGTTATTGTTAAATCATCGTCGTCTTTCAACTTTCATTCTAGTTCTAATTTTAACTCCATTTCTCCTATAAAAATTTATCTTCATAACTTGATGTTGTCAAAGGAATGGTTGTTATATTTGATGCTTTAGTTATTCGAGTGATCCACCACGATTCTCACCAGCTTTACGTTGATTAGCGTTTTACTGAAAACATTGTCCGTGATAAATTTCATCCTTTTGACATTGGGAAACTTCTCAAACTTCCCTTCCTCCTTTGCGTTTCTGTAAGGCCTAATATTTGTACCTCGTGTTACATCATTTCCCATGTAATGCCGGCTAATTTTCCTTTAATAGTTCATACGTTCCACGTAACTATTGCGCAAGAGGAGTTTCGTATGCCGTAGACCTTGGAAGAGCTCTTTTGCTTTCCGCTACTTGTGTCGATACCTGCAACCACATTGTCCGACCCCGGTTCGCGATATCATTTTTTCGACTTTCATAAGAGTTTCTTGAGAGCAAAAATAATGCAGCGCTTTCCTCTTGCCTTCAGTATAGTTTCTAGTTTTCTTCTTCATGTCTGACCACCGGTCTTAACCGAAATATCAGACTGATCACGGAACCGTCCCATAGGGTTCAGCTATTCGCTGTTAATTACTGCAACCTCTTTTGTGTCATAGAAAAAAAAAAAGTATTTTTTTTCTGTTTTATTTCGGTTTTACTGGAAAAAGAAAATTTTGTAAACAGATCGATATGACTTTTAACAAATGTGGATGTGAACTTATTTTTGAAATATTACACATCGGAGGGGCTGTCACAGACGTCTGCATTCGCATTTCTATTCGCCGTTCAATTAGCAACCATTCTAGAGCCGCACAAATGCCCATGTAACAGATGAAAGAATGGAAATGATATAAACTCTCTTGAAAAAAATATCTTGCCACGATACAGGGATAAGCGATTGCAACGGTTTTAGAAAGGAAATGGCTAAATATATTGGAAAATTCGCTCCAGCGGATCACACTGTTCATCATAATCACTCCAATTTTCTTATCATCGATTGTAGATAGTTGCGGCCGCCACGAGCCAGTGTTAAGAGAGAACGGCTCTTCAGTAGCGATGGACTTTCGCGAAATCGCCTTCATTTTAGAAAAGTTGTAATGTTGTTGCCCGTTAAAATGTAAATTTGGGTATTAATTAATGGCTCTTTTCGTGAATAGGCTAATAAATTTCAACATTTTTTACGAATTCGGTTTTTTCAATCGTTACTAATTAATTATTATCCTTTATTTTTACAAATCGGATCCACACTTGCAATCTGCAGAGATGCGGACGTTAAAAAATTTGCTTTTGTGTCTGCAATGCACATTTGTATCAAGCCTGCTATATGTAATTCGAGTTATATGACGAACTAACGAGCTGTATTCTAAAACCAAAATCTTGACATTAGTAAGCCGAAAGAGAATATTCGATAGTGTTTCGGCACCATGCACTAAGTCTGGCAAAACCAGATTGAGTGCAAAAATAGCATTCTCGATATGCATTCGTTTTCACGGATAGCGTAAAGATAGGAAAAAAAAAACAGCATTAAAAAAGTCGTTGAACAAGGGCTTTCTTTACATCTAAACAAAAGATCTACTGCATCATTTTCGGAAACTCGCTGAAGGATGAGGCGGATGCTTATCGAAATTGGTAGAATTTACTACAAATATACAATTGTACTTCACAATTTCTTTATTTTTTTCACGATGCGAACTTTATACGAACCCGACGAGACATCTACTACAATGTGCGTAAGATCGAATAATTATCGTGCATAATGATAAGACATTAAATTGAACAAGACGAGGAGTACATTGCGGTTATGAATAGTAATGAAAAAAAAAAGCGAAATAATGAATTTCGTTCCGCGTGGGACGACTGACAATTCGACGATATTTAAATATTATCTTGTAATTATTTTTACAATACAAGCAAAAATTATATATTTAATATATAATTGGTTTTTCCATAACCGGATCTAACGATTTTGACGAAACTCGCGAATTAGAGGTTTTTAGAATCTAAAGTGTTCGAAATATTTTCATTTTCGTCGAGAAAATTCTACGAAACGAGCATTTTTAAACGGAAAGTGATCAATGTCCGTTTTAGCGATCGTTGCATTTTTAGGGTTTGTTAAACAGTAAGCAAAACACTTACTTAGTGTGGAAAAAAAGCAATGCATTTATTGATCGTCGTAGCAACTGAAAATTTCGCGATGAAATAATACGTTTGTTTTTAAATATTATGTCCACTCTCAAAAACATACACGACGTCGTTACAGAGTTACGCGAATGATAATTTGTGGTAATATTTTTGGCTTAAGAGTATCACATTGTTTTTAACTCAAGAATATTATAATTCAACATAAAAACGAATAATGAAATGTATGAAAAAATTGCAGCTTTCGTTTTTGTGTGCGTATTATTACATGTTTCACTGCTTGTGATTAATCTGCCGACTGATTTGCAAGATAATACATATTATTAAATAAGCAATTCTTACGCGAACATATAGGCAGTTGATTCTTTTGATAAAACACACAAATTATTAGCGGGTTTTAAAGCCTAGAAATCAATTGGTCTAGGAAATTAAGGCAAACGGTGTTCGTGTTAGTGATCAAACACACTCTTATTTTGGGTTTAATAGAAACGAAATCGAACAACAATTGAAGTCCTTCTTTTTCCACATCGTAGACGTCGATCAATTTAACGTACATTCCGTACAGTGCGTTGAAATGGTCAACGATTTCGGTGGTGATCTTAATTCGGATTTACTAGGGTCGTACGGTCCCACATTCATGGAATTTATGCGCGCAGAATTCGAACCCGAACTGAAGAATGAACTAACTATTTCCACATCACGCAATTCCACGTGCATTGACGCCGTCTTTTCACGATATGTCGACACACTTGAAACACGCCACTATATCTCCTACCCTAGTACGCATCGTCCTCTCCTTTCGATAACATGCCTCCAATGTCAACGTTGTAAATGGTGTAAACAGTGTAACACTAATAATGTAAACGGTGTATTTTGGCGAATAATTAATAGAGCTGTATACAATAAAAATAAAACGTCACTCGATGAGTTTGTTTTGAAGTATTTTGAAAGTGCAAAGGAGGTCGGCAGTAAATTTATAGATCACTTCTCCCAATTAAAACAGCATTGCAATCATTCTTGGAATCTATGCTGAATTTCGATGTTACAGACAAGCCACTCACATCACATCATATATGAAGATAAAGAAGTTGAAAAGATAATTAATAAACTACCGATTTTTTATTAAGTGCCAGGTTGAGATAGAATAGGTGTTTGAGATATTGAAAATAACATAGCAACCGTCATCACTCCGCTATTAACGAAATTAATTAATTGTTCCATTACTGAAAGTATCGCTCCGGGAGGATAAAAAATTGGTGTTATCAGAGCTGTTTATAAAAGTGGTTCACCGGGGGTTTGTGATAATTACCGAACAATTACAATTATTTCGATTTCGGCGAACATTTCGGAACAATTCATTACGTTCCATCTAAGGGGAACTATTTGAGCTAATTCGCTTATTTACATAGAAAACTGATATTTTTTTTTCGATGAAATACGCGATATTTACATGGCGCAATTTCGAAATACTACGCAATTTAAAATAAACTTTAAAAATTTAAAAAAACACATACGAAATATTGTAACTTTCGTATTATTACGTGCATATATTCTTTGGTTGATCCGCAAGTTCGGTCATCAGGTACCAATAATGGTGAGAACCTAAACTTTTTTTAACAAAAGAGAGAGGGAGAGAGAGAAAAAAAAGGAATGCTATTATGTACTCGTTAATAAACTGTTGCCTGAATTTTTTCGCGGTCGAAAATTTAATAAAACTGATCGCAGACCGTTTCCTATAAGAAAAAACTCTCCATTAAATGTACTGGTCGGATGGTGAAGATAATTTGACGCTGAGTTACCGCGGCAGCTTTTGTTACGAAGAAATGTTTATGTTTCCTCGCGGGGCATATTTAATCATCTCGCTGAACACGAAAATACTGAACATTTTAGTAATGAAGTTGGCTCATTATGACCTAAACGATTTTACCGAATAAACGAAAAAACACTTATAACTAAATGTAGGTGAATACATCCTGTTTGTTAAAATGGTATAATAAAATAAACTTTAATAACAAACAATATAGATCGATAAATTAGATAAATACCTATTTAGAAACGTTTTCGGGCATAACCCTTATGCCCGAAAACGTTTCTAAATAGGTATTTATCTAATTTATTGATCTATATTGTTTGTTATTAAAGTTTATTTTATTATACTTATAACTAAATTAATTATTTAACGAAGAAATAGTTTTAGGCAACTAAAATGTGAGACAGACGACCTTCTGCGCCGTTAAAAGTTAATTTCGCCTATAAAAAAGATGGAGCGTATTTCCATTACCCGAAAATGAGATAAATCTTTTATTTCATTTCACTCATTTTTATTTCCGGCACTGCTTTGTTGTCTACAACGATTAGAGTAACAACACGTGTCTCGATTCAGTCGCGGTACCTTATATAAAAAACACTTGTGTAAGTGTGTCCTCGGCGCCGCATTCCACCGTGAAACTTCAAAATTAGTAACGTAAAACGTGACATCTCGACTTGAAAATTTTGACGACGCTTTGAGCCGTATCATATTTTCCAGTTGCACGTGAATCAGCTGTTGTAGCGTAATTGAGTAGGAAACAACGGTGCGAGACTGAGTTTGAATTTGGCTGCCAGCGCGCACTGAAAATAATTAAAAATTAACAGGCAGGCGCGTTTTTGGTTAATTCCGAAGTTGTCAAGCTTGAACCTCGCGAGAAAGAACTCAAAAAATACCTGTATGTGCATTTAAGTTTTCATTGGGCTATAAAAACAAGGCAAGAACATTAGACATTAGCACGCGGGTCTATTCGAATAAACTGAAAGATTCCTAGAAGAACAAAATTTACAATTAAACTTTCATTTCTTCGTTAAGTTTTTTCTTTTTTTTTTTTGTGGTTAGACGGCTATCGCTAGGATTAGGCCTAATGTTGCAATGAAATATTTGTTAATTTAGTTTTGTTATTTATTTGTAACAGAGTAATATGGTCACTTTCCGGCTCAGTCGGTAGCGGGGTAAAAGCCGTTGCAGGGGGTGGAAACTAAGTAAAATTTTGCTGCGAGAGCTTCAAAATTATCCTTATTATATTTTTTTATTTTTCCGTCTGGAATTTGAAATTAACCTTTACTCCGTTTGTCCCTTTCGCCATTTGTAAGTGAAAATCTGGCCCCCATTTACAAAATTAACCTAAGCATACTAGCACGTATATACTAAAAAAATCAGCCCCTTCCTCTCAATCCAAATTTATGCTCTTTCTTAATATATATATATATATATAATACACGTATGTATGTATATAGTCTATCAAGCGAAAGAAGTCCGTTCGAGTTTCATTGCCGAGCGTGAGTGTTGCTTAATACTAGCAACAGGGCACGTATTAATAACGCGTATTTCAATATTATCGATAAAAAAATCTTCTCGGAAGCAGTAACCCCTTATTTCTGTTTCATCTTTGTACGTTTTTCATCTGTTCTTTTTTCCGACCCGTTCTGATCCAGCCAGACCTAGTGGTGATAATAGAATGACTGTAATATCCGATACGCGATGGACTGAAGGTTAATCTGAGGTGGTCTCCTGACTTTGTAATGTCAACGCGTTTCGGTTGTTTTATGAAAACGGGAGCTTCTTTCGCTTGACAGACTATATATGTATATATTTTTTTTTTCATGCTCTTACCACTGTTTGTTTCCATGCGTGACAATTTCAGTATTTATGATTATATCATGAAATACATTTTTTAAATTATTTTTTATCATCGAGCAATATGCTATTGTTTTAATTACTTTTTATTTTATTTGGTACCTTTTTTATTTTTCCTTGCATGCCACTACCATTCTCGAGTTGCTACATCTGCAAAAGCGCACACCGTACGTCTGCACTGACGTGTCATGAATTTACAAAAATCAGCCTAAATATACTACTGATTTTTTGAAAAACTGTGTTCGAATGAAGTCTTATTTATCGCGTTCGTGCATGTTAATTCTTCGCTATTGTTCTCGAGTATATTTCGGGTCTTCTAATAATATTCGCGCAACGGTAATTATTGCTTTCGCGTCGTATCTTATCTTATCGCTCGACCGAACAGAAACATACAGTCGACCGCTGATAACGCAGGTGAGATCTTTCCTTTATCGGCTGGCTCTGCCAGACCGCTCATATTTATCGTATTTATTTATTTTAAAATTACGAATGAGATTATGAATACGAGAAATCCACCTAATAGTTTTATACAAAATCAAAATCAAAAAACCAGCCCGACGAAAGCATCTGTCGATAAACAACAGCGGCCTTCGCCGCTCTCGTACTCATCTGTACCTACCAGTGTTAATAAAACCGTCGTTGCCACTACCTCAAATGAGAGGTTTAGCCCACTCCGGTTGCAGAAATCTAAAACAGGCTACGTTATTAAACGTCAACACTCAAACACAGCGACCAGTGACAGTGACGATTGGCGTACGCCTAAACGTACAGCAGCAGTAAAGTATCTTACAGATAATAAATCTGCTGCCAGTAACGCCACATTAAAGCCCAAAAGAAACATTTTTGAATTTTTATCTACTGCAAACAACGATAATAATGAGGATAATAATGACGAAATGTCATCCGAAGAAACCAGTATAAGTAACGAAATAAATCCTAGGGACGATAAAAATGTTAGCAGTGAACAGAGTAAAGAAATGACGATTAAACCTCCACCAATTATGGTTAAAAACGTCGCGAATTTCAACAGCTTTAGAAAATTCCTTTTAGAATTACCTGAGGTAGAATTCGAACTAAAAACAACCTTATCCGGGGTTACTGTTAAGCCTAAGAACCCGACCTGTTATCGTTGTATTATTAAAACAACCTTAAGAGAAAATAAATACCTCTTTTATACGTACTCTTTACCGGAAGACAAACCGTTCAGAGTAGTAATTAAGAATTTACACCACTCTACAGATACAGCTGACATTACAAAAGAAATCGAGTCCAGAGGATTTCAGGTGAAAACTATCACTAATATTCTACGTTACAAAACCAAACAACCTCTCCCCATGTTCTTTTTAGACTTGAAACCATCGAAAAAAAATGTTGAAATATTTGAAATCAACCGCATCTTAAATACAGTGGTAGTGGTTGAAGAACCTAAAAAAGATTCACGGCTTAAACAATGCAAAAGATGTCAATTATTCGGCCACACGGCTAACTACTGTAACCTACCCATACGTTGTGTTAAATGTGCTGGGATGCATGATACTAAACTTTGTAATAGAAGCCCATCCGAACCCGCAAAATGCGCCTTATGCGATGGTAATCACCCGTCAAGCTATAGGGGATGCTCTGAATACAAACAGCAAACTGAATTCTACAATAAAATACGTTCGTCTCATGCCCGAGCTCATGAAAATATCAACGTTCCCGATGTTCCTAGAGATAGTTATTCTAATGGAATGATAAGCACAACGAATCGAGGATCATACGCTAATGCCGTTCGAGCAGGAAGTATAAACTACGCCGGGAACCAAACGGATACAGGTCAGACGTACACTGGGCATACCAATAACAACTACAGCAATATCCCTAATGAAATTTCAATAATGTTGACAACGTTCCTCAACGAATTCAAATCTACAATAAATCCATTAATATCACTCTTGACGAAAGTTATTGAAAAATTACTTCCATAATGTTAAACAATACTAATATAATCACACAACATTCACTCGTGATAGTACTATGGAATGCGAATGGCATTATTCAAAAAAGAAATGAATTTGAACTTTTCCTTCAACAAAATGTAATTGATGTTGCACTAATCACAGAAACCCATCTCACGTATGAAAAGAGTTTCAAAGTTCGTGGTTATGTAGCATACTCGGCCCACCACCCGAATGGAACAGCTCATGGGGGTTCAATGGTATTAGTCAGAGATATATACAAACAATATAAAAACTTTGCATACAGCACATTCGTATACCAGATTGTAGCGGTAAACGTCGAAACACTTGGAAAGGATATAGCAGTAGCCGCAATTTACTGTCACCCAGGTTTCTGTATACCACAAATGGACTACAATACAATTTTCAGCAAATTAGGAAATGTATTCATATGCGGTGGAGATTATAATTCCAAAAACAGTATGTGGGGATCATCGAGAATAACAAACCCAGCCGAAAAGATACTGTACAAATCAATACAGAACAACGCACTTGCTGTTTTATCTCCAATGACTCCTACATATTGGCCGCGGCATCTCAATAGGCTTCCGGACGTCTTAGATTTCTTCATCATTCGTGGCCTTCAAAGATACGACAGGGAATGCAGAACAATCATCGATCTGTCATCCGATCATGTTCCAGTGGTTGCCACCTCAGGTATAAGTCCTAAAACCGTACTCAATCAGCAGAGACTTACAAATCATACCACTAACTGGAATATCTTTTCAAGTGTAATTGAAAATAATATTGACTTGAAGATCAAACTAAAGAACACAAATGACATTGACATAGCCGTCAAGAACTTCTCTAATCTCATAGAATATGCGTGTAGTAATTCTACCAATCACGTATCAAAAAAATCTTTTCAAAACCTGTATATACCCGTAGAAATAAGAAAATTAATAAAAGAAACCAGGTCAGCAAGAAGGAGATGGCAGCGTGGTCGTTACCCATCCTTATACAACAGATGCAAAGAGTTGCAAAACAAACTAAAGATCGGAATCAAGGAGTACAAAAATAAAACTTTTAATCATTACACGCAGTCCATTAACGATGGGGAAAAGCCTGCATGGACGTCAGTTAAAAAACTGTTAAGTCAATCAGAAGAACCATATAATATTAGATCGAACAAAACTTGGGTTAAAACAGACAAGGAAAAGGCAAATGCTTTTGCGGACCATCTAGACGCGGTTTTTACACCACACTCTGATCGCAACAAGGAGCATTCTGACTATACACAAAGAGCATTGGAAAAACCTCGTCGGTGTGAACAAGCTACTAAGGTTTTCTCGCCAAGAGAAGTTCTCGTATGCCTTCGGAATATACCACTACGTAAGGCTCCTGGCTTCGATAGAATTACTGGAGAAATAATCTCGCGACTACCGCGGAGAGCAGCTATTCTTCTTTGTTACATCTTTAATGCGGTTCTAAGGATGCGGTACTTCCCTAAAATATGGAAGAAGTCGATTATAATGATGGTTCATAAAGTGGAGAAACCACGGACAGAGCTTTCATCATATCGACCAATTAGCTTGCTCTCCTCTTTATCAAAGGTTTTGGAGAAGCTAATTTTAAATCGTATTGATCCGGTTATAAGTAACCGAGAGGTGCTACCGAATCATCAATTTGGTTTTCGCACGGATCACTCTACGATTCGTCAGTGTCACCGATTAGTTGACGCAATTTCGTTAACGTTGGAGAAACGCGAGGTATGTTCCGCAGTGTTTCTAGATGTTACGCAGGCATTCGATAAGGTCTGGCATCCAGGATTGCTGTATAAATTGCGGCAAATTCTTAATGAGGATATTTATCTATTACTCAAATCGTACTTGTCCGAACGCTCGTTTGTGGTTAAAATAAAGGATTCACTATCGGAAATACATTCAACCAGATCGTCAGTACCTCAAGGCAGTTTGCTAGGGCCTTTATTGTATTCCATCTACACCGCGGACGTACCAATTTCTAATCTAACGTCACTAGTTACATTCGCTGATGACATTGCGATACTCGCATCTAATACGAATGTTACGTATGCAAACGCTGCTGTTCAAAATCATCTGAATAGGCTAGAGAATTGGGCATGTCTCTGGCGCATATCGTTCAATCCAACTAAATGTCGTCACATTTTATTCACAAACAGACAAGTAAGATGTTCACACTTGAAATTTGAGAACTCGCAAATTCCAAAAGTAGACTCCGTGCGCTATCTTGGAATGCATATGGATAGACGATTAACGTAGCGTGATCACGTGGAAAATACAAGAAAATCTATAATAATTAGGGCTAGGTTGCTATGGCCGCTGCTAGGACGAAAATCAGTTCTAAACCTGGCCGTAAAGCGGAATGTATATTTATCGGTTATCGCTCCAATATGGAGATATGGATTAGAGCTATATGGAACAACATGTCGAAGCAACCTCCTTAGGATACAGCAACAGAAGTCCAAGATTCTCCGTACAATGGTATCTGTGCCTTATTTCGTATCCAACGACACATTGCATGCGGACTTGAATGTTCCATACGTGAAGGATGTTTATGCGGAACAGTACAAAAAGTTCTTTGAGAAACTTCAGTTTAGCTCGAATCCACTTATATACCAAATGTTCACTATTGATCTTCCAGCCAGATCCAGCTGGCGACTGAAAAGGAAAAAGTGGTGCCGGGATGCACCTCCGATAACTTAAGCGCTATTATATTGCTCTCGGAGACACTACGCATAATCGTTATGTAGTGTGAAAATAAATAAATTAATAAAATAAAAAAAAAAAATAAAAAAAAAAAAAGGATAAATAAGGCATTTTCTTCTTAAGACCTGAATTGGGCATTTCATTGGAACTGTCAGGTTAATATTCGTTTCCTTTTCCTTTTCTATTCATTCCACTTTTCCCCAATTTCCCCCCCCCCCCGTTCCTTATATTCTTATATCACCATTGTTTATGGCAGACTGCTGTCGGTACAATGAAAAAAAAAAAAAAAAAAAAAAATATACTACTTAGCTATTACAATTATTATCCCGTCTTCTTTTTCTCTTTTACTGCGTGCTTTTAAAATTCCGGCGGTATGCGTTTCCAAATTAATCAAGGTGTACACCATGGCGGTACTAAAAATTATTTTAACCGCTTTCGTCTCCCACTTTACTATTCTTGTTTGTAATTTATTTCAACTCCATCACTTGCATAGGGGCGTTGCAAACGTTTATTATCCCATGTGTCATACTGTCCCGTAATAAGTTTTCCATTTTCTCTAAACACTATCTCGCTATCAAGAATTAATACCCCTGCTATTGTACGTTTCTGAAACGATTTTACAGCTTATTTCAAAGTGAGAAATTAAGTGTACTATCTTAGTGCCAACATCAATATGTTACTTTTCTTCCACTCTCTTGTACGTTTCTGATAAAAGCCCTATGATGGTACGTTTTCAAAATTGGTTCATCTATACTATCCCAGGTACTAAAAATTAAGCCAGTTCTCATTGTAATAAGGAAAACGATGAAATGTCCCCCTAAAATGTACTATTTCTATTATAGATTACTCGAATTTTCAATAATATGAAATTACCATTCAGGGAAAAAATTCGGGTAACCAGAAACCAAATTAATACATATTACATCTACCCCCGCGGGGTAAATCTACGAATTGACAACACTGATGACTCAGTTTTAATTAATTTAAATAAGTACAATCCCTAATGATATACTACAGGAAAAAAAAAAATTGGTGAGTGGAAAAGGAGGTGCAAAACTGGTTGAAGGAATAGTGCAAAGATAATTACTTCGAGTTCTTTAAACTTTCCTCCTTTTGTTCAATCTTTTATGCTGGGTCTTCTGCTATTCTGCGTGCCCTTCTTTTTATCAAAACTTCACCGGCTTCTCGCAATCTCCTTATCCTGTCGGATTCTCAAAGCGTGCTGCAGACTATCACATCTCCTCTCCCTTCTCACTCAACCGACTGCATCATTCTATTCGTTCCTTAATTCACGATCTTTTCCTTTCCCACTTTATCCAAACGGATTTCCTTTGGATTCCTGGCCATTCCGGAATCGAGGGAAATGAGTTGGTTGACTCATTCGCTCGATTATCTTCCTCTTCTGGTAGGTTTCTTCCTGCCTGTTCAGCTTCTAATATTACCCTTCTGTCTGGAGCTGCTCATTCCAAACTGTGGTCTGACTCCTACGTCTCCTCTTTCTCCAACCCGAAATACTTTTTCTTGTCTATCCAACCCTCCCTTCCACGCTTTCCATGGTTTATTAACTTTCCTTCTATGCGCCGTTCCAATCTCTCTGCGATTTTCCGCTTGCGTTTTGGGCATAGTTTGCTCCCTTCCTCATTGTTCCGTTATTCTCTCGTGCCTTCTCCTTATTGTCCATTGCACCCTCCCAGCAATCAATGTATTTCTGATCCCGATCATATAATGTTTTCATTTGTTTGTAATTATCAACTGAACAACCTTATTTTTATTCCTTCCTCTTACAAACCGGTATTCCCGCTCCATACTATGTTTCATTCATTCTCTCCTTTCCTTTTCCTTCGGTTATTCTAGCTCTTGATTCCTTTCTGTCGGCTATCTCTGATCGTGTAAGGATCTGAGTCTCTCTTTTCTCTCTGTTCCGCTGTTTTTGAGCCAATGTCCATGTTGGAGAACCCATTCTAAAAAAAAATTAAAGCTCTATCTCGCTCTTTTGTGTTTACGGCTTGTTGGTTTTTAACTTTGTCGTGTTCTTTCTGAATGTTGAACTCTCACAGATCATGTTTTTGTCTACTATAAATATTAAGCTATCCGCATGTATTGGTGTACAGATGCATATTACGTGGCATGTTATTTATTGGCTTACGTATATATATATATATATATATACTATTACTTTAATATAATGCTGGTTTTATTATAATTGTTATTTATGGAATAAGTTAAGTTAGTTTTAATTTTTGTACTATATATCTATTTTAATAAACGTTGATAAGAGTGCTGGGCACTCACACAATGGCCATATTTGCCCTGTGAGACCCACAACTTATTTAAAAAAAAAAAAAAAAAAGGGCACGACAAGTTCATGTAAGCGCACTTTTTAAATTTTATTTGCTATCAGACAAAACCACAATCAATAACACCGCTTGATAGAGTTCACCAAATAGCTGCATGCATCCTTGAGGGTTATAAACAAAATATTTATCATGATACATGCCAGCATGAAAATATACATTTATAGATTTCTATGAAAATACGCAGAATACAAATTACGATTACGAATAAACTTTTCATTCGTGAATGTTGCTCACAGCAGTTTGATATTCTATTTTCAAATAATAGCTGTATCTTTTGTCTAGTTATTGTTGTTATTAGTATCAGTTACAATTTATTATGATGGTAGCATACATTTTAAAGCTCTCTTAGGTAAATGTATTAGCATAGACACATGCAAATAAGTATACAGTAACGGTGTTGATTTCTAATTCACTCATCTATTTAACCTCAACTGACAGTCCTTTTGACTACTGCATAGATCATTTTTGTTTAATCGATGGTAACTGATCAGTATGATTTATCTTACAAGTTCACACATGTTGCACGTTGCATACACAAACATATTCGTAAGCATACATGAATAAAAAAAAAACAAACAAGTAAACAAACAAATAAGTAAACAAGCAAACAAATGAACAGGTGACAAGCAAATATGCAAGCATGTGTATTAAAACGTTAGAAAAGCTCAACGTCTTCGCATCAGTGTTTTTTTCAAACATGTGAACGTACCATGTATTGTTGATGGTAAACTATAAACATAGTCACAAATAAGTGTTGTACATTGCAGAAGCGGTTAGCTATCATGATAACTGTAAAACACACAGAAATATATGTATATACTATTTAGTTTTTGCCTTAGTGTAAATCATTCTAGTTGGCCATTCATAAGATAGAATCATATTCAAATCATGTAAATGAAGGCATTATAGCATGTGCGTTATCCTTATCTTTTTAGATTATACGTTTCTTAATATACAGTCAAAAGTTACACACGAATGCTCTGAAACTTGTGATACAAGTGGAAACTGCTTGTTTTTACATAAAAATGTAGTATTTTAACTCAAACTGTATGTTAAAAATAACCATTCGTTTCCAAATGCACATCCTTTTAGTTAAAAATATGGTGAAGATTGTTCTTCGTAGCACTCTTTGAATAAAAATTAAATATTATTTTCGGAAGTAACAAAAAGAAAAATGTTCGCAGAAAACCGGAAAAAAAAACCATCGGTAAATACGTACTACAGTTTCTGCATCTAAATTACGTTAACAAGTTGTAGCAGTGTTTGTGCAGTTAATAATCTTCGTTAACCGTTTTACTGGCTACACTCATCAGACAGAATAATTCACATATCCGATATACTATCTCGTTCCTTCAGGTCTCAAGTAAATTCCACACTATTTCTAAGCAAAATGTAGGTCTTGTAATACATCAAAAAGAGAGATTGCTAATAGAGATATTTTCGTCCATCATTATTGTAAAAATCTGCTATAACAAAGTACATATTTTTATCTCACCAGAATTCTAGAGACATACAGTACACGCGTGAAAGGGAATGAGATATTAATTTTGGTAGTCGAATATACTAATTTTGAAAATTCATGATTGCATTCTTCAGTCTGTGTAAGTGGTCATTTCTCGAAATGACCACACAAAAAAGGCCCTAAAAAAACAAACTCCGGTCAGAAAAAAGTCTTATTTTCCTCGTCCATTCGCTTCTGTTTTGTTTTCTTATGAAACAGAAAAATAAACATTTCTTAGGCTTCCGTTGGAAATCTGAACAGAGTGTCTTCTATTTTTCAGCTGTATTCGTGGCGTCATTGAACGGCGAACTGATTTTACGGAAGAATAAATCGGTTTTCGAGGACGACGGCGAAAACGCTCTGGACGACGGCAGTTCGTTTGTCGACGTTGCTGACGTAGTCGATGATCAGCTGAGCGAGCGACGGTTTCGACGGCAAGACCAACAGCAGTCTTCGAACGGGCCGTCAGATCCAGAAACAACAAACGGTGACGTCATCTGGCTTAGTTCTGGTAAGAGGAGCGGAAACGATCAACTCTTCACTCCGTATATCAGTGTAGGTGTGTAGTGTGCGCTTATGTAATATATTCTGCGGCAGATTTTCTTTTAGTTTATTCTTCTTTTTCCTTTTTGTTTCTATATTCGTTTAATATTTTTTCGCGCGCTGCTCCCGTCTACCTCGCTGGGGCCTCGAATTGCCCTGCAAAATCGTACACCCAGTTCCGATCGGACACGAATGCATTGTGTTTGTTTTTCGCTGTTTTCGATATCCGTTTCGAACGGCGGTTAGAGGTGTATTATGAGACGAACGACGTTGTATGTCTCTTACGACTGATATCGGGTTCCGTTGGAATAGTTTTAATGTTAATTTTTGTGACACGCTACAATTTTGACATGATTAAATGAACTTTGCGGTTGGCTAGGATAGTGCTAACTGCTTGGTCGATTGTAAAATGTGTGATATTTTGGAAAGTTAAAGAATATTCTGGGATTCGAACTTTCAACCCACTGCCTGTTTATTATCCTGCAGTCATCTACAAAATCTTAATAGTATTTAAGGTGCAAAACAGTATACGTGTCCGATCATAAATGTACGGTTTTTGTATGGCACTTTGAGGCTAGCGTCGACTGTCATTCTAAGGCTGGGGACACACGAGCGTTAATTTAACATGCGTCATGACGGACGTTGCAGCATTACTACTAATAATTAACAATCGGGTAGCATGAGTCACAAAGCAACGTGTGATTAATGTACGTTGAATAATCTGACATACATATATATATATATTATTATGGTAAAACGCGCGTTTAGTTTTGCGTACGCGCGTCAAGCGTTCCGTATTGCTCGAACCGCGCGTTGCTTTGTGACCCATGCTACCTGATTGTTATTATTAGTAGTAATGCTGCGATGTCGGTCATAACGCGCGTTAAATTAACGCTCCTGTGTCCCTAGCCTAAATGTTGTTCAACGGCCATCGGGGCTGTTCAAGAAATGAATGACGCGCGATATTTCTGACGTACGCAAGAAGACAAACTTGAACAGATGCCGTCAATGTCTTTTTAGTGGTGACGTCGTTTTCGTTATAGGCGAAACGTTTTGTTTCAGATGATTGCGTTTAATTAATGATAATTCAATTATATTAGCAAATCGAATTCGATAAAACTGTGTTATCGGTCTGTCTAGTCGTATAGCTGATTCGGTTTTTTACAAGAATTCGTAAATGTTTCGCCAAGTCAAACGTTGGTAGCACGCGACGAATTCTGGTTAACTTACAAACGCGAATTTTCAATTTCGCTTCTCTAATATCAAAAGAAGTTCACATACTAAAGTCTCTTAAACTATTAAAAATCCCGGCATTTCATACAATGCTCGATTATGATAGCGAAAAATATTTTCGAGTAACGTCGTGTATGAAAAAATTAATATTTTCTTTTTTTAAAAACTGCTTACGAGTTGTTGTATTCACCGAGAGTTATTCGGCTGCATATTCACTTAAACTATTACAATCGACCTTTTTTTTTTTTGTTGGCGTTGCATGAAACTTTACCGGGGACAACGTATTGAATTTCTTTTTACACAATGTGTTTAGGGCATTTCGATTCGTCATCAATCTCAATCGCTTCATCCCTCGTGCGGATGTCGTGACCATAACTGCCCACTTTCGGAATATCCGTATAAATATTATCGTAAACTAGCCCGTGAAACGGGATATTTAATTATTTACAAAACATATATAAAAACAACCGACGAGTTTCGGAGTTGACTCCAAAACATGTCCGTTTTTTTGTATATTATGTTTTGCGAATAATTAAAATTTCCGCTTCATGGACTCATTTACAATAATTTACATTTTGATTATACCCAAGCGAAAAGTGTGTTTCGTTCCCAATTCTCCAGTATTTGACGTAATGTGTCGGCATCGATGACACGTCACTTTTAAAAAGACATAGACCCTAGCGCTTTTCAGATCGCCAATGTGTACGCGGCAGATAAAAGAACCAGTTGCTGATCGGCCTGTACAGTCGTATAATTACATATGTATATTCCGTTGTTCATCGCGTTGTAAATAAGCAGCACGCGTTGAAAGTGAATGATTTCGGTACGAAAAGAAAGAAAAAAACCAAACTGTCGAAACTCTGATCATTCACATTTATTGTTGCACCGACTAGAATTGAGATTGCACAACTAAAATTGCAGAGCTACATTTGGAATCTTTTTTAAAATTATTCGAAAGCAATGTCGAAAGTTCCCTAACAGCCGCCGGCGCATTAGAAATCCGAATTATCCGTGTCGGACACCGTCATCTCGTAATGATCAGCACGACAGAACCTCTCATCCGGCGTTACATATACTGATAATTCTTAACTTCAATTTTTGGTTCAGAGCCGGATAAAATAACGTCGTCAAAGTGCAGATAGTTGAAACAGCCGCGACGTTATGGCCGTCGTTTCCATCGAATTACATTCGGACTATGAGCCCTCCTCGGTGTCCCTGCAAACTTTACTAAAAATCGGAAATCGTCATTCTAGTTCTTGAGTATCGGGCAATGTGGCAGCGCGTAAATTTCCATACTGCTGACATAGGAAACGTTAGCGGGACGTTGATGATGGCTGGGGCCATCGTTTGCTCCCGGCGTTTTCCCCTCATTTTGCGAAAAAAGACTATGTAGAATAATAGTCCTCTATTCTGATTTTTGATATTCCAGATGACGACGTAAGATCATCGTGCTGGTCGACTTATTAATAGTTTCGGCAGTCTCATTCCAATGATTATGCTCTTAATGCTTTCACTCGGGCAACAAGCGGGCTGTTTTCCGATGCATATACGAATGTGCGAATATTCTTATTCATTTTACGAACCTTTTGTCGAATTAGATCGAACCTTTTTTTGCTTTCTGCCGGTATTAGTTCATTCGTTCCCTAAGATTTCTCGTTTGAACAAAGCATATCCAAGCCATCGAGAAACGGCTTTCTTAAAATAGTTCTTTCGCATAATCAATTGACTGGAAGATGTCGTGCATTCTCCGACAAATATTCCGAACGAATCGTGATGTCTAATTTTTGCAATCATCGTACGAACCGAAAAAGCTCTCTTATTTAGAAAAACAAAAACCGCTGGTACACATGGCAGATGTGTTTTTTATAGCCGCAATAAAGATATCGTAAAAGACAAAGTGCGTTTGTTTGCGCACACAGCGTATGCGTTCAATATGAATTTGGAATTTTCTCTGCATAATTTTTGTACAGTAAATACAGAATTCTTCAAGTTAGCTTGAATTGTTTTCTTTTTTTGTTTTTTCAATCGATTAGCCATGTAATATAAGCGTGTTTTCGTGTGTTTTTTTTATTTTTTATTATTATTTCGTTTTGCGATAGTTGCGCATGAAACTAACCTTTTGTTTTATTTTTTTTGTTTTTTTTTTTACAATAATGATTGCCCACGTTAGTGATATAAACGGAAGTCATAGCAATATTTTTTAAAGTCTTGAATTTTATGATAAATCGTGATATTTTAAAATTTACAATTTGTACACTGATAATATAAAACGCAATTTTTGCACGGGTTATGTACCAATGAGATAATACGAACTCATGCAGCACCTTTTCAGAATAGTTAAATTGTAAACTAGAGTAGATACGGGCTCCGTTAAGCTAGCTCCTCTTCATTTGTTTTAGAATCGTTAAAAAGCCAGCGCACTTACCTTAGACCTATCGCAACCATTACGAAAGCTGGCGTACCTATAGAACCTGTATTATACCTAAGAGTAACTGGAAAGCAACTAACGGCAACCCCCCCCCCCCGTATTAGATCGTTGAAACAGCTAACGCAGCGTCTACATACCTAGTGCACCCCAGCGCAACACTTAACTGATCTTACCCTTCATTATCCGTCAATATCTCGGCAGACTCCATTAAGCAGCCCCTCCCATTTGTTTTAGAATTATAAAAAGCTAGCTCACTTATTTTAGACCTAACGCAACCACTATGAAAACTAACGTACCCATAGAAACAGTGTCATACCAAAAATGAAAGGGAGAAGACAACTTAACGCTATTTCCTTCCCATTAGTGGAATATCGTCGAAACAGCAACGCAGCATCTACATATCTAGCGCACTCTAGCGCAACCTTCACACCCTTCATTAACCTTCAAAATCCCCAAAATACTTACAATTAACTATTTTTATATTGACAGGCATATTGTTACTGTGTAAATCAGTAATTTAAATAATCTATATGGTTCGTTATAGAACTGACGCGTGTGCAGGTTATAGCCACATACGTAAAAATAAAATAAAATGAAAATATTTCCTGGGAAGAAAATAAAGAAAATAAATAAAAAATATTCTTACAAACTCAGTTCGCATAATTTAAAGCAATTATTACTTTCCACACACCTAAAACGAACTAAAATTTGAAATTTTATTTTTGATTTTTACGCTGACATTAATCGTGACAAGTTTTTGAGTTGCAAACGATGTTTTTTCATGAAACAAAATAAGAAAAACATTTGAAATATGTTCTTATATGCTTGTATTAGTGTAATTAAAATACATTTTTTTTAAAGCATAGAACATCATTTAACCGTGGCCTGACCGACCGAAAACGTTACACGGGAACAGAGATGAAAGATGCGCGCTTATAATAAAAATACCACTGTAGTAAGACAAGCAGGTTTATAGTGAGTCAGCGTATATATTTAGATATATATATGTGTTTATACATACATATGGGGCTATGTTTATATATATATATATATATATATATATATATATATTATACATGAGTAGAAAAATGTGACGAGATTCAATGTTAATTTTTGGTGTCTGGGTAGATCGTTAAATTTTTAATGATTATACAAATAGGATAAATGAAAGAAAAGAAAAGAGCGTAACCTGATTTAGATACTGTTCAACTATTTGTAAAGACTAATAATTATCAGAAAATTCATGATATTTAAGAAAAAAATTATTTAAATTTAAATGAACGGTTACATAATATTGTTTAGGCTTCATCCGTACAACACACTAAATGGAATGAAATAATAAAGGATGTAATCGGTACTAAAATGACGGTGATGTTCGGATTACAGCTCAAAACAAATCTCGCTCTATCGACTACTCGTGGTGGATCGTGCATAGTCTTCGCTCGTGAAAATTAAAAGGATCGATTCGAAAAATTATATCGGTTATTTTAGTTATCATAAACCCATACTGTCCATTACTTTTAACAGAACAAACAGAAAAATAAAGTGATTATCCGTACTTTTTGTATTTCTTCATTTTTTTCATATCTTCTTTCATAATTTCCCAACAGAATAGCAGCAGTTACAAAATCGGTATTCAGCAAATCAGGTTAAAGCATGTTCCGTGTTTCATAATTTTATCCGTAGGCTCTAGGTAGAGACGCAAAGCGACGAATTTTTACATTGTATAGTATAATAATACTCATTTTGTTGTACTAAAAGGAGAAACTACTTCTGGCGTTTTGTTGAAATCATTATGGCACATCCATTTATTGTTATGTCTTAAACCATATGCTATAAAATGCCCCTTCTGGGTCCTGCAGTAGGTTTTTGTTTCTTTTTCCTACCAAGTTAAACGTCGCACATCATGTCATATTTATATTCAATTAATTTAGTTATGTGCTAAGACTCGTATCGGTACACATATTAATAATTATTTCATGAGTGTAATGTTATTATTTATACAAATAAATCTTCCTTCTTTCTTCTGGATTGTTTAAAACTTGGTAAGCTATAATACCTCCTAATATAAATGTTTCTCCTAGTATGTGTAAGTGTTTCGTAATATTAGCAAGAGTGGTATTAATTTCCAAACATAAAGATTTTATATTGATTGATCCAATGAAAAAATGCATTAAATTATTAAAAGAATGAGTTTTATTCTGTTCACAGTGTTTACAAGGTTTTTGAATTGACATATAAGAATTGACGTCTTTATTTATTGAACTAATATTATTTATTTCTATTAAAATATAATAGAAATTATTTGTCTCAGTTTGTGAACATATAGTGCACTTTTTTTTTCTGTTCCCATATATTAATTATCTGAAATTTTATTAAAACAACTATTTCTGTTTCTGCAGAAATTACCGAAAGTTCTCTTGATACCTGTATACATCTTAAGAAACGATTTGTACAAAATATTTGAGCTAGTTAAAAATAGTAATTTTTTCAAACATGTTACACAAGACAGTATAAAATGTTATATTAAAAGCATAAATATTTTAGTAAGGAAGGATATCCGAAAAGTGTAAACAATAACTTTATTTCAAAGCGGTATGTTCAGCTGTCAATGAGTAAGCTTTTTCTTCTGAACCAGTTCTGACAAACAGACTCCTAAAAGATCAAAAACAAATTTTTATTTTAAACCATTCGAAATTGATGGTAAAAAACCATTCAGGCGTTCATATAAAACAGAACAAATATCCATACTGCCGATACCGTAAAATGAAGCTGGACGGGAACATTTTGAAAAAATGTTTGGTCTTTTACTTTGTTATAGAAATATCAAAAAAATTATTATTCGAATTTATGTTAGCATTATTCATTTACAGAAATGGCAAAGCGTGTATGTTCAGGTTAATAAGCAGATCGCTCTCTCGCATTCTCCGGTATTTTTCACGTTCGGTTTTAGAGTTACGACACTCGGCCGTCTTATAAATGACTACTATAAAAGCTTCGTAAACATCGAAATGCCAAAACACAAATTATTACTGATTGAAAATATTATTGGAATTCCCCTTTCCGCCTATTGCATTTTTGATATAAGCTTAATTCCTTTCTTTCCACAACCCAGTCCCGTTGCCATTATTTTTGAACAGTTTTCATCACCTTTATAATTATGAAAAAATTGTCATTTATATGAAGATTTAATTTTCACGCTTCACATTAAAAAATTTTAATTTCAGTTGACTAAACGAGAATAAAAGTTTAGTTTATTCAGTTATTTGATGGAGCGTGCCAATAATGTAATTAAAAGTTGCACTGGGTATACAGATGCTGAACTAGTTGTTAAAACGGGCTACAATAAATTGCAAACTAGTGTCACTAAACTAGTATCACTAGGTTTGCTGTCATTTACGCACTCATACGTGATTATTTTCGGACTTTATAGAAGTTTGACAATTAACGTAGGATACGTTAGCTTAATAAAGAGCCGCAGAAGGGATATAGATCCTGCGCTAGCTATTAAAACGGTGAAAAATAAATAAGGCTAATGTTTTCACGTTTGGTGCTAATAATGTGCTTATGTGTAATTAATTGTAAGTATTTTTGGGGTTTTGGAGGTTAATGAGGGGTGCGCTAATTCAGTTAAAGGTCGCGCTAGATATGTAAATGCTGCGTTGCTGTTTCGACGATATTCCACTAATGGGAATGAAATTAAGTTGTCCCCTTCCATTAATTTTTGGTACAACACTGTTTTCTATGGGTGCGTTAGTTTTCATAATGGTTGTGCTAGGTTTAAAATAAGTGCGTTAGCTAGTCGTCGCGATAGCCTAGTTGCTAGAGAGCTTGATTTCCGTTACGGAGGTCACGGGTTAGATCCCGGGCGACAACAGAACTTATTACAAAGATGTTAAAATTAAAAATATTCGCTAATAATTACGTGGAAGGCAATGGCAAACCACCACGTACAACATCATATGCACGCTAGGTCAGTACACAGCAGACACACACGGGACTGCACTTGTACATCGATAAATCAAACGATTACAATTAGTTCCGAATGTAGTCTTCTTGCGTGTGTACACCTGCGTTGCATATAATGATTGCCTGGTACCACAACCTATATCGGTACAACTAAAAATGTATGAATAGGTTGTGCCAACGCGCTATGCAGCGTACGGCATCTAAAGAAGAAGAAGATTTTTACAATTCTAAAACAAATGGGAGGGGGGCTACTTAATGGAGCCTCCCGGGGTTTTGGTGGTTAATGAGGGGTGCGCTGGCTCAGTTAAGGGTTGCTCTAGGGTGCGCTAAGTATGTAGACGCTGCGTTAGCTGTTTCAGCGATCTACCACAAGGAGGGGGAGCTAGCGTTAAGTTGCGCCCCGCCAGTCACTCTTAGGTATAATACAGGTTCTATAGGTGCGTTAGCTTTCGTAATGGTTACGCTAGGTCTAAGATAAGTGCACTAGCTTTCGGTTTTATAGAGCATATTTCGATTTTGTTCGATAGTCGACTAAATCAAATGACATAAACCTTATTCTACCGAAAACGACATCGACAATCGAACACGTTCGTTTTATTTCGTTACTATAGTCCATTCAACGGAAATGTGCCGATGGAAAAGTCGATATAAATCGATATTTATTATCCACTTACGGGGCAAGTAGATAATAGATATCGATTTCTATCGAACGGACTATAGTTGTCAAAATTACTCGCAAAAGTTACCGAGTAAAAATTAATAAATTGATTAAAATAAAAAAAAATGTATTTTCTGTAGATGTATATTGCGTGACGCGAGTATGTCTTTCGGCATAGTGATGCGATTGCGTGTTTCATTTTAGTAAAAACATATCAGACTGTTGCTTATCGTGAATTGAATAAAATAATTACGCAATGGTGTAAATATAAATGAAGGTAAGGCACTTTTGAGTGATGCATGGCGAACCAAACCCCCAGCCGTGGAGATATATACATATGTTAAAACAACAAGCTCGAAATATGTCGATTTTTATTCACTCTTTCAGAAGTTTAACGTAGTAAGCGGTAAACACACGTACCTAAGAAAGTAGTGATCCGACTATTATCCGTACACTTCCTGATTTCTAACTTTCAGCATCCGACTTCTCGATTAAAAATGCGATGTCGTTTAATGACAAGTCTCTGAGCACTTTCCGATTCGATCGATGCTTAATCGAAAAAAACGACACGTAGCACTTTTGATATTTATCACGTATCGCGAACTATCTCCTATATTTGGTGAGGAGAAAACAACTATTTTCAGTAATATCTAATCCCTTGAAATGTAGGACGGACACTATAGAAAATGCGATAGCTGTTTCGCCACAATCATTGAGAAGTAATTGGGGACCGCGCGCAGACACTAATTACTATTAAAAATTCGTCCAATTAGACGATGAGCCGGCAGTAATTTGTGAATGACCGCAATGCAAGCGATAAACATAAGTTTTTACATTGGACTAAAAAGATAGTGATGGAAAAACTATGAAATTATGCGGGAAACCGACTGGGACCGCTTGCATGACTAGTCGAAAAATTAATACGGATCCTTTAAAAATTTAAGGAATTAACCGATAAGTAAATAAACAGCCATTTAACGACCAGAACGGAGAGGAATTATCGTACCATTTAGTTATAGTTCCTTCGTAAAGTTGATATATCGAGGTGAACGTTAACTGAAAACGAAATTTAATAAACTGAGGGAATCCATATGGATTCAACCTGAAAACCTGAAATTATAAGTAGCATTAATATGTGTTCTAATTTATAAATAAGGGGATGAGCTCGGTAGTTGAATGAGGAGTTTTTAAGAGCTTGAAGTCAGCTTTTACAAACGGTCGTCAGTACCATTATTTTGGTAGCTGATAGGTTGGAGTTCTATTTACCACAGTAATCGTATTATTTTAAATATGTACTTATCATAATAAACATTTTCTTTAAATTTTTATAATTTTATTTACTATAGAATCTCTGACGCCCTGTCAAGAGTTTCGCACTTGCTTTACTTTTATTATGGTATGATTTACGGTAAATATAAATTAAACGTAAACATTTAAACAGTGCCGGGTCTATGGGGGGCTAGAGAAAACTATAGACTCGAGCCCCAGCCTCCGAGGGGCCCTGCGCTCTTAAACAGAAAAAATTTAAAACTTGTACTAGTCAATTAAATATAGTGCTCTTTATCGCAATACCTAATGATAGTGTTTGCAATTGTGTCTCATTGCAAATCAAAGGACCTACCTGGATGCCGATCTTAGCTTAGCATCGTGAACATTGATAAAAATCCTGCAACCGAATCTGTGGTTCTGTTGAGCGACACAATCGCATGTAGAAACGTAAATGATATCGTGAATTTTTTGAGTTTTATAATAAACACCTCGATTAAAAAAAAAAAAAAAAAAACTCCATCTGTAGTAGAACGGACTGTACGATTTTTGGTGTTACGGCTTCATAATATAGATAAAATATCGATGTTTAACGGATCTATGTTAACTTCATTCAACATTTCTCGTAAATCGCGACGTGCAGGCCCGACAAATAAACTTGAGGGGCCCGGGGCAAAAATATGATTGGGGCCTTCTTAAAATTAAAAAAAAATATTAAATATTTTTCAAAACCCACTAACCCAGTACTACTGCAAATAAATAAATTATAATAATAATAATAAAAAAAAAATTAAAAAATAAAATCAAAATAAAACTCTCTCATCAGTTCTCATTCAGATTTTACATTGTACATTTTAGACTTTATATTAAATAATACAAATGTACTATAATTAAAAGAAGTGTATGAAAAGAATGGTGTAAAGTAGGCCTGAGAGATGAATGTGAAGTTAACCTATGAATAATGATAAGTTGTTTACAGAATTCATTGAAAGTGAATAGCCCAGGAACAATTTATCTAGCATTGCAACTGCTTAATTTAATCCACGAAAAAGGTCTTTAATTAATTTTTCCCCAACTATGTATATGCTTACGTCTTTTTATTAAATATTAATAATAATAATAATAATAATAAAAAAAAAAATGTTTAAAATGATTTTTGCGAAGACCGATGAAAAATATTTTTTTTTTCGAAAAACGCGTGTCATAAGGAATAAGTAAACAAATACGATTTGAAAGAAAAAGAAAATGGTAACTGTCAGAAAATTGGCGTATTTATTATTTCCCGGCAATCAGTTTTTTCACTTTTTCAAATCGTATTTTTTCAATGTTATAAGACGCTTTATAAAAATTTTTATTTCCCGATTCGCTTTAGTAAAAACGTTTTTTTTTTTTCTAATTTTTTTTCAATGGTGTAATACATATCTAAGGGGTCAAGACAGATTGGCTATAAAATCTTTAAGTAGGCAACTGCTACGATAAAACGTTCTCGCTCTAACCTCCTCTGTAGCACAAAAGTTTCCATTTCCGATTTGGGTCGGATATTTCCCTTTTTTTTCCAACCGTCGCTTATCTGTTAACGTATTGCTGCCTTCTAATTCTTAGTTGCTCTCAAGTTTCTTTTACTTTGTCCATTTTTTTTTCTACAGCTTCGCCATTCGTTATTACTTGTCTCCGTTTATCCCTCTTCTTTTTCATGGTACTTTTCAACCCAAAAAGTACAATCATTTCTAATGCTAATTATGCGTTCTATGAACGAGGCCTTTTTTTCACATTTCGATCGCGTTTTGTGCTATGGAGAATAATAATGAAAAAAATTGTCATTTATTTCAAAAGTAACATCAATTCGCCACGTCTTATGAAATGGTTATATTGGTCTCCAGGGTGTAGCGAACGACTGCAACTGGCCTAATTCTGATTTTTCGTGAATTCCCTCAGGTTGCAAATACGTACATAAAGCAACGCTAAGCGACAAGCGGTTTTGAGCCTATAAAGAAATCGAAACTTATGTGTACATCGCCGGTACGATTTTTTGTTCTATCTCACGATTCCTTTAAACAGTTCGATTGTTCTACACACACTTAGCCTCTTCATCGTTTAGTATTGTGTCCTTCGTTTATGATCGCCACCTTAGTACTCGCGCCTACTTAATTGCTAATGCGTTCACATTGAAATAGAAACGCGTTCGTTTTTTAACTATTTCTTTATAATCCGTTCAGAATTTTGTTATTCAAAAAAAAGAAAAAAAAAAAGAAGAAATCACGGAGTTGTCTATTTTTAATAATTATTATTATAGGCATCGAGGAATGTTTACGGCATTGATACTCATTACTATTATTAAGTGCGCTCTTGTGTGTTTCTCAAATCAAATGCTTTTATTAGTTATTAGAAGAAAAAGAAAGTATCGATGCGGAGGCTTTCGTAGTCGAACTACATAAAATTGTCTCGCTGAACTGTTGTAACAATTCGTTATGCTTTTCGGTTAATTGTCCTTCTTGCTACTATCATATTAAAATTGAAAAGATTAAAAATAGAGAAAGTCGATACAAATTCAATATACATAAATCGAACTCGATGATCGGTCGTTGCGTTTTTTGTTGCACTTTTTGGTAATAAATTTTTGCTGTGTGATATTTTTAATGTGAAAAAAAAAATGGATAATGAAACGGGGGTTATTGAAAGGGATTATAGTGGAAGAATTTGATGAAAAAGCAAAATTTGAAATGATGTGACGCTATTATAGGGGATTTATCGCTGTAGGCTCGACACTTTTTGCCATTGTTTTGTAATAGAAAAAAGAAATTACAAAAAATAATTCTAAATATTAAAAATTCACTACCGCTTCGTAATTTTATTATAAAACTAAAAAATTGTCGATTAATGCTGTATTCCATTTGGGACATTATCGTCGCATTGTTCGGCGCTTATGGTTAGGTCAACTTTCTAGAAACTATATTTACACAGGAGTTTTCCTTAGCTGCTGCAGTCTACCATTTTGACACTTATACCAGAGAAAGTTTGGATCTTATTCGATTTTATTCCTGGTAACAAAACTCGCAACATCTCAAAATAAACCCTTATCGGAGACGAACTTAGCTTAAAAAAAAAGTTCAAAACGTTTTTTTTTTTCTATTTCCTCCTTAGCATTTTCAAATCTATCCATTAAATATAGTTGTCTATTGCTCTTCAGCTTCCTGAAATCTATTTTGATAACGGTTAAATGTCGACTACACACCGAATGAAAGAACAATACTACCGGTTCTGTGTAGCAGTCTGCCATATTAATCTGTGCCTACTCCAACTTTTGCAGTCTTATATCGTGGACACATGTTAACTATGCAGACCTTCACAAACAATTCTGTTCCTTCTTTCTGTTCTAACTTTATAAACGAATTAATGTCTATCCTACGCTCGATTATCTTCGTTTCCTTCAGTCGTCGGTTTTCTAATTATTTGATTACTTCAGACTCCATGAGTGCTTTTCAAGCGATCAGTTCCCGTTTTCCTGAACACTCTTCCCATTTCATCATTCTTCGCATACGCTGTTTTGTCTATCTTCTTTCTTCTCACTACTCCGTCTGTGTTGATTTTCTGTGGATTCCCAGCCATACGGCCATTAAAGGTAGTGAGACGGTGGATTCTTTGGCTCTCGTTCCTTCTTTAAAAAAGTTCCATCTTTTAACTTAAATTCCTTATGTACTAAATTTCATCTCAAACTTTGGCCAGATATTTACCCTTCTTCCTTTCGTAACGATCAATCCTTTTATCTGTCTGTACAACTTAATCTTCGTTTCTGATATCTGGTGTTCTTTGAGTTTCCTTCACTTCCGCGTTCTGTTGTCATTTCTATGATTCGCTTGCGTTTTGGCCATTCTGCTCTTCCTTCCTCTCGTTTTCGCTTTTCCCTTGTCTCCTCTCCAAATTTTCCTCTCCACCGCAATGAAGCGACGATTTGCGACGCCAATCACATATTTTTTGAATGTCCATGCCTTTCTGTTGAACGTTGTATTCTATATTCTTGTTTGCTGAAACTCAAGCTCCCTGCTCCTTATTGTGCATCTTATATTTTGTCCTTCTCTTCGTCATCCATTGTTTCATCCATTAGTAGTTCCTTTATATTGTCCATATCTGACCGAATCAAAATTTAACTGACGACTCTTTTCTTTCTTGATGTTTCTGGGTGTAGGCCCTTAGCTGACGTGCCCAAAGGAGGAATCTAAAAAAAAAAAAAAAATCTGAAAACACCGTATAAGCACTTTAGGTTCTTCAATCTGTAAAATTTTCTTTCCACTCCTGCTTTCAATTAATCCCTGGTGCCTGCCAAGGATATCAGGCTTACTCTACTTTAATGGAATATTTTAGAAAAAGAATGCGTTTATTTTTGTTTTTAATGTGTACAAACGCAGCACTGAAAAAGTTTGTTGACATTAGCGATGAAAGTGAATTAACACTTAAACGTGTAAAAACCAAATACATATTACACTAAAAAGCGAAGAAAAGAATGAAGAAAATTTACGGTTATGACCGTGCCAAACAGCAGAGTGTACGACGCGTTTGATCGTAGATATATAATTCCTTCAGAACTAGGGAGACAGTGGAAAGAGATAATACTTATAAATAGAGAAAATTAATATAATAAATAACTGGAAGTTAAGTGTGAAAAAAAATGACAAAGCTAGAGATTCTTTTTTAATTATAGAATAAAAAAAAAAGAAGGAATATTGGTATTTCTATTGGATAGTAATGTTTGTAACGAAAAATGAAAAAATTAAACTAAAACGATGAAATAATGAATAATTATAAACATCGCTAAACATCTTAAAAGTAAACTTTAAGTAGCTAATAATGTATTTTCTTTTGGAGAAAAATATGCCGCATCTTTAACACTAGAAAAGTAACAAGAAAAACCTTAATTAGTGAAGTCGAACAACGTAGCACATTTAGGGTCTTCATTTGAAGAAGGCTCAAAATTACGATTTCAATCTCCTTCCGATTCGAGCCGTACCTACTGCATTCGTCTTTATCGATACGTCACACTAGCTCTCTCTCAACACGCTCGACTTTTATTAAACATTTTTATTTGTTTAATTATTTTTCCATTATTTTTCTTTATGTGGCCTACGTAATGTATACATTACAAGGTATATTTAAAAAGTTTGATATTTTTTTAAAAATTAACCACCGCTATTTTTAAATACTGTAATAATCCGTTTGCTGTTCAAAGAATACTTGTTAGTACTATTTGTATCCAAAATTACTACGAAGAGCGCAAAGTAAAATCTCAATGACCGAGAATCAGACGTCCACTCGCAATCTGATCGTCATCGAGCAGCGGTGAAATTGGTTTATATTATCGAAATTGTGCATTTCCCGTTGTGTATTTACGCAAAAAGTTATTCGACAATGAAAGAGTATCGGATTTAATGTGCAGTATCATTATCATTTTGTCAGACAAGTCGCTTACTGTGGAGAATTCGGATTTTTACTTTCGTTGTTGATACGCTAATTGTTAAAAAATTAATTTTCGATTATGTAACCGTAAACACATATTCGTGTGGTTTTCGAGAAGGAAATAAATTTAAATATAATTTTTATTTGAAAAAGTTTTTTCATCAGTCTGGAAAAATCGCTTTGTTTTTGGTTGTTCTAATTTTGTCTTAAGATGTAAGCGTGCAGAGTTAAGTCTGATTCATTCTGAAATATTTTCGATAGTGATGTGTGTCGATTTTCCCTCATTTCCCAAAATACTTTTGATTGCTAGCTTTTTTTTTTTTTTTTTTTTTTTTTTGAAAAATGTAAACTTCTTACAAGTGCTTTAAATAAAACGCAAACTTTTTTTAAATTACACATCTTATACTTCAAATTTCATCTCTAAAATTGATTAAACGCGACATGAGTTAATTTTTTAATTTTAACGTAATTAACTGAAGAACGCTTCCAACATGTATTACATTTATAAGTCAAATATAAGGAAAAAGGTGCCCAAATGGAATTTGGCGAGATTAGAAGATCCACTTATTGATAACATTTTTTTTGCAAATAAGAGCGGCAAAGCAGCAAAGGAACTATCACAAAAAAAAAAAAAACAACCGAAGGTAAGTCTGGTCAGTTGCTAAGAAGGTAATAGAACGAACTGCAAAAGAAGTATTAGGTCTAAAGCGGAACAAGCAACGTAGACTGTGGATCGTAACTGATATTTTAAATATGACGGAAGAAAAAAGACGACTTAGGTTGAGTAGGTTCGAGGATGGTAAAAGAAAATTTAAGGTGCTAAGAAATGCTATCACTCGCGAGCGTAGGAAACCAAACGAAAAATGGAGATTATACGCTGAGATTTATGAAGACCTGAGCAGCAATCATGTAGGCGGAACATGCAGGGAAATAAAACGATTACAAATTCTTCGTGCGGTATTATATAACAAAAATGTTGAACCTTCTAAGGATGATCAAGAAGTAGCTTGTGTACGGAAGAATTACATGGAAAAGCATTATAGAATTTTTATCACGCACCATATGCAGTGTAGAAGAAGAAAGTGATGGGTTGCTTAGAGTGGAATTTAAAACCGCATTACGATGGCTGTGTGATAATAAAACGTTAGCAATGGACAAGATTCCCATAGAGTTGTGAAATGTCAACGCGTCCAAAATTTCGCCAAATCGCTAGTAATAATACACCAAATATCACGGTTTGCTACCGGCGATGTATGTAGTAAACAGATGTTTGTTTTTAAAGGCCAAGAAAAATTCATCGATTAGAAACAGTTGTCAATAAGGTGAGGCCCCGTTAGATGTTCGCGCGTTTATATTATTTTAAAATTCAAACAATTCAGTCAGATTTATATTACAATCGTCGCGAAAATGAAATAATTCATTTTGACCGGGTATCGATTATTTCCTAACTAAAATACATCGACAGTACGAAATTTTAAATTCGTCGTTACTTTCTTTTCTTTAGTACTTTTTTTCTTTTTTGCCTTGCGAATGGCAGTTCTAATGCCGAACTAAGAAAATAAAAAAAAACGTTAAAAAATTACGTCATCATCGTTATCGGTTCAAATTGTGTAAGTCAACGGTGAAAAAATAAAGCAATTCTACGATAACGGCACACAACCTTTTCCTGATTACGGACGTTGCTGTTTCGCGCGCCAAGTGTTTACTTGCATGCCAGATTTTTTACGCACAATCGACGTCATCGTGGTAGAAGTAAATAAAAACTATCCCCCAATAAAAGTAAGTACGTACCAGATAGCGAACATTATCTACCAGCAATAAATTTCTCGTGCTGCCCGCGTTCGCGGTAGACGTATTTCTCTTCCTCGAGCCTGCAATTCCTGTCATCTCCCTCAACCATTATCCGGATTCCTTTCTTCACTCTTTGATCGCCTTTCGTCTCGGGTATTCCGTAGGTTGTAAACTTTGTTTTAACCGTGCCGACTAACTTTTTCTTAGCTTATAGCACCTTCCGTTTTGTACATTAAGCCGAATGCTTAAATACTTCTACCTGTATTCTGTCACTCGAAAAAAAAAATTATTCTAAACGAGGGTGCAGTTAATGATTTAGAATGTATAGGGCACATGCCGGGAAACCATTACACTGTAAGCAAGACATTCTGATACAAAACGGATGCGAAAAAATGAACAGTGATATATGCTGCAGTGATGAGAATGGTGAGAATTTCTTCACGCGAATCTAGTATATCTTTTCATAATTGAGTTTTTATGAATTCCCCTTTGTGTAAAATAATACGATAGTTCGAAGGTCTTGGCGGAAAAATTACTTTGTGAAATTTGTTCTACGTGAAAATTTCTCGTTAAGACGGTTTTAGGGCTTTAAAAAATTCGTAAAAAATAAAACCCAGTGAGAAGAAATGTATTGAAGAAAAATTAGGAAAAAAATTTCAAGTGTCGTTTGCGACCCTTGGAAAATGTGAAAATATACATACGAGTCTAGCAACATAGATTTATTAGGCAGAATTTTTAACAAATATTCTTAATATAAAAAAAAAAAAACTTATGCTTTCATACTATTTTTAATTTTTAGGATCGGTTTTTTCAACATTTTTAAAAATTACATTCAGTACTGATACTCTCAATGTTTATTAAAATAAACGTTGGAAAATGGGATCTCCTTAGCGGAGATATATTTTATTTACTTAATACTGCCAGATTAAAATTGGCCGAAAAATTTTCTATGAACAATCAAAATTTTAAAATGAAAGGGGCGATACATTCGAGCCACTTAATATTCGATATTATTGTTAAATTTAAAATATTTCTGTTTTATAATAACATTATCTGTTACTACTCACGGCCTTACTCGTGTATTTTGAATGTGTACTTGGAAATTAATTTAAAAAATTCTGTTTTATCTAGAATTATATTTACATAAAGATTCTTCCTCTCTTTAAGAAACATATTTATTACTGTCTAAAAAAAAAAAAAAAAATTGATCTTCACGTTTCACCCGTACAGCAAACTACAGTAGTTGAGTAAGGATTTCAAATTTGAGTATAAATAACATTCCCGGTAGCAAATATTAAAAATACGGTTTTCAGTTTTGGCAATCGAATGCCATTTCCGGAGGTCCCAAAGCTTTATCATTGTAATTATTTCTTTCCTACCCCTTATTTACCACTTTTATTATATTATTCACTTATCCTATAAACAGTTTACCTGCCCGCTAGCTTTGCCCGTGGCTTCACCCGTGGCTTCACCCGTGTGTATTAATATCTGTTTAAATCTTTCATTTTTTCTCTTTTTTCATACGGGTGATATCTGCGTATTTTCTTAAAAGCTTTATTTCCTGTATTTTCTTAAAAGCTTTATTTCCTGTATTTTCTCCCCTTTTTAGTTAGTATTACTAATATAATAATTAAAACAAACTTTAAGTACCTTTTACAAAAGGTTAACGCTCGAAAAAGTTAACGGTAGTGCTCAAAAATTTTCACTTCCCAAGCGAAAAACGCCGTATAAGTAACGTTAAGATATATATCAGTGATGAGCTTACAAATGGTACTATGGCGATTTAAAATTCGTTTTCTTTACTCGATTTTTCATTTGCATGGTAATTAACATCGATCAATTTTAATTTTTTTATAAAAAAGTTAATTTTTTTCCAAATTATGTTTCCCCATAGGATAAATTAATAATATTTTGAATTAATCAAATTCGTTTTTTTTTTTATTCGAATTTACATTTCCATGGCAATTAATATTGATATTTTAATGTTTTATAAAAAATTAGTTTTTTTTCCAAATTATGTTTGTCGTGGTAAATTAATAATATTTTAAGTTAATCACGTTTATTATGTTGCTAAATGCTCGAGAATGTTCACTGGCCAAAACGAAAAACGCCGTATAAGATGTTTTCATATCAAAAAAACAAAATAACGTTAAACATTTTTTAACTTCAAAGCGATTCGAAATTAAAATTGTTTTATTTTTTGAGCGTATTACTTAGACGATAGTCGCTAAATCTGTCTGTCCGCTTCTCTACTCGTGCTAATCTCACGAACTACCGAAGCGATTTCGTTCCGGTTTTCGCTAGTGGATAGACTGATTTTTGTGAAAGATTTTAGCGCATAATTTATACGTTTCCGGTGCGACATAGCCGAGCAATGGGAGTTTTTGTCAATGAAGTGAAAAAAAAAGGCAAAATTCACTCGATAAAATAAACTAAAAAAATCGATTAAAATATAAATTAAACGTAAAAATTTAACCAAAATGATTACTATGGTAAATATAATTTATTTATTTCAGGCGCAAGTAAAAAAAAAAATTGTTCTTTGTTCATTCGATAATAAATTTTATTAAATTATTACGTTAATATCTTTATAGAGGTAATAAATTAATTTTTATAAAACGGCCGACGGAGAACAAGACATGTGGTTACGTAATTAAAGGAGTTTCCGGTTGAATTAGTGTACAGATCGGTCTTTTGTTCTCGTGTTTAATCTCTAATCGTGTTCGACAGCTGATAAGCAATTATTCGGTGAGTTCGTTCCATTTACCTTTCTATTTCGATTATTGTTTCAGTTTTGATTTGCACTATAGAAGTTTAATTTTATTTCGTACAGAGTTAATCTGTCTCATTTATTTTCATTTATTTATTTTATTTTATTTATTTATTTATTTATTTATCTATTTTTTATTCTAATTTACTTATTTATCCTCTCATTCGATGAGCTTGTCTAGTAGGGGCCGCCAGACGGCCTTCTCTAAGGATACTAAACCGTTAAAGACGGGGGGTTAACTCTTCCCCTGATGGAGGTTGACGTTTCTATGAAACGTAAACCGTCTGATCCTCTCTCGTTAGTTACCTCGTTCCCCAATAAGGATCTGCGACTGTCGCAGTCCGATGTATCCAAGCTTCCCAATAAAATTAAAAGCAATAGTAACAATAATTCACACAGTAATAATAATAAAAATAGTAATAACGCTAATGCCTTTGAAGCAATCAAAAACTTTAATATTAGTAAATCACAAGAGAATATTAACAATAGTGGTTGTAAAAACAGCAATGGTAATGCTACTAATAATAATGTCAACGACATAATTAGTAATAATATTAATAGAGAACATGTCTTTCCGTTAGACCACCCTAGTTCTTTTTTTAATATATTTAGAGCATCTCAAAAAAATATTGGATATTCACATTCCTTGGCCATAGCTAGGAACCGCTTATCGGATTTATTCCCCTTTGCGGTTACGGCTAATAAATTCTTAGATCAACGTGACTTTATGATGAAAAATAGCCTCAAGGCGTTCGTACCCAATTATGTTTTCTTCCGATACGGAATAATTTCTGATGAACATACTTCCTTTTCGGAGGAAGATATCATGCAAAGGTATCTCCTCATTCATTCCTGTACTCGATCGGTAGAGATTAAATTTGTTTCTTCCGTTCTTCCTTCCCATATCTCCATTTTTAGATTAATTGTTCAGTTATCGCCCAGTATTAGATCTTTGTTTTTCTCCTATTCAATGTAATAACGGTCATCTTTTTGATCATACTTCTAAACTTTATCGTAGTCCCTCGACTTACTGCGTTCATTGCGGTGACAAATATTCAATCTCAGAATGCCCTTCGACTAATTCCGCTCCTGTAAGTCGAAATTGCAGAGAGGATCATCATTCTTCGAATCGGCACGGCCCCGAATGGCTTCGACAAAAGGAGATAAGACGTATTATCGCCTATGAGAACATTCCGTCCCAAGAAGCTTGCGACATGAAAAGTAAATCTTTCGCATCATCAGTCTTTTCTTACGCTGACAGAGCCGCAGCTCAACCCAGCGATCCAGTCCCTTCATTAACAAATCCTTCATATAAAAAAAATGTTTCCTCAGATAAGTGCACCAAGGTCAATAAAAGGCCAGTACTTTCACCGTCAATCTAACAAAAAAACGGTAAACTAAAACTTGTCCTCAATTTCCGTCTCTACCGTCCAACCGCATACCTTCTCCATCTAATGGTTGGGCTTTGAAATCTAATGCCATTAATATGAATAACTCTGCTGATCATGTTACTTCCGATGATTCTTTTAATGATACTCCCTCGCAAATATCCTCCCCAGTTGAGTCTTTCTCCTCTGCATTCATACAGCTCTTAGCTAGACATAACGTTTCCTCCGAACCTGAAAAATCTTTTCAGTTTTTGCTCCAGAGCTTTATGCCTCATGTCTTATAATATATTAACATATACGACATTTTAAATTTTGTTATATTTTGAACTCTATTTGTTTATTTGTTTTTTTTTTTTCTTTTTCTCCTCTTTTACACTTTTTCATCTTTAATAAAGCTTTCATTTTTCCTTTCCATGTGTTCCATTCGATTACTTTTTTTTTTTTTTATTCGTCTCTATCGTGAGCACAAACTGCCAATAATGGTCAAAGTTACAAGTTATATTTTCCTTTTCCTTCTTCTGTTTCCTTAACTTGTTATTTTTCTTCTTAGCAGATATTACTCCTGCTGCGTACACTTTACTTGGCTCTAACTCCCTTAACAGGATGATTAATAATTGGCGATGGTCTTCTATTAACGTATATTCGTATGAAGACAACGATTGTTTCAATAATGATCACTATTTCAGGCTACCTTTTAGTTATCATAATAAAAGTATTTTTTATCGTATATTTTCTAATTTCTACTTTTTCTACTCGCCACTTCTAAATAAGTTGGTCGGTAGAAGTGAAGGACAGTCCTTTTTTCCTTTTAGTATCATACTATCATATTACATGCTGGTTTTATTCACTTTTAACGTATTGCTGTTTCTCCTGTTTATTACTTTTAACGAAGGTGGTCGGTTGTAGTGAGGGACTGTCTTCTTTTCTTTTAATATTAATCCTTCTCCTGTTTACAATCGTCTTAAGTAGGACGGTTGATAATTGGCTCCGTTCTTCACTAAATATATATATATTCACATGTACATGGAGTTTACTTCAGCAACGCCTGGTATTTTTGTTTCTTTGTTTCCATATCGTCTGTTTCTTTTTTTTTATTTTTGTTTTGCCTTGTTGCTGCCTCTTCAGCGCGCCACTTTTTTCTAAGGTGGTTGGTTGTAGTAAAGGACAGTTTTCTCTTTCCTTAAATTCAACTAGTCTCTGTCGCTCAATCCCTTTAAATAGGTTGGTTGATAATTGGTGACGAGTCTGTTTATTATACACTTATGTGAACGTAACTTTAATGACATTGTTACTGCAGTTGGTATGCTCTGTTCCTTTTTTTTTTTCTTTTTTTTTTTATCCCTTTTCTTCTATTGTTCTGTCATATTACTTTTATATTAGCCCATTATACTTTTTTACCTACCTTCGCTCTCATCATGTCTTCGCTTATCTTAATTTACTCCTAATCTATATTCATAATGGCTTACAAATTTAATATTCTGCAATGGAATTGTCGCAGTCTTAGAGCCAACAAGGATACTTTGGAGGGCTTGCTGGACCTTCACAAAATCGAAGTGGCTTTACTTTCTGAAATATGGTTAAAGGCTTCTTCTGACATCAACTTTAGAGGTTTTACCTTAGTCAGTTCCTGTCGAAATGACGGCTACGGAGAAGCTGCTGTTTCGATTAGAAATTACATTCTTTTTTATTCTCACGATATTCGCTTATTTAATTCATCCTCCTCCCTACTTCCTAATTTAGTTCATATTTCCATCCCTAACAACTCTACTTGTCCTCTTAACTTTATCTCTGTCTACATTCCTCCTAATTTTGATCTTCGCAACTTTCCTTTTTCAGGTTTTTTTGATTCGCTTCCTTCCCCTTTTATTATAGGAGGAGACTGAAACGTTTGTTCTTCTCTTTAGAGTTTCTCCAATTATAATAATAACAGTGTTATTCTTGAAGACATCTTTCTCCGTAATAATCTTATTCTGCATTATCCTACCTTTTATAGGAATCCTCCTACGTTCAGTTTAATTGACTTAACCTTTACATCTCCTAACCTCGGCTTTAACTGTTCGTGGAAAACCTTAAATGACACGCTTGGAAGCGACCATATTCCGATAATCATATCTTTTAACAACTTTTTTCCTCCTACGCAGCCTGAACTCCTTCATACTCCTCAATGGTACCTTCCTAAAACCGATTGGTCGAAGTTTCGCTGTATTGTCGATTCATCTCTTCCTTTCATCAAAGTTGACAGGAATCCTATATTCCAATATCAGTCATTCACTGAATCTATTTCCATTGCTCTTTCCCTATCTGCTCCTCCATACCATTCTTCATTAAAAAATAGATCTATATATGCTTCATTCCTGTGGTGGAATAATGATTGAAAATGTGCGTTCGATCTCTGTACTTCCACTTTTAGATCTTTTCGCTCCTGTTCTTTTCCCAACTTCCTTGCAAATGAAAGAACTAATGCTAATGCTCGGTTCGTTCTTAAACGCTCAAAAAGAGCTACTCGGATAAAGTTCTGTTCTTCTTTCTTCCGCTCTACTCCGATGTCACGTTTTGGAAAATTGTTAAAGCGTTTAGAACTCCTTTATCGGAACGCCCTTCTTATCTTAATATCCCGATAGATAGCATCATTTCACCTATAGACTTCGTAACTCCTTCCTATGTTCCCAGCCTCGAAGAGCTTTAATCTCCTCCTCCTTCTATTACTTCTACTACTTACTTCTTATCTTCTAGCTTTAGTCTTAACGAACTTCATGCTTCTTTAAGTAACTCCTCTTCCAAATCCTCCCCTGCTATTGATGGTATATCTTTTCTCATCCAAAAAAACCTCTCTATTCGATCTCTTGAGACTTTTCTTAGTATACATAATTCTTTTCTTCTTTCTTGTTCCACTCCTCCTTCTTGGAATGTCTTCATCTTTATGCCCATAACAAAGAAAAACTCCTGTTCTTTTCGTCCTATCTCACTTACTCCCTGTTTAAGGAAACTCTTTGAGAGCACGTTAAATAAACGGCTCGTCTGGTTTCTCGAACACAATAACTTAATTCCTAATAATATATTCGATTTCCGTCCTTGTCTCGGTCCTCCTGATTGCATTAGTATTTTCCTTTTTGACATTTATAATTTTTATATAAACAAAAATTTTACTATCGCAGCCTTTATTGATGTTTCTAGTGCATTTGACAATGTCACCTCCCTACTCTTAGAAATATAATGCTGTCATTGCATCTTCCGGTCCATGTTGTTTCCCTTATTATTAGTCTTTTCCAAAACCGGACTGTATATCTATCCACTTCTTGTTGTTTCACTTCAAGAAAAGTTTTTCGTGGTCTCCCTCAGGGTTCCTGTCTTAATACTACTCTCTCCAACATCTATACCTTTCATGTTGCTTTTCTTCCATTAAATTCATCGTTTCTATTCTATGCTGATGATGTCCTTATTTACTCTTCTTTTCACATCATAACAGATGCCGTTTTAGATCTAAATAGGTTATTAGCCACTATAGAAAATGCTCTTTCCAATATTTATCTTTTCATCTCTCCTCATATTTTTACTTTCCATTCATATAATCCGTTCTAAATCAATCTAACCTTAAGTCATTATCCTGTCTCTTTTGTGGAGTGCTTCTGTTACTTGGGTGTGCTCCTTAACGGCCGTCTGTCCTTTCAGGAGCATATTAGTCGTCTGTATACTTCTTGTCTTAAAAGGATTGATCTTTTAAAATCACTCTCTGGTGATTCTTACATTCTTTCCTTATTGTATAAGTCTTTCATTCTTTCTAAGTTGGACTACTGTTGCTACATTTACGGCAACTCTTCTAAGTCTCTTCTGTTAAAGCTTGACCACATTCTAAATTCTTGACTTCGTCTTTATCTGGGTGCACGTAAATCTTCTGCAATTCCTGCCATTCTCTTCGAATCAAAATCACTCCCTTTGTTCATCCGCAGATCCTCTCTAGGCTATCGTTTCCTAATTAAACGTGTTCCCTCTTTTTCCTCTAGGATTGTAGCTGCTTATTGCTCTATTTTTCACAACTGGCGTTTTACTCTTAACAGAATTACAATTTTATCTTTCATTTCTGTTCGTCTTACCAATTTTTCTCCCTATATTTTCTCCTATGATAAATCTCCGTACTTTTCTCTTAATTATTTCAGTTTCTTACATCCTCCTTCCGTATTTTATTTGTCAAGTTCTGCTAAATTCCTTCCTCACTCTATAGTTAGATCTGAATTTCACATGGTTTTAAGTTCTTTATATTTCCAATCATTCCGTTATTTTTACTGATGGGTCTAAGATGACTGATGGGGTGGGTCCCGCCTTTGTTTTTCCTTCTCACAACTACTCTGAATCCTTTAAATTTCCTTTCTGCTGTGCTATATTTAGTGCTGAATTTGCTGTCATACTTCATGCAATTCGTTTTATCTCTTCCTCTTCTATCCTCTCGAATAAACTTCTTTAATAGTTGACTCTGAAAATGTCTTGCAGGCGACTTCTTCTTCTTTCACCGTTGCTCTCTTTTGAACCTTTCATTCTCCTTATTCGCAATCTAATTCACGAATTATTCCTGTTCCGTTCGATCCAAATTGATTTATTGCGGATTCCTAGCCATGCTGGAATTGAGGGTAATGAGGTGGCTGATTCCTTGGCTCGCTCAGGAGCATCCAATGGACATCCTCTTCATAAATTTTCCGCTCACAATATTAATCATATTTCCAAACAGTTCCATATTACATTATGGAAAGATATTTATTTTTCCCTTTTCTACAATCCGAATTCCTTTTATCTTTCCGTCCAGCCCTTACCTTCTCTGATCAGATGGATTGACATGTTTCCTTCTCTTTGTTGTCCCCTGATTACTGCCATATGTCGTCTTCGTTTCGGTCATACCTTTCTCCCTTCGTCGGTTTTTCGTTTTTCACTCGTCTCTTCTCCGCGGTGCCCTCTTCACCCAAAAGATTTCTTTTTTCTGTGCGATGTCAACCATGTCTTCTTCGAATGTTCCTTACTTTCTTCAGAACGTTCTCTCTTCTATGCTCAGCTTTTGGATCTTGCTACTCCATACAATAACTCTTATGTTCTCTCATTCCCTTCCTTATCAGTTGTTCCTATTCTAGCTTCTTTCATTCAATCAATCTCGCACCAGATTAAAATCGAATATGTTATGCTCCTTTTGAGCTATTACTTAGATTCCTTGGTTGATTGGGCTATTGCTCTTTGGCAGCGTACCTATAAAAAAAAAAAAAAAAAAGAAGGAGAGTCTAAATTCGCAACTTTGCACGTGAGTTAAAGAGACAGAAATTATGTGCCATTTAGTTCACATAAACCAGACGCGAACGAGCGGTTTTTTAACCGTGCGGTTATTTAGCCGCTTTGTAAAATGATGTGCGCACACGAACGGCTAAATAACCGCTTTCCTGCAGCATTCAGTGGCGGATTCACGGAGGGGCAATAGGGGACATTCCCCCTCCAAAAGAACCAAATGCTCGATGAAAAAATTTGTTTACAACAGGGAAACTAAATTTATACTATAAAAAATTTTTATAAATGTTATACCTATGGGGATTTAATTATAAGTAATATTTAATACTATTTTCTATTAAAAGTATTAATATCAAGTTTTTATTCTGTTATCGTCGATCTTTTTTTTTTTTTTTATACATTTTTAATTTTTATTTTGAAATTTTAATTAAAAATAGTTCAATGAGAAATATATATATAAATATCTGTTTTACCTGCTCACAGACAAACAATTCGGATCGGATTACTAACAAAAATAAAATAGAATTAAAGTCTAATAAAAAATACTATCGTTTTAATTTTTCAATTAATTCACTATTCAAATTCTAAACTATCATTGTAGCCATAATTTCATAATTTTTTTTTTTTTCACCTAAAAATAAAACAAAATTTAAATTATAGTTATGTATTTTTAAAATATTTTTAAATTTCTAAAGAGGTCGCTGTTTGATTTTCTTTATGAAACAAGATATTTCTCAAATTTATTGTCTACCGTACAAGATATTATGTAATCATATAATTCCCGTGACCAAATGGCTTGATAGTTAACTGAAGCCGGACCATAAAAAAAAGAAAAAACCCTCCCAAATGTTTTTCTGGATCCGCCACTGGCAGCATGTCTTTAATTTAGTTTCAAGTTTCAAGCAGTGATCTATGAAGTTCGATAAGGAAGTATGGGCGCTGGCATTATTAATCCGTCTCCGGAAAAATAAAAGAAACAATGTGGGTGTGCATCCATTGCTGGGTTAAAGATTATTAAAAGGTATTTAACGACTTCTATGTTCACCCGAAGAGGTTCATTAACTATTTTAGAATGAAGAAGGAAACATTTCAGGAATTGTTAAGCCTGATTAGACCTCATATTACGCACTAAAATTCAAATATGAGGGACGCTGTGACACCAGGAGAAAGATTAGCTCTATAACTCCCTTAGTTAAAAAGAATAACCATATTTTAAAATTAATATGGGCGCTGGCATTATTAATCCGTCTCCGGAAAAATAAAAGAAACAATGTGGGTGTGCATCCATTGCTGGGTTAAAGATTATTAAAAGGTATTTAACGACTTCTATGTTCACCCGAAGAGGTTCATTAACTATTTTAGAATGAAGAAGGAAACATTTCAGGAATTGTTAAGCCTGATTAGACCTCATATTACGCACTAAAATTCAAATATGAGGGACGCTGTGACACCAGTAGAAAGATTAGCTCTATAACTCCCTTAGTTAAAAAGAATAACCATATTTTAAAATTAATATGGGCGCTGGCATTATTAATCCGTCTCCGGAAAAATAAAAGAAACAATGTGGGTGTGCATCCATTGCTGGGTTAAAGATTATTAAAAGGTATTTAACGACTTCTATGTTCACCCGAAGAGGTTCATTAACTATTTTAGAATGAAGAAGGAAACATTTCAGGAATTGTTAAGCCTGATTAGACCTCATATTACGCACTAAAATTCAAATATGAGGGACGCTGTGACACCAGGAGAAAGATTAGCTCTATAACTCCCTTAGTTAAAAAGAATAACCATATTTTAAAATTAATATGGGCGCTGGCATTATTAATCCGTCTCCGGAAAAATAAAAGAAACAATGTGGGTGTGCATCCATTGCTGGGTTAAAGATTATTAAAAGGTATTTAACGATTTCTATGTTCACCCGAAGAGGTTCATTAACTATTTTAGAATGAAGAAGGAAACATTTCAGGAATTGTTAAGCCTGATTAGACCTCATATTACGCACTAAAATTCAAATATGAGGGACGCTGTGACACCAGTAGAAAGATTAGCTCTATAACTCCCTTAGTTAAAAAGAATAACCATATTTTAAAATTAAATTATATTTTAATTAAATTGCATAAAACGTATTAAAGGAAAAAAGTAAACTTTTAAAACTAATTCAACTCTAGTATATTGTTATCGGAAGTGTTATTAGGGGTGGTAACTACAGTAGGACTGTTCCGATAAGGATTCAGGATCTCAGCAGTATAATCAGTGTGGTACTCGCAACAACTGCTTTTTTTTTACATTATAGTAAACTAAAATTCAACAGCCTATAATGAAAATACATCATTTTTTTCTCTCGATCGAGTTTATTGCTTTTAGTCTGCAGAATAACTGTCTTAAACGGGTATTCTTTTACGGATCGCGTGAATTTTTGTTTCTTATTCGCTTTTTCAAGTTGGAATCCAGATTTGCGTAACGTATTGGATTCTAGAACTCCATAGCAATATCGCTGTAATATTTCATCATCTGAGTCGTATCGCTCGATTTCGAACATCGTCAGTGCCTATTTGTACACTAGCAGTACCGAATATAGGCAGCGCTCATGGCAATTGTTATATGCAACGCGAGTTTACGCACGCAAACCACACCCGGAACTGATTGGTAATCGTTTGATTTATCGATATATGTACAAGTGCAATCCCGCGTGTGTCTGCTGTGTGTACTGAACTAGCGCGCATATGATGGTGTACGTGGTGGTTTTGCCATTGCCTTCCACGTGATTATTAGCGAATATTTTTAATTTTAACATCTTTGTAATAAGTTCTGTCGTCGCCCGGGATCGAACCCGGTGACCTCCATAACGGAAGTCAAGCGCTCTAGCAACTAGGCTATCACGACGATTGTAATATGCATACTTGTTTTTAAATCAGCTACACGATGATGGGCATGTCTAATTTTACCTGACAATACGTGACATAAATTAGAATCAATTGAGATCAAAATTTGAAGTTTTATGGTTACGAAGGTCGCTATTAAAATTGCGCTGTTACGGAAAAATCTGATTCCACAAATTTCGGGAAATGACATTTTAACATGGATATATTTGTACACTGGAGACAAATTTTGTGTGATCATTTTTCCGTTGGCAATTTCGCCAAAAACCAACAACGTTTATTTACAATTTGCGTAACACAATCACCAATTGTTATATTTACTTCAAAAAAAAAAAAAATTATACACCCCTGATGTTTTTTCGCGTGACACAGAAAATGTGTATAAAAATTGTAGAATTTTTAGTTTCCTTACCAAGACTTCAATTTTTAGATTAATTTTTTTGTCTACTTAATAAGTACTCTACCAAAAAGAAAAAGGGAAACAGACAAAAACAAACTTTCGTCATTAAACTTTTAAAACTGCCTACACCTTTTTCTGTAATTACCCTTTAGCCCAATTTTCTAAATGATTCTAGCAAAAAAAAAAGTAAGATATTGAACTATATTTTGTTTCTACCGATACGGTCTACATTTTTATTATACGCGTACGTCTATTTATTAATTTCACAATGTTCACAACGGGCTGTTTCATCGCACTATGTAATAAACTTTGTTAATTATGTGTAACGTTTTAGATAAATTAATGTTGATAATTCTTGCGAAGCGAAAGTAAAGCTCAACCAACGCTTTGTAGGACAACTTTCGGAAAAACTTAATAGGCAAACAGAAAAAGAAGCTCGATTTTTTTTTTTCTTCTATCTATTCCTCTCCGCCGTTTTCATCATCCGCATCCTATCCGAGCATAGTCCAAATTATTCCCTTTAATCTGTTAAAAACGCGTAAACGGCGAATCTCTCGAATAAAAAAAATTCACTAATCCTTCAAATGCATTTGAAAAATACAAATTTTCCGCTACTTCCTTCCATCGGATTTCGCGAAGTGTTTAAAAAAAAAATAAACAAATACAGCCGATATTTTAAAATCACGCCAACGGTTAACCGGTAATATAATTAAAATCAATTTATACATAGCACAAGAAACCGATTTGTTTATTAAAAACGCGTAGTGGTCCCGTTTTTGATAAATGTATGTGTTTATTGTGTTAAAAAATTAATTTTAATTATATAACGACAGATATGATTAATAAATTAATTCGCAATGCTGACCGGAAATTAAGGAATTAGAAGAACTGATTGCAATTGCGCATTTGTATATTTTGAATGTTTTTATTAAAAGCGTACAATCTTGTTTGTAGCACGTTGAATGATTATGAAACTGGCAAGGGCGTTTTACGGAAAAGCTCGATTTTAACCGTACAATTTGTACTTTTGCAAAGGCGATATAAAATAAATTCCGATCGGCTTATTTAGAATTTTTTAAATTTCTGACAAATTAAGCGAGCGGAATTAAGAATTCATTCCGAGAAGAAAAACTCAAATTCGTATGCGTTCCGATATTACTTTTTTAAAATTTTTCACGCAACGACACGAGTGATCTCAATTGCTGCATAATTTCTGACAATTCAGCAGTAGCATATATTCGAGCATGCCGTTAAACTTAGTGATTATAGAGGTTAGTTACTGTGCAGACGAAATAGCGAATTTCAGAAAAAAATTACGTCGTCAACGATTTACTTTTAAGAAGCAGAATTTGGATAATGAAGCTAGGAGTATTTATATCACGTGGATTCAGTGCGGTAACCAATTTATTAACAAAAAAAAAGAAGAAAAAGAAATCGATTGCAAATAGTCAATCGCGGTGATTTAAGATTAGTGCTAGTGAAAATAGAGCCGAGGATTACTAAATTGGTAGCAGCACACCAAATTCATCTTTCTCATTAAGATGATTTCGAATGTTTTCGACTTTTTTTGTATTATCTTTCTATTCTGAGTTCAATAAATAGTTTCATAATTTCAAAGTTTCTAATTTACACTTTTCTTTACTATATTTTACGAAAAAGGTAGAAACATTAATACATATATCTTTCTGTTTAATTGCTATTAAAATTTAAAAAAAATTAATTTCTAGGGGGGGCGCTAAGTAATATTTTTTCTGGAAAGGGGGCGGTAGGCCAAATAAGTTTGGGAACCACTGGTATACACCAAGTATCATTTACGCGCAAAATCGATGATTTATGAAAATGTTGTGAAAGTTATAATCAGGTTCGTAAATTTCATTAAATCTGGAGGACTAAATCACGGTAAATTTCAGATCTTTCTTTTGGATATCAATGCAGAATATGATGTTATCTCGATGAAAGATGTCGGAGGAAGCATTTGAATTTAAAGAAATCATTGTTAGCTTTATTTTCAGATAGAATTGACTTACAAAGTCATACAAATTTGAAGGACAAATTTGACTCGGCGTTTATTAAGACTTACAAAAAATACGTTAATAACGAATCTTCCCAGCTCTTCAACAACGTGCTTTGAAGATGGCGTCATCACATTTCGAAACATCTGCTTATGAGAATAATTGTTTTCGAAAATGAAAATTAGGAAGTCAAAACCCAGAAGTAGAATGATTGACGCTCATTCTGGAAAATACTCCTACAATTGCTACTACAGAAGGTAAAAATTAGAAGGAAAACCTAGGTTAACACTACACCTACCGACATTTCTGTATACCTGTTCCTACCATGACCGGTTCCAAAAAAATATATGTATCTTAATATAGAAAACAAAGTGAAGAGTAAACTAAACAAAATACTTTTTATATTTAGAAAAGTTTTATTTAATTTTATGTATTTTGAGCAAATTTTCCACATACGTATCTTATACAATTTACGCAAATTTGATTAGTCTTATTATCTTTACAATATCTCATTTAACAAGTTTTCCGTTCAGATGAATTTATAGTTGTAAGGGTTTTTGTTACTTTTTTCTGATGAACATTCCTTGCTTAGCCATCTCTCCTTCTGATATTCGGCCCCAAGCTCTTCAGCCAATTGAAATAAAAATGCTTGCCTCGATATTTCTTCACCAATCGTTTTCTTGTATAAAATCCAAGCATTTATTCCGGCTAAATCCAAGATATTGAAAAATACCTGTAAAGGCCATCTTTGGCATTTAGATTTTACACTATATGTTCTGGCCATTTGATCGGTTACACCCACACCGAATTTCGTGCTATTGTAAAATCTAACTGTCTCTGGTGTACTGCTATCAATTTCTTCAATTTCAACGGATGAATGCATTGAGTTCTGCATCAGCACTTTTTTATTATCTTTAGGGCTTTGTAAATTGTAAGAATAAAATTATTCGATTTGTATATTATTGTGGAGAAGCGTTACTATCATTTGGCTCTCTCGCTAATTTTGGTAGCTCTCTTTTATTTCTGCGAATAATTCGGACAAGCGTAGTTTTTTTTGCTCCAGGTTTTCTTGCTAATAACATGGTTGTAAAAAAATTGTCAGTAGTAATATTTCTCCCATGGCCGGTATATGGTTCTGCTAATTTCAAAGCTACAAACTGCCCAAGTGCAACCGCCGATGATTCTCTCATCTTTTCCTAAATATGGGAAGCCGTTTACTATATACTTACTATTTACATCGGAAGCAAACCAAAATTTTATGCCAAATTCGTCTGGTTTATTGGGCATGTATTGAGTAAATCTACAACGTGCTTTTGTTGGAAACAACTGTTCATCTATAGAGATATAAGCTCCTGGTTTTTAACAGTTTTGACTGTTTTTGATAAATTTGTACCAAAATTCAGACATCAAAGCGAACTTATATCATTTTGTAAGCGTTTGCTTCGTTGATTTCTGTTGTCAAACCGAATAAGCCTAACGACTTCGGTAAACTCATTTCGGTTCGTAGTTGTCGAGAAAAATGACGGACCCCATTTCTGATTCTATAAATAAGATAAATCCATATTTTTAGTCTCGTATGAACCGCGTGCATATAAAAGTCCAATAAGTGCACGTAATTTTGCAGCAGATAAATTGCATTTCGTTTCCAGCACTCGAAATGCTTCTAATTCCGTATATATTCTTATCCGTTCAATCATGTTCAATAATCAAGGAAAATGTCGAGTCAACTTTTTCCTTCATAATATTTTGTCCAGCGTATTCTGTCGGCCCTGACATTCCCTTGAAAATATTATATATCGGTGTTCTTCCGCGGTTAGACTCTTCTCTTATTTTTTGCCAAACAGTTCCGTCCGTACCAGTTTCAATCTCTTCCTCATTTTCATTTTTGAAATTGTTTATAGTTCTCTTTCTTTCTTGTCCTCTTGGTACATCCAAAATATCCTTTTCATCACTACCGCTGTCAAATAAGTTCTCCGCTGTATCGTCATCAATATCGGAAACTTCCTGGTCATCTTCCGAACAATCCTCGTCAGTACTGTTTATTTTGTCTAATAAATTGATATTTTTCGGATGTCTTGACATTTTTATAGATTAATATTGATGCGAATCAGGGTTGGTGGCGCGATCTTTCATCGACGGTGATCTATTACATAATAAGTTGTTCTGTTATTTGTATTAATTTGGATTCGCGATCATTCATCGACGATAATCTCTGGTCGGTGTCGCTGTGTACAGGCTGGTGACATTGCGTGTGCGCGCGTACTACGACACGTGCCGAAATAGAGAATTCTGTCGATATCGAGAGGCCGGCTCAGGTAGATTTAAACTGATAAGGCTTCGGCTTCGTTATCTTCATCGACGGACGGTTTTTGTCTATGCGCGAGTTTGGTACAACGGTCGGTGATATGCAAGCTAGTAATCGCGTTTCTTAATAATAATGTTTTTCTAATCGTTTGGTTTCGTATATTTATCTCTGCATCTAAAATTATAAAAAAGCCTAATGCAACCGATGTTTTAAAGAACCCTATCCGCGGTACAGTTCCAATTGTAGTTCTTTTCGTATTTGTTTATTTATTTATTTCCCCTTTCTGTCGTTTTCCGTATTCTTCTGCTGGTCGTCTCTCCCTTACGTACATACGAGAAATCGTCGAGAAATTAGGTAGAGAAGGAAGGCGAGTTCGTAACAATATACAAATGATGAAGTAAAAATCAAAAAAAAAAAAAAAAACAAATCAAACGGGGCATAAATAAGAAATCACATGTCCTCAATCGGTCAAATGACCGTTCATGATTATGAATTTTTTTCAAAAAATGAGCAATAAAGAAATTCGTGAATATTGAAAAATGGATTATATATATGTATATTATAGAAAAAGTCAAAAAACAACATGGCGATACGGTAACGCTATATACACGAAAATCGAAACTAAATTTCAAAAACGGTCATTTGACCGGGCTTGGTAGGTTTAGAGTTAAAAATAATAACAGAAGCCCCTACAAGCAGTAGTTAACTATTTGCCTTTTAAACGATTATCGAGGTCATTGGTTGATTTTTATTTGTCATCACTGAGCCGGGCCTCGGATGATTGCTTTTAATAGTCGAGCATTTCATCCAGTTCACCGTCACGGGCAGCTAGTCCATCAATTGAAATACAATTACGTCCACATTGTATTGATGTATGTTCTCACGTTTAAATTAAGTATCTCTTGATGATATGTATTTGTATTATATAGAATTCGATGCATACTTGGTTTTATTTTCATTATACTTTAACTAACCGTGTCAATAAGGAATTCCGACACTATTGTTATAAGAAAGTTATGGAATGTCAAGTTTTGGTTAGAAGTAATTGAAAAGACGATTAGCGGAAGTTTGAAGATCAGTGATGAGTTGAAAGAGAAATTAATTAGGAATATTACGGAGGTAGTTAACACTGATTAAATTTTGCTCTACATTTAATACAAAACTTGAAGAATTAATGGAACAGAATGATGAATAGACACGAATTAGTATACAAAAAGAAATGTAATTTGATTATATGAAATACCTGAACAAGATAAAGAAATTACAGATTAAGTTACATTAGTCTTTGATATATTATTATCTCTTGATTTGCCAAATCCCATTACATCAGCAGACGAAGTATAAACTGAGCCTAGATATCGTCTCAAATTTGTTTAACGTAACTATGGATAAATGGTATATGTAAGAAAAAAACAGCCGAAGTGGGCATCAATTATTATCAGAGAAGGTTTGACAGCCAATCATGTGTGACTAATTCACAATCCCTCCGACAAATATGGGTCAAAAAATGTTTGTTAACGATAGATAGTAGAATATATTTCAATGATAATCATGGCCTGCAACGCATAATTAGAAAAATATCAGAAGGTACATCAACTAATTAATACCTCCTTTTGGAATGTGGCACATTGTTGTCATACTTACTTTATACATAATGATTGTGTTTGTATGTCTGCGTGTATGTTGTATTCAATATCATTTTTCATATATCACATTAAAAACAACATGCTCTCTGTATGATTGTTCTATGTACCGGGTTCTCGCATGTATAAGAAATATGTCATACGTAGCTGGAACTCTATATATTATATTTATTGTATTCGAAAATTGTTTTTATGTGTGTATTTTCATGTTTGTTATGTGCATATGTAATAGTATGCGCTAGTCATGTATTTATGTATTATGTGCTCATATTTACTTGTATTTTTGTGTGGTTGTCCGTTTTTCCAGTATAAACAAACAAGCGTTAATGGATAATTCATAAGAAAATAGTTCAGTGAAAAATTTATATACACCCTATCAAAATGTAAAAGGACTGAGATCTAAAATAGACAATTTCTGTAATGATATAATAATGCATGATCATGATGTTACAACTTACACTGAAACCTAGAAAAAAAAAGAAAAAAAAAGAGGGTTTCTTTAATAGTGAAATCATTTACTTTGGTTATAGCGTCTTTAGAAAAGACAGAGAAGGGATCACAATGCAGTTGATTAGAGCAGTTGAAGTATTCCTAGCCGGGTAAATTATAAATTTAAGCTGAAAGATTGTGGAACCTAGAAAATGTGGAGCATGCACAGATTGAACTTCAAGATCAGTGTGAAGTTCTTGTTTAACTTGATTAAATTTTTGCTCTTGAAGCTTTGCTTGTTCATATAAATATTTACATGCATTGATGCTATTTTGACTAGACTGGTTAAATGAAAGTAAAACATTGAATTTATTGACATCTGAGACCCAAGGGCTTGCGCCAATATTAATGCTGAAAAAACTGTATATTATACACCATACTCTATATATTGTCTTTAAACCATGAGATCACTTGTTCTAACCATAAGCAAAAATGGAAATTCCATTTATTGCACTGATACCTCTTGCTGCTATTGTGAAACCTTCAAATAATGATATTAACATAACCTGTGATACTTTCACTGAAAATTTAAATTTATTTTCAAAATAAATTTGAATTCACGCGAATTGTAATTCAAACATAACGCCGAAATTGATTCTTACTGCTGTGTTTGAGAATGCATAATAATGTCCCGAATTTTTCTTATAAAACACTAGACCTGCAATTATTAATACGAAACAGTGAGTTTGTTTATTGATAACCTCTTAATAGTTAATAGATTTCACTCCGAATTTTCTATCGAGTTTTCTGTTTTTAAAGTAAGTTCACAACTAATAAATTAGTAAATAAGTTTAATTTTAAAAAAGTAATTTCTCTCAAAAATGTAATATGTTTAAAACCACAAACTGGTCACAAGTGTTTCATTGCGAAGAAGTAAACTAAGTTTACATAGATGGTAGATGAAGTAAATGATAAATCAGTTCAAAAGCATACATTCATAAAGAAGAAACTTTTATCACTAAAATACAATTACAGAAAACACTTTCAAAGGAATATGCAATGTTAAGTATCAAAAGATGTTTAAAGAATGCAAAAAGTAAATCAAAAAAGTTAATGAAATTGGCGCATGAGATTTTAAAAAAGTATATAACTGTTCCTCCTGGTGAGCAAAAGGAAGGTGGTCTCTGATATGTTTTTATATATATATCTATAGATATATATATTAATTACAAGGTAATTCTTAGGCTACCCCCGTTAAAAAAAATGTCCTAAAAAAATGTCCCAATTTTATGTAACGCAAAATGTGACTATATATTATAGGATTTTTGTTATTGTTATTTAAAAAATGTCACAATTTTATGCAACGAAATATGTAACGAAAAATGTAACGAAAAATGTAACGAAAAAATGTTTTAATTTTATATAATGAACGTTAAATGTTAGGATAGGATTTTTGCGTGATTATGTTATTTTTTTTGTGTTGATGCTAGTAAAAATTACGTTATAAATGTTGATCATTTTATACAAAGTATAGAAGAGAAAGAGACAGAAATGAAAGCAAAAGGGGTCAAGGGGTACAGCCCCTTGCGAGGACAAAATGGCCGACTTAATATATATATATATTACATAGTAAATAGATTAATAGATAACAAGCAACTATTATCGGAACTCGTTTTTCGAGTACCTAGAAATGAAACATAGCAGATGTCATCAAAAATATTTGATATTTTCATACGTGCGAACACAATTATTTCCAAATTTCCCTTTCTTAAAATGATTAGAATTAATTAAAAATTTCTTAATGTCTAAACCAGAAATCGATTTATTTTATATTAATAAGGAGGATTCTAGGTCGCTAGTTAATGATACTGATACGCTTGCCACATAATATAGCCCACGTTCACGCTTAGTATGTGTGCACCAGTTCGATTTATATAATGAGTGCTTGCATATATATGTACATTTACGATATACATGAATATTTTGGTATGCATGTTTATGCATGTATACTACATATGTTTATATTAATGTGTATGTTTAATATATTAATAAATGCGTATGTATGCGTGTATGTACATGTGTATACACATACAATATTATGGTAGTAATAGTTTTCTTTTTTAAGTTCATTTTTATCCACACAAAATTTCCATTGCGGCCTGCCTTGAACATTTTTGCGGCCCGCGAGATGGTTGAAGTAGTAAAAAATTATATTCTACGAACTCATAATGCACGCACGTGTTAAAACATTTAATATAACAAGTTTTATATTTCACTTTGAAGTGTGTCTAAATCTAATATGGGGATATATGATTTTATATGCGGCCCACGGAGTTATACTTCCACCCTGATGTATACCATGATTGGTCCATAGCTGTTTTATACAGCTTCTATCGTAATACATAATTTAATAAATAAACAAACGAATAAATAAATAAGTGGATGTCAGCTTAGACGCATGCTGTCTACAATACGTCCTCCATAGTGTCACGCCATGTAGCTTGAAAACAAAACTGTAACAACGCATAATAGATAGCAGTTTTGTAGAGTGGTTTATCGAAGACAAAGCAGTGGGGTACTCGAAATGAGGTAAGGATGCTTACGGGGATTAGAATCTTACCAATTCTTTTTTTTTTTTTTTTTTCTTTTTTTCTTTTTCCACTGTACCGGTAAACCCACAAACAGTGCTCGTGACCTCGACCATATGCTGATTACTTTCACTCTAGGAATATAACGTAATTCCCAGGCATTAACCCAACCCTCCAGTGAGGGACTAGGTTCGAGTTATTAATTCTTTTTACAGACTGCCAAGATCACCATGGCTACCGATACAGTAAAGTATGGCCCATAGAACCCTGCAAAATCTATTAGTGATCATCATAGCATATTATTGACCAAGCATGATTATTACAATATACTCGTATAATATTAAGTGTATCTAGTTAACACGATGTCCAGCAGAGCATGGCCCGTGTAACCTTGTGAATTACCATAAAGGGTGAAAATTTGTACTGGCTCGAGTACCATGGCAGCCATACGGTTCAGTATGGCCCATAGACTCCTGCTGGTATTATTTGCGCATTTAATAAATGCATTATGCTTTATCAGGGAATATCTAATTTAAGTTATCGGAAGAGCGTCACGGCACCATTTCCGACGTTTTAACCTCCGTCTAGGGTTACCCGGCAGTGTTCTAATATACATTTTGTTGATATATGGGTTGGTATTTTTACATAATTTTTCGAAGAACTTTTTATATTGCCTGATGTGAACCTCTTGGATAAACGGGATCTTTAAATCATTATGAAGAGTTGCGTTGGAGACGTATTTAGGCGCTGATGTAATAGTGCGCATGATAATCGACTGCTTCCTTTGGATACGTGTTAGGTTACTTCTGCATGTATTCCCATAAAGTTCCAAGCCTTATTTCCAAATGGGTGCGATGATGGTAAGATATATAGACCTTTTTAAGGTAAGACTTAGGTTAGACTTCTTCCCTAGCAGGGGGTACAACTGTCTAGCACGAACAGCCACTTTTTGACAAGTCTGCGCAACATGCACCCGCCAGGTGAGTCTTCGATCCAGGTACATCCCCAAATACCTCAAAGAGTCCGATTGTTGGATCTCAACGTTGTTTATTTTAACTCTGGGGCATGCCGTGAATCTGTTAGTGAAGGAGACATGTTGACGAACCTAATTCTCCAGTTGTCCGCCCATATCTGGATCCTATTCATATGTTGCTGAACTGCTAGGCTTGCATAAATGGGATTGGTATCAGAAGCAAGTATGGCTATGTCATCTGCAAAGGATGCCAAGATAGTCTGATTTGAGACAGGTAGATCAGCGATGTAAATTGAGTATAACACTGGTCCAAGGAGGCTACCCTGCGGAACCGAGGCCAGAATTTTCCTCTCATCGGATTTGGTGCTATTAATTTTTACGATGAACTTACGATCCGATAAGTAGGACCGAAGAAATAAGTACAAATCAAGGGTCAGTAACTGTTTGAGTTTATATAGCAGTCCCTCATGCCAGACTCGATCAAATGCCTGAGCAACATCCAAGAAAACCGCTGAGCATACTTCTTGCTTCTCCAACACTGCGGAGATTGCGTCCACTAGTCTGTGGCACTGCTGTATCGTAGAGTGCTCCGCTCTAAACCCAAACTGATGATGAGGAATTACGTTTCTGGCTTTTAGTATGGGATTAATTCTTTTTAGGATTAATTTTTCTTAAAAAGTATATATATATATATATATATATATATATATAACATTATCTGAAAAGACAAATGTAATTATAGATGTTACGTATGTTTTTATAATTTCATATTCAAGTTATATAAATATGCCACATAAAATCATATTTAATCGTTAAAATTAACTCTCCTGACACACGTATACATGTAAATACACAATTAACTAAAATTCTGTATTGAAACAGAGTATGAGCAAAAAGATTGTGGATTATCTTGATCTGAGCTCTTTGAATAAGATTAAAATGTTGCCTTAGGAACTGCTATATCATATGTTACGGAAAGAACTAAAGAGATGCAGAAAGCTAATTAAATGGTAGAAAAAAGCAGGATACTTGGGGAAATTTACGGCTTTCACGAATGATTCGCCGAACTATTTTTAATTGAATCGAGTTAATTTCGAACAAGTTTCTAAGGATACACCGACATGGTATTGCCGGATGGTATTAAAATTCGAGACAAAAATAAAAATCGCCAATCAAAAAAAAAAAAAAAAAATCAAACATCTGAAACTTCCATGCTTGATATGATTAGAAAAATAATTTACGGTAGACACCATGTTGTGCAGAATTCTTCCATCTTAACGTTTTGAAAAGCTTAATCATCAGAAACAATTTCTTAAACATTAAAATAAAAGAATTTTTATAACACGGTATCTATCGCAAATTATTTTTCTAACTACCGAAATCACCGGAATACACTATTATTCAACTACTACAGTGTATATAAGCTTGTCCAACATGTGGACAAGGAAAATGTTATTACTGCTACACGTACTTGCAATAAAAACAAAAAAAAACTATCGAGTCTCGCACTTGACACATACACAAGTCCACCACAGTTAAAATGCGTACACAGTTTCATGCACTCGCAGTTGTTGCGCACACCCTTTATCATCCATGACATGAGGTCAGAAAACCTGCGGGCGGCAGTCATTGCCCTGTGAAACTCGGCAGCGGGTCAGTTAGGCCTTAAAGTCGTTTTCCTATAAATTTCAGAAAGTCGATAAAAGTGTAAAATGCTGTTCTCGGCAAAACTTTTTCTTTGAGCCAGGTTCATTTATCATCTGACAGCAGTTTGATTTACACCTTTAATTATCCTCACCTTAAAGCGATCGTGGGGCTTGATGAGAACAGCCTGAGGTCGCCGTATATTTGCGCACGTCTAGAGATGCACCAATAACACTCGTGAGCTCACGGTAAGAACTTGGTGCGCGATGTTGCTGGTAGTATTAATTAAAGGAGATACCGTTTCCGTCTGGTTGGCGAATAAATGACGATCGTTCGTGCTCATCGGGCGGCAAGAGAAAATAATGTCGACTGAAATCTCGAACGTAAAGAAATGCGGGCGCGCTCGGTTAAAATGGCATGTTTTTCCGCTGTCCTCTGTCTGTCTCGAACAATAAACCGAAGATGAAGACAAATTGAACCGGCAGAAGAAACTTTTTTCCTTCAATCTCATTAAACATTGTTTCCACATCTCGGCCTAGTAGATTTTTTGCCGTCGGCTAGAGATGCTTATCTGCGTGCGTGTGTCGCTGTGCGTGCGTGTTCTTTACACGGCATGTGTCTGTAGACTTTTTTTACTAGTTGCAAGTTTTAATTAGAGAATAATGTGCGAATTCGGCGTCGAGGCGGTTAAATCTACGGTTTTTAGCGCTTTGTTCGGGTCGCCTTTCCACATCCGATAATCCTAACGAGAATCACTTTTTCCCTATCTTTCATCTTATTTTTTATTCGTGCCGCTTGTTTCACAAACTTCCACCGAAAATCTGAAAATCTTCCAGACAGCGTTCCCCCCGTTGAACATTTCAATTAAACTTTCGCACAGAATGAACGTTTTCACAGCTCATTACAGATTATTTTCTGTCGCGACGACTCGCTCATTTTTGCGTTATTTAAATTCTTTTTTTAAGTTCCGCCTTCGAAAGTGTATCGCTTCTTCTTTTTTCTCTTTCTTTGTCCAACACGAAGCGACGACAGTTTTTTCTGCCTACCTTCGGATTTTTCTAATTTCAAAACTAGTTCTTTTTTCTTACTTCGAACGGACTTATTGCTGCTGTTTCAAAAAGGAACGTCTTGAAAAATTTTGTGTTTTAGAAATTCATTGGAATGTTTTAAAACATATTTTTAATAGCAACTTACTTTTTTTGCCTACGCCCTATTTCCAGCTCTCACCGTATTTATACTACCAATCTCTGACAGAAATCTAACTTCCCTTTCACATTGCTTCTGGGTGGTGGTCCTTTGCTTATATATCCGAAAAAAAAAAAAAAAAAATCTGCCGATGGAAAATTATTGTCGCCGCTCACCACTAGTCAACGTTAATTAGAACCACTTTCTGACTAATTGTATGCGCTTGGAAATATGAGTAAGAAGTAGTGTGGTGGGTAAAGTTCTTAATATTTTGGAATGTCACGTTACAAGTTCCTAATGATCAGGAAGAAACACGAACTTAGTTACAAAGTTACAAACTGTTACGAACAGAGTAACTTATGTAATCAAAATAGAAAGTCGTGTTAGTTACACCACTTATAACTCAAGAACGGCTCGACCGATTTTTATGATCTTTGATTTTTTTATATTTGTCTCCACCCTGAATAGCAGAACACGCAATTTAAAGAAAATTTCTCGATAATTTTTTTTTTTTTTTTTTTCTACATATATAAAAAAATCGAAGTCTGTTTTGTTACACCATCTATAACTCAAGAACGGCTGAACCGATTTTTTTATGATATTTGATTTGTTGGATTTGTCTCCGCTCTGAATAGCAGAATACGAAATTTAAAACAATATTTATGAAGAAAATTCATTTTTTTTTGCTGTTTTTTTGGCCCAAAAGGGCTCACACAATTATTTAACATTAATTTTTGGATTTTATGAAAGGGCTTCTGTGTTTTGTTTTATATTTCGAGTTTCACTTTCTAATAGAATAGCTGGTGATGAGTTATGAATTTTTTAAGGGTGATTTTTCAGGTCGTTTTAAATTCCATATTATATACTCTAGACGGTTTCTTGCCGCCCAGGGTAATCGCTCAGATTAAAGTTGTAAATTGTCATTGTTAGAAGTTTAATTGTGATTTATGATCCAATTCTGATAAAGCAAACCGTTTCCGAGCTCTATTGTATAATTGAATATTTTTGTTGTTTGTGAACCATCTTATTGGGTTATACTGATTTTTATTATTAAGGAGAATAATGCCTTGCTGCGACGTGAATTACATTCATTTTAATTTAATTAAAATAGTTTTCGTTTTGAGTTTTTTGTACATTTATGGAACTTAATTCATTTTGAGTATTAATTTTATCTTAGTAAAAAAACTGAATTTAATTCGGCTAATAAGTTAATACAACATTTATTTTTTAACGCGGTACGAAGTTCGCCGGGTCAGCTAGTATATTATAAAACGTAATTATATAAAAAACAAAGAAACAAAAAAACAAAAACAAAACAGAGGTTACTAATGTTTAAAAGCTAAAACAACTTCGAGCCAGTAGATGACAGTTTCATCTTAATACCTTGAAAAACAGCGAAATGTGACAAATAGACATCCAAATAAAATGAAGTAGATCTGGAATTTATAACCGCATTAAGAAAAGAAAAAAACAAACAAATCACTACTGTTTTTTGATAAAAACCAATATTGAAATTTTTGATGATAGTGTAAAATTCGAGTTACTAATCGCCGCGGTGCTGCCCATCATCGCAGTATACTATACGCGATCATCATCATCGCGCCGTATGGTACATGGAGTATAGCGCTTATTAAAATATACAGATTTAACTGATTGCGCACTATATGAGAAAATATAAGAAAGCCCCATGCGCAACATCTGTATGACTGGAGACACTTATAATTAGATTAAAGAAGGAATAAGAATAGGGGTTAGACAGCGAAGGTGTTCTTTTTTTTTTTTTCGAAAGGAGAGAAAGTCTGGGAGAATGTAAAGAAGAAAGGTCTCATCCCTGTGTAAGGAATATAGGGGGACATTCGCATTCGGTGAATAGTGTGAGGATAACGCCGCACATAGCACATTGAGGAGAAAAGCTTCAGTTGAGCGCAGGTACGTAGATTCGCGTGTGATCCAATCTATATGAAAGCATTTCGAAACTGCACGTGTTCTGTTCGATCCTGCTGTGTTGATGTCGGCTAGTCAGACACTAGCACGATTACTGGAGGCTACGTAGGAGGAAGTCAATTTACGTTCATACTGACAGCTAGATCAGTCATGCTTGGACCAAGGTGATGTTTCGTAGTGTGAAAAATTGGAAGCGAATGTTTGAAATGCGACTTTTCCCAAACATTGTCTACTGTAACGCGGTGGCAGTTGGTGATGTGTCAAAGCATAGGCGCATACCTTCTTTTAAACGAAATTTGTAAGTTTTTATCCCTTTTTTTCCCTTTTTTTTTGGACTTTAAAAACAAATTCCACTCATCGTCTAAATTTGTAAGTTCTATCCTGTACAATTCGACAACGCCATAGAAATACAATCGGTAGTTGGTTGTTTTTTCTTTTTTTTTCCGGTATATACTTATAATTAGAAATATTTTCATTAAAGTTTGTTTTAAAAGTTTTTCTATAAATACACAGCCCAGCTGTTGTTAATACGTCTGTATTATAAGAATATTGTTTTTCGAAATTACTTTCGTGTTTTAAAATTCTTAAAGTTTTTACGTCTCTGAAAACTTGCCGTTTCTTTACTAAATAAAATGCAACAGGAGAACAGCAAGATGCGTTACACGTTCCGCACAGCCGCAAATCTATTCGGCTAAAAATATCGGAAATACCTTTTAAATCATTTCCCTTTTCTTATCCGCTGAAATTTGTTCGCACAACTTTAAGACATTCTTCCAGCACGTTAATAAATGATTCTCGTATTAGTTCTAAAATATCTTTACGCTCTATTTTACACTCTATAATCTAAAAGAATACTTTGCGATATTTAATTTATTAAATGAAAATAAAACGTAAATATATATATATATATATATGTATATATATATATATATATATATATATATATATATATATATGTATATATATACTAGGGAATTGGTCTCGCAGGCCGCTTCGCGGCCCGTTCTTTCGGACTTTAAACTGTATTACTTTGTAAATTTTCATAAAGTCTGCAGCGTTTATATATACTAATTTTTTTTTTGAAAAAAGAAGTACACCCTACATTTCCATTGTAACTAACATTGATAATTTTTATTATATCTTTTAAAATTTTGGAATCCTAAATTTTAAAATTTTGGATATTTCATGTGTTTCTTGTGTTTTAATGAAACGGCGTTGATTAAAAAAAAAAAAAAGCTGTAGCCGTTATGAGGGCTATTGACTTTTTTCTTATTTTTCTCCCATGATTGTAATACTTCGGGTGCATTAGATATAAAGCAAAAAATAGAGAAAATTTCCCTAGTTCCATTTTATAGCAACTGGAGATATATATATATTTTTTTTTTTTGAATTGACGTCGTTTCGCCTTTATAATTTAGAAATGAATAAATGGGCAAAAATTTTAAAACTTAAAAAATCAAATTTTAAAAATTCGGATTGTGGCTTGAACACAATTATTAATCTCTTCATTAGTTACGGTCGAATTTTTTACTCTTAAAGCAATATGAGCATGAGGAGGACGTCTTTTTTGGAATTCGATTACGTATAAAATATAAACCATTTCTCCGAAAATATCACCTGACTTTCAAACTTTTAATAAATTATTTAATTTTAATTGGAATATCCTACAATATAAATCTGCACAATTGATATGATATTGCTTTTCATTAAATTTTAATGTTATTTCTATCCAATTAGGATTGTATGTCATCGTAATAAAAAACATTGGTTTACTGACAACAACTGCCATGCTATCCTGATATGTTAATTGCATATAACGCGGACCATGTGTACATGAGCTTCGAAGGTAAATTTTTCCTGGTTTTAGACCTCCTTCAGCTGCGATACATTCGTCTATTTCACTTCGAGTAGTCATTCTTAGAATTTTTATTTGATTAAATCTAATAAAAACCGTAATTTATCTTCTTCCACCTTACACCTTATATCAACAAAGTATTCTTGCCCTAATCTATCTAAACGTATATATCTTGATTCTGATAATAACAAATATTTTTAATATTTTGTCTGAGATATTTTTTTTATTTTTGTTATCTACTATATCTATTGGTTTAGATTTATATTATTTACTTTTTTCTCTCGTTGGTTCTTTGAATTTTTTATTTAGAAATTACATCAAACCGTTTATGTGCATTTAACTTTTAAATTTTAAGGCTCCCGTATTTTCCGTATATTCCAGGAATTCTATTACATTATTTAAAAAAGAGAATGACTCTCCAGCTATCATGGAAAGGGCTGTGAACTTTTTTTTATTTTCCAATCTTACCGCTTTCATCGTGTATCTTCCCAAATTTTAAATATTTCGAATTTCTTATTTTTCCTGTATTTTGGAGACCTTAGTGTGCAGGTTAAGAAGAAAATCAATACCGTAACACATATAGATCCGGCTGCGGAATTTTTTTAAAAAAATTTTCTTGAAGCTTGATTTTCAAATTTTTCAAAATTTGGCAGTTTAATTTTAAAATTTCGGAGGTCTCGTATTTTCCCTATATTTCAGCGATTGAAATACATCATTTAAAAAAAAAAGTGACCTCCTAGCTATCATGGAAAGGGCTGTAGACTTTTTTTTAGTTTCCGGGATTACTGCTTTAAGCGTGTATTTTTCAAAATTATGGTTCCTTAATATCAAAATTTTTCGAATTATATATTTTCTTCCTATTCTGGAGATCTTAGTGTACAGGTTAAAAAAAGAAAATCAATACCGCAATTTATACAGAATCGGCTACAGGATTTTTTTTTAATTTTTTTTTAAAACTTGATTTTCATATTTTTCAAAATTTGAGCCTTTAATTTTAAAATGTTTGAGGTTTCGTATTTTTCCTATATTCTAGCGATTGAAATACATCATTTAAAAAAAAGAATGACCCTCCAGCTGCCATGGAAAGTGCTGTGGACTTTGTTTTTAATTTCCAGTATTTTCACGTTAAGTGTGTATTTTTCCAAATTTTGCTCCCTAAATATCAAAATTTTTTGAGTTACTTATTTTTCCTGCATTCTGGAGACCTTAGTATGCAGGTTAAAATGAAAATTAATACCGTAACTCATATAGATCCGGCTGAGGAATTTTTAAAATAAATTTTTCTTGGAACTTGATTTTTATATTTTTTAAAATTTGGGTCCTTTGATTTAAAAATTTTTGGGGTCTCGTATTTTTCCTATATTCTGGCGGTTGAAATACATCATATAAAAAAAAAGTGACCCTCCAGCTACCATGGTGAAAACTGTGGACTCTTTTTTACCGCTTTAAGCGCGTATATTCCAAAATTTTGGTTCCCTAATATCAACATTTTTCGAATTTTATATTTTCTCCCTATTCTAGAGACCTTAGTGTGCAGGTTAAAAATAAGATCAATACCATGTTGTAGAATTTAAAAAAAAAATTTTCTTAAAACTTGATTTTCATATTTTTTAAAATTTGAGCCCTTTAATTTTAAAATGTTTGAGGTTTTGTATTTTTCTTATATTCTAGCGATTGAAATACATCATTTAAAAAAACGACTGATCCTCCAGCTACCATGGAAAGAGCTGTGAACTTTTTTTTAGTTTCCAGGGTTATCGATTTAAGAGTGTATTTTCCCAAATTTTGGTCCTTAAATGTCAAAAATTTTCAAAGTTTAAGTTTTTCCTGTATTCTGGAGACCTTAGTATGCAAGTTAAAATGAAAATCAATGTCGTAACTTATATAGATCTGGCTTCAGAATTTTTTAAAAACTTTTTCCTTGAAATTTGGTTTCCACATTTTTCAAAATTTGGGCCCTTTAATTTCAAAATTTTGGCAGTTTCGTATTTTTCCTATATTCTAGAAATTGAAATACACCATTTAAAAAAAAGAGGGACTCTCTAACTACCACGGAAATAGCTGTGGACTTTTTTTTTAGTTTCAAGGGTTATCGCGTTAAGAGTGTATTTTCACAAATTTTGTTCGTTAAAAATCAAAATTTTTCGAATTTTATTATTTTCCTGTATTCTAGAAAGCTTTGTATGCAGGTTAAAAAGAAAAGTAATATCGTAACTTATATAGAACCGGCTGTAAAAAATTTTTTTAATTTTTTGCTCAAAACTTAATTTTTACATTTTTCAAAATTTGGGCCCTTTAATTTTAAAATTTTAGGGATCTCGTATTTTTCTCATGTTGAGTGATTGATATATATCATTTTTTAAAAAGAGTGACTTTCTAGCTATGGTGCAAAGGTCTGTGGACTATTTTTTACCGCTTTATGCATGTATTTTTCCAAATTTTGGTCCCTAAATATCAAAATTTTTCAAATTTCATATTTTTCCTGTATTCTCGAAACCTTGATGTGCACGTTAAAAAGAAAATCAAAACTGTAATTAGCATAGAACCAGCTGTGTAATTTTTTGAAATTATTTTTCTTAAAACTTGATTTTCACATTTTTTAAAGTTTGAGCCCTTTAATTTTAAAATTTCTGAGGTTTCGTATTTTTCCTATATTCCAGCGGTTGAAATACGTCATTTAAAAAATAGACTGACTTTCCAGCTATCACGGAAATAGCTGTGGACTTTTTTTTAGTTTCGAATCTTACCGCTTTAAGCGTGTATTTTGGAAAATTTTGATCCCTAAATATCAAAATTTTTCGAATTTTACATTTTTCCTATATTTTGAAGACCTTAGTATGTAAGTTAAAATGAAAATCAATGTCGTAACTTATATAGATCCGGCTTCAGAATTTTTTAAAAAATTTTTCCTTGAAATTTGGTTTCCACATTTTTCCAAATTTGGGCCCCTTAATTTCAAAATTTTGGCGGTTTCGTATTTTTCCTGTATTCTTACGATTAAAATACATCATTTAAAAAAAAGAGTGCCCTTCCAGCTACCATGGAAAGAGCTATGGACTTTTTTTTAGTTTCCGGGGTTACCGCTTTAAGCATGTATTTTCACAAATTTTGGTCCCTAAATATCAAACTTTTTCGAATCTTTTATTTTTCCTGTATTCTGGAGACCTTAGTGTGCAGATTAAAAAGAAAATTGTTACCATAACTCACATAGAACCGGCTGCGGAATTTTTTAAAAATTTGTTTCTTAAAACTTGATTTTCACATATTTCGAAATTTGGGCCCTTTAATTTTAAAATTTTGAGGGTCTTATTATTTTCTTATGATGGGACGAAGAAAATACTTCGATTAAAAAAAAAATTAACTCTCTAGCTACTATAGAACGGTCTGTATGATTTTTTTTCTTGCAGCTTTATATAATAGATATATATATATATTAATTACAACATAATTCTTGGGCTACTCCCCGTTAGAAAAAATGTCCCAAAAAAATGTCCCAAAAAATGTCCCAATTTTATGTAGCGTTTGTTATATTTTATAGGATTTTTGTGAATGTTATTTTAAAAATGTCAAAATTTTATGTAACGAAAAATGTAACGAAAAAATGTTTTAATTTTATATAATGAACGTTAAATGTTAGGATAGGATTTTTGTGTGATTATGTTTTTTTTTTTTGTGTTGATGCTAGTAAGAATTACGTTGTAAATGTTGATCATTTTATACAAAGTATAGAAGAGAAAGAGATAAAAATGAAAGCGAGAGGGGTCAAGGGGCACAGTCCCTTACGAGGCCAAAATTACCGAGTTATATATATATATATATATATATCATCATCATCATCATTACATACTCGTAGCTGAATTTAGCTGCCGTCTCTATTTGTGCTTATGTCTGTTATGGGATATAATTCCTATTTTGTGGGATGTTGTGAAACTGCATAAAGAGCATCTGAGCATTGCTTGTTGTATGGCATCGTTGTCCGCTGTTTTATGCTGAATCCTTCTTTTTTTTTGGTATACTTACACTCTTCCTTTACTTTTTGGACCATCCGGATCTATTCCTTACGATCTAAGGCCAAGTTTTCCCAGCTGCAATTTATTGGTATATTTCCGGCTTTTTTAAAATCTTCAGCAACAACGTTTTTGTAACGCAATCGAGAGCGACCTAGAGGCCTCCTTCCGTTTTTTACTACGCCATACATTATCCTTTCTGGTATGCGATCCTCATTCATACGGATCACATGTCTTATCCATTTAGTTCGTTTTTCAGCTAAAAGTTGCCCTATTGATGATGCCGAATTTAGCATATATTCGTTTGAAAGTCCATCCTTCCATGAGACTCGTAAGGTTTTCCTGAGAAATTTTAGGTTTCCAGTGGTTTTTTTTGTTTTTTACATATCGGCTATGTCTCGCTTCCATATATATATATAATACGTGTTGTTTTTTTGAGCTCATCAACTACGAACATTATAGCCCAGCGCAACTGAAAATTTTTATATGTTTTAATGCGTGGCAGAGGATATCAGGTTTTCTACTTAAACAACAAGGCCATGGTGGCTGGCTTATTGTGTTCATGCTGATGTTACTTAGTAGGGATATATTGCCCTCACGAGTGGGTATCTACGTGAGTTAATTTGCTCGAAACAATTTTGCCCAAAACATTTGTTTCCGTAAAAACTGTGAAAGACAGATTATATTGACTCCGAACTTATCAGTAAGCACGCGCCATCATAATCGTCATTTCTTTACATTTTTTATAATAGGTTTAATAATTTGCTTAGGTATTTCGCACTTCAATATATTTACGAATAATAATAATTTCTTTAATTTTGAAATGTACATTTTTAATCTGTAATGATTACAGGAACTATGAGAGACACGGGTTCGAATATTTAATCATGCCGCTCCGAACTCATTACTAATGCACACGAGCTATCATTTTTTTAGATAATTTAATCATTTTCTTTCAAGTGTTTTGGCGGTACTTCAATATATTTATACGTAAAGCTGATTTCTTTAATTTAAATTTATATACATATATGTATATATTAAAATTTTGGTGAATACCTTCGAGGGCGTCAGCTAAACATGTTGTCTCTACGAAAAAATCGACTATTTTAACGGTTCTGTTCAATCAAGCGGTGAGAATCGTTTTTTTCATAACGCACTTATCCTCGCTGGAAAACGCAGATTAGTAAAATTCGGAGAGCGCGTATTTTCCACGCGCGGTCGAAATCGTTGCAATTAAAAAATTTTCCATTTGCAAAATCATTTCATCTAATATCAACAACGTTTGTTTAAAAACACTCCATTTACCGCTGAGCGCTTTCAGCGAAGAGATAATAATGATGACGTCGACAAGACCGAGGTATAAAATTCAGCGCCGACCTAAAGGAACTTCCATCTGAATCGCGTACCTCCGGAACAAACCAATCCATCAACGCTGTCGTAACAGATAAATTCCAATGCGAGACCTTTAATTTTCTTTTTCCCCTTTCCTTTTATCGACACGCACTTTCGCAAAGGTCGGAACAGGGCTGCATTTATTATTTCAACGTTTTGACAAAAATTTTTATAGATTTACACCCACCGATGACAAGGAACCACCGCTCACGCGTCCAAAGTAATATCGTGTGGTTGCTTGATATATACGACATTTCTGTTCGCTCCGCATCCTATAACAATACCCCGGTGGATATAAATTACCACGGGCTCGGCGTATTCTTTCCGACTAATACGTCGTGACCGGCTTAATAAAATTGCTTACCTATTAGTCTAGTTCAAAAAAAAAAAAAAAAAAAAAAACATGAATAATAAGCCTTAAATTTTTAACCGTCAAAAGCCATTTCTTAACATTTTCAGTTCCAGGTTAAAAGTCGCTGGTGCGGGACAAGAAAGGGCTACTGGAGGAAAAATGTTTTTCCAGAAAAGAAGAAAAGAAAGTGAAACGGCAATTTCTTCTCTGTTGTCTGCTTTTCATCTAATTTTTAAGTGAACTAACGAAGCGTGCGGAATTTTTTGGCGGTATATTAGAAGCGTTGACGTGAAAGATAGCGTTGAACGACAACGCTACCGCCCCCTTCATCCGCTGGAGAATAATCGTAATATATTTTTTATACCGAATAGGGTCCCGCGCATTTTCCAGGCGGTAAAGAGATTTGACATTTACCGCGTTTTCACCGTAACAGCGGCTAGCTGGCGCAGGATAATTTGTTCGTTCCGGGTTTTCGGCATTTTCTTCATTTTCGAGAGCATAGAACTCTCTTCTTTTTCGGTTCCCTTTTTGATCTTAACTCTTTCGACTGATGACGGTTCGCCGAAAATTATGATTCATTTTGAACTTTTCCCGCGGCGCCATTTTAATTATACAACTTCGAGTTGAAAAGGGAAAAAAGAACGAACAATAAAAACAAATAAATATAAAAATAAATCAGGAACGGACGAAAAAATTACACGCGAAGAGAATTAAGAAAAATGGTTTATAGTTGTCAGCGTCGTTTCTAATTCGAACTAGTTGCAAGTGCAGCGTGAATAGTTTAAAAACAAAATCCACTTTTAATTTGCCCCCTAGTTCGTCCGTAAAGAATATTACGGCATAATTCTGACCGATTAAATTTCTGATTTATCTCGCTGCTGCCGGTATAGTTTACGCGATTCACTGGTACAACTGCCAACTTGTTGTCCGTTCCGAACCAAATCATCTCTTACAATTTTCTTTTTTTCCCTCAAAAACCTACGGGAAACTAAAACATTTTGAAAAAGCATTTTGACATCCGTATATTTATTAAATTAATTACACACAGATACGACAACTTAATATATTATGATTAAAAATACAAAAAAAGTATAAAAACACTGAGACTAGTTCCGAACTATTTCGTACATGATCACTCATGATTCAAACTGGTCAGTGTTTTTATATATTTTATATATATTTTTTTTTTTTGTATTTTTAATCGTAATATACACCCTGTCAAGAAAGTATCGGGAATTGTTAAATAAAACGAACAATTTTTAATTTTCATCCAAATTTATTTTGTCACCTTCAAAATAACATCCATTCGAAGCGATGCACATATGCCAACGCTTTTTCCACTCGGCAAAGCACTTCTGATAGGCGGTTTCCGGGATGGCCTTTAGCTCTCGCGTCGCATTCGTCTTGATGTCATCAATCGATTCGAAGCGCATTCCCCGTAGCGGAAATTTGAGTTTTGAGAATAGGAAGAAGTCGCAGGGTGCTAAATCTGGTGAATACGGCGGTTGTTCGATGATATTTACCGAGTGTTTGGCCAAAAACTCATTCACAATTATGGCTTTGTGAGACGGCGCATTATCGTGATGGAGAATCCAAGAATTGTCGACCCACAAATCGTTACGTTTACGACGGATAGCCTCTCTCAAACGTCTCAAAACACTTAAGTAAAACTCTTTGGTGACTGTCTGTCCGGCTGGCACATATTCATAGTGTACCACGCCTCGAATATCGAAGAAAACAATCAACATGATCTTCACTTTCGATCGGCTTTGGCGAGGTTTTTTCGGCTTTGGCGCGCCAATTGGCCGCCATTCGGACGATTGCTGGTTCGTAAGCGTGTCGTACTCGTACACCCATGTCTCGTCACCAGTAATTATCTTTTCCAAGAAGGTAGGATCCAAATTGGCTCGATCCAGCATGTCTGCAGCTACCTGTTCTCGGTACTTTTTTTGAAAGAAATTCAGGTCTTTCGGAACAAGCCGAGCCGCAACGCGTTGCATACCCAATTTTTCGTGCACAATCGTACGTACGCTCTCGTGTGACATGCCCAATCCATGAGCCATCTCTCTCAAGCTCACATGACAATTTTCAGCAACGATTTCCTTGATTTTATCGACGTTATCATCGGTCACACTCGTTGAAGGCCGTCCAGAGCGAGGCATGTCTTCGACCGTCTCCCGACCATCCTTGAACGCTCTGTACCACTCGTAAACCCGCGTTTTTGATAAAGCAGATTCACCAAAAGCCTTCTGTAACATTTTCAGTGTATCGGCACAAGAAATTTCGTTCGAAACACAGAATTTAACACAAGTACGTTGTTCAATATTTTCACTCATTGTAAAACTTCGACAAAACACTTCAAGGTCGACTGATTTTAACAGCTGCTGTAAACACACTGGTTGACAGATCGCGCTAAAAATAGGCATCATAATACAAAACAGTTGTACCAACCTGGAAAAAAAAAATTATCTGCCTAGCTATTACCCGGGAGATTTAAATTGACAATTCCCGATACTTTCTTGACAGGGTGTATACCGACCGTATCTTTATGTAATTACTTTTCGTAACGCTTAAACCTTCAGCTGTCTCCAATCGAATTAGGTTCTAGTTAGTTGTCTCTTCTTCCCATTGTGTCTGGGCAATGGTCCATAGTTGATGCGTCCAAAAAAAAGAAAAAAAAAAAGAAAAAAAAAAAGAAAAAAATACGCTTAAACCGGATTATGGAGCGACATAAATGTAAAAAGAAAAACTAGAATATTACCAGCACGCGCTGGCATTCCTTCATAATATGCGACGACGACTAAGACAGATTGTCGTGAAATTTTCGAAATGCGGCCGTGGCGAAGAATGTTTGCTAATTCTATTCTAAATATGAGATAGTGTACCGGATACGATATATTAAACGAAAGAACTTTTCAACATTTTCTTAGCACATGACTATTCAGGTAGTCTGTAAAGTGAATATGCGGTAAAATGTAGTCTTCCCTTAAGACGATGGTTGGATTATATTAAATTATCGACTAGTTACAAAACATTTATACGAGCAGTCTTAGAAATACACTAGCATAATCACCGTAGTCGAGCAATGACATTCGGGTGTGATGGTGGTTGAACTTTGACATAAATGGTCGATGTTTCGAAATGACGCAGTTTTTATATTTCTATCAGTTTAGAGTTTAATAAAGAGAAAAGTAGAAAAAAAAAAAACAAAAACTATCACAACTTTAAATAATACTTTGTGACAATTGGTAAAAGACGTACATGTTTATTCTACAAGTTTTTTTTTTTTTTTTGAAAAAAAACATATCCCTCCTTTTTCAATTGGATTCAAAACACGCTTACGAAGATCAGTTCTTCTTTCAACTTTAATTTATGGTGCTTTGAGTCACAAGTCTGGTCACTACGAAATATACATCTGGTTGATGTTCACTCGTTCTGGATTAGATTAAGACACAGTGGTGATTGATGAAGAAGAAGAAGAAAACGGGTGATCCACTATTCTCGGATAATATATGAGACTGATGAGGAAGAATATTCCATAAACAAAACATGGTTGATTTAAGAACACCGTGAAACGCATAATTATGGGAAAGCTCGGTATGTACCATACGGTATTTCCAGTACCGGGAATTCTCTTCACAGGAACTGATGGCCACCAACGTGATATAACTGTGAGTTGGGTTTGAGATAATACTCATAATCGGGCGCCAAAATGAAATAATTGGATTATTTTTAATTCCGCGTAGTATTTTTAAACGAAATAACTGAATTAATTTTTCTAAATTTTTTAAAATCAGGACCATCACATTTTCTTAAAACTCGACGGTCTTGATTCCACATCAATAAACATTGAATGACACGAATCAGCGCGGTAAACATATTTGTTTGAATGAAATTGTTTCCTTAAATTCCGCTCGCGATCCAATTACGCACTCGTACAATTTCATAGACGCAAAGCTGAATCTTAATCTGTAATCTATAATATATATAAAAATCAATTGCCGCATGTATAACTCTGATCGTCACTTGAGAACGGCGCGACCGATTTGGCTGATTTTTTTTTTTTTTTTTGTTGTGTTCATAATTGTCGGGACAAGATTTGTGTAAAAGAAAATTTTTTTGGGGAAAATTCACCGGAAAAGTCTGAAAGTTATGATGCGGCCCCAATAGTACAGAAATAGACATAAGGGACGAATAAAAAAAAAATTATAATTTTTATAAAATTTTAAGTTAAATAATTACCACAATAAATATGAATTAAACGTAAAAATTTCTATAAAATGATTACTGTGGTAAATAATAAACTCTAAATAACATTTTATTAATTTCTGTCGAAAGTAAATACATTCACTTTTTGCGTTACTGAAATCGCCAAACCTCTATGACATGATCACGCTCCTGGCCTACCTACTGTACTCATTGCGGGGAGTTAAAAAAAAAAGTAGTGTTCTCTATTATGTTTTACGGAGAATGCAACAGAATTTTTAATACCTGCTACCGGGAATGTTAAATTAATTTTAATAAAATGCTCGAGACGGAGAGGTCGATGATTATAGGAGATCGCCGTGTGAGAATAACTCGGCCTCTTCAAAATGATGGATGTGTGTGTACTGTTTAGTTGAGTGAAACTTTTTGTAAGATCATAACGGACATAGAAAGATTGATAAAAAGTGAAGCCCATATTTTATTAGACGGCGGTAAAGATGTTTTTCAAAGGGAGAAACATCCTTTACACATAAACATAATTCCAGAAAAAACAAAAACTTTTTTATTAATTTCCAAGTACAGATTTAATAGGTATTAATACATCGGCAAAGCCGTGGGTAACAAGAAGCAAGGTATATTGACTGGTCAACAGGCGAAAGCTAGGCCAAAAAGAAAAAAAAAAACAAAACAGGAAGCAAGACTGAAAATCGTTAGGTCCGGTCGTCTGAAGCAGACAAACAACGAGAAGTAAGACCGGATAATGTATTTTTAATATTTGCTACCGGGAATGTTACTTATACTCAAATTTGAAATACTTACTCAACTATTAATTAATTTTAATAAAATAGATGGAAAGAAATGAGTGAAGAAGATGTTTTCTTAAATATGTTATTATGGTAGATCACCGTGCGAATAACTCAGCCTTTTCAAAATGATAGCTGTGTGCACTGTTTCGTGTAAATTTCTAATTTCAATTTTCAAAGTGATTACAATAACAACTGCTACTGTGGAAAAATTACAAATTCTCCTGATGATGTGGTAAATTGAAAATATCCATTTTTCCATATCCGATGCAATAGTAAATATAAAAGTTATTATGAATAAAATATTACGTTACAACTTTATGTTTCCGGATGAGTAACAAAGAAACGCTGTCGGGCGCTCGTCTTTAGTTTAATAGAGATACAAAACGGTAAAATACCCTGAGTTCACACATTACGCCGTTGTTCTTGATGGGCGTAGTTCATTTTTCTCTCTCATTCGGTATTCGTATAAATAGTCTGTTTATTCCGTATTTCGTTTTAAGCTGAAAACGAGCTATTCTCGAAAACGTTTTATTTATTTAAAAAAATTCATCGTTACAAATTTTGTAATTTTTTTCATACAACTTAACAAACGTTATGGATAATCCATTATCAATCTTATATATGACACGCAACAAAATATCGATCGTATACGATAGATATCTACTCATCTCAATTACAAGCTACCGCGGAAACACCTTCGCTGCATCTTATTTCATGAAAAAATATCAACGATAGACTTGTGAATAAGTATTAATTGTTTAATTATCATAACATATCCTCAAGACGTTTTTAGAAATTATGAAAATTAGTCTAGAATTGAAGGAATGGGAATAAATGCATTAATATGTATCTTGCAGCGATTGACAAATTAGATATGTACAAACAGGTAGTTTCAATGATCAAAATTAAGCTGCACCACTAACAGTAAGAGAAAAGGATAACTTTAATATTCCAATACATAATATATGTTTTTATTACTATTTACGTTCGTTTAAAATTAGCAAAATGTTTCACTTTTGCAAACAATTGTTTTTCTTTAAATTATATTTATTTATTTTATTTTTATTTTTTTTTGAATAATCCGCAATGAAAAAAATATTAATAGACACTATTCGCATATGAAGGTGCAGCCGATTTCTCTCGTTAAATCATTGGGACCTCGATATGGGGGGATTAATAAAAAATAGGAGATTCGATGGGCGCAGTGAAAATATAAATATGCCCCTGAATGTGAACAAACTGAAAAGGATCTGATGTGTCGCATATATATAGAGAAAAAAATAAAATATCACAAGTATTTCGGTCCATGCAGTTGAAAGGTGGGCAATCGGAAAGTAAAAGCTTTAGATATGCAGCCATTGTGAAAGATGTACTAATTCATGTATTCTAAATAAGAGACCTAAAAAAACTTCGCTGTATAGCATATTACTTAAAAGAACATTAACTTTCTTTGTCGTTAAAATGGAAGTTGTTTAAGGTAAGATATGCGATAAAATGTAGATATCTCTTAAGACGATAGCTAGATTATATTAAATTATCAACTAGATTAATTGCACAAAATATACAAGCAGCAGTGAATAGAAACACATAGAAAATAGGTAGTTATAAATTAGCATAGTCACCACACGTCAGAAATAATGGTCAAATGTAGATGATAAGATATACAAAAGCGTAATGCTAGTGCCCGAACAGGGACACCAATCTTACAAATTTCCTTTTCTGAATTCTGTTTGGTTAATGCCGTAATAATATGTTTAAATAGAAATCAAGTATATGTTAATTGATATAATAATTGAAAATTGCATTTCGATTTGTGTAAATTATTTGTAACAGTCCGTTTATTTGAAATTGCAGACATTCACGTAATTTATTACAAATTAATAATTGTTAGACATTTTCAACTGGTGTATGTGTAATAGATGAGTTTATCTACGGCGCATACTGCAAATTCAGCTGCACCGGGTCTATGCAAATAATTTAGGTACGCAGAATAAGTAAATGGTAACTGAGAATTCTAAATAATGCTTGCAATAGCCAATTTGTTTCCAGAGATGGAGTCTTCTAAAATCGTGTTTGAGAAATAACTATTTATAAATATGATAAGACAAAAAAAAACAATGAATTTTAATATCATTATATTGTTAATTATGAGCGCTAACTAGTGTAAAGAAAAAAAAATAAAATAAATATCTAAAAAAAACATTGCATCGTAATGTTTATTGAAAATTAAAATTTCATCTATTACAATACATTCTGCGTAATTGTGAGACTGCAAATGTTGATTTCTGGTAAAACCAAATTGATGCAAATCAAAGATGTTATTTTTAATATGAAACTGGTGAAGTTAATTGTCATTTCACACAAGTTTAAGTAATGTTTTAGAACTTCAGTACTTAACGATAAACCTTTCCCCTCATTTTAAGGAGAAATATTCTGGAAGAAAGATAAAATTTATTAAAATCGTAAAATACTTAACAGATCTTTTAGGAGATTGACAGAGATTGTTTTGATTTTAAATTAATCTTAATTGCAGCCTACTCTTGCTAACACGTTAGGAGTAATCCATTTTTTTGTGTTTTCTAATTTGAATATTGTTTTTGCTTTTTTGTGAAATTACGGAGTCTCTTTTCAAATGATGTGTCCGTTACAATTCTATTTAAGCAGGAAAAATAGCGAAAACAGTTCTCGTTTAATTAATAATTTTATTATTTCTACTATTGCACTTATTTTCTCGAGAGGCTGTCGCGTATCTTGACGGCTTGTAATGGATGACTTAGAGGAAAACTGTGTGATAACCGCGACAAGACACTGGAAAATTATCCTAAAGTTTACTCAACGGAATTCCTGAGGGAAAATTAAACCTTTTTTCTCTCTTCGTCACTCTTATCCTTTTTAAGTAATTTACCGGATCGTTAGTTAGTGGCTGTAAGAGAAATGAATAGACACTGAATAGCGTCCTCTGTCACTCAGCCCGTTTGAAAATAATGTATTCCCATAATCTTGTAACAAACATATATGTATGCATATATATATATATATATATATATATATATATATATATATGTACGTGTGTGTGTGTGTGTGTGTGCGTGCACTATGGTATATATATATATATAAATTGAGACGGATTCGGTACCTGCAGCACGATCTTTGACGGTATTCAAATTACAAAAATATTCTATTTAGTAAAATCATTAATTCGCGGTCTATCGAATATCGTTCTATGCGGCCCAACCGCGGGCTGTAGATATCGGACATACTTATCGGCTAAAACCAAGAATTTCCGTGTGCAGTCGAACGGACGAACGTGGCGTTGCTGAGACTGTATGCGTATGGATTGTCGGTAGCAGCTGATAGCGGAGGTAACTACATGAGTTCGGAACGGAAGTGCGCGTCACGTAAAAACGTGCCGAGAGAAAATTTATAAAATCCCAAAAAAGTCAGGCGGGCTGGCCAACTCGATATCGTTCGGAGATGTTCTAGAAACATCGATACAATTATTACCTTCTATCAAGTTTTAATTGTTATTCAGTTCAATCAGTTAGAATTGTTATATATATATTGTTCTAGTCGTTGTCATCGATCGCCAACTGCCGTTGTGGCAGCGTTAATGTTAAATTTTGCCTAGTCCGTGTCGCCGTGTCGATGTCCTTTTTTTTTTTTTTACCCTATCTGGGCGCAGGTCAGAAATGGAATTCACAAAGTGTCCTTACAACTGAAGGCAATGGGAAGGAAAGGATAAGGAAGTAAGAAGACCCAAGCCTAAATGTTGGGCATGTAAAAGGGAACGTTCGTTAAGGAGTGCAGAACATTCGAAAAGGGTATGTTTTGAATCACAAATACAAGAAGGCTAAGAAGCATGAAGAAAGGAGAAAGAGACAAAACGAATCGTAAGCAAGAAGAAAGGAGTGGAGAATGATTGATCCTGAGTCTAATTAAGGAAACAACAGTGGAACGATGACAGACAGGAATAGAATGAAACGAAAGCAGGAAACGAGCAACAACCGGTTGAGTAAGACGGTAGTATGAATAATGATTAGAGCATAAAGATGGATACATGTGCAGCCAAGTCTGGAATGATTAGAGCGTGATAGGGAAAGAGTGTCTGAAGAAGGGAAAGAGTCGAGGAAAGGACCATTCCGGGCGACTGAACGAGCTAAAGAGTCAGCTGAGTCATTGCCATCTACATTGGAATGACTAGGAACCCATAGAAAGTGTATGAGGATGGAACGGGACGAGAACAAAGAGGAGACCAGCGATCGAATTCAGAGAATGATACTGTCAGAGGAATGAGAAGGAGTAGAGGAGATGACTTGAAGAACGCTTTTAGAATCGGTAACGATCAGGAATTTGCGAACCCCACAAAACGTGTCTCAAACTTATGCACAAAAATTATAGCCGAGCTTACAACTTTATATTTAGACCCTCGGGGCCCAGAAAGCTGAAATTTTCGGAAAAAAAAATTATTTTTCGGGCATGTGATTGTTGGAAAGATCGCTAATTGCCGAGAACGAAACCGTACTTAATTTCCTTAACGAAACTTCCGAAGTTGACGAAAAGTTCAACAAAGCGCACAAATGACGTGTCCCCTCCCTTAGTGCAGCGAGTATTATAATTAAAAATTTTGAATAAGGTTAAAATTATAAATTTTGGAAAATTTTTTTTTTTTCCATGCTTGTAATATATCGTTAAAAAGATCGCTTTTTATCGGGAACGAAGCCCCGTATTTCATCGATGACCATTAAAAAAAAAAAAAAAAAAAAACAAAAACAAAAAAAAAAATTGACAATTCACAAACACTTTATTAAACTTAAAATAAAGGTAAATTGCATTTATTACACATATACATATTTAAAAATAAATTTAAAAAATAATCAAACAACAATTATAAAAAATAAAAAATCAATTCATTAATTTTATTATTAACTATAATTTCCTCACTCAGCGAAATCACTGTATTTCATACTTCATATTACTCGCTACAATGAATGCCTAAATCACGATAATAATTTTAATCGCTTGAAAATCGATACTAATAGAATTTCTTTCTACTATATTATTTTTTTCCTTTAACCATTTTAATATCTCCCATTCTCTTAAAATATTTTTTCTTTCTAATTCTTCCATGTTTCTCATTTATATGTTTCCAAAATTGGTTTTCTCTCCTTAAAATCCAAAACTTTATTTTTTGCAGATGATATCCTTGTTTACTCTTCTTCCCGTAATCTTCTAGTTGCCAATGAGGAACTAAACAGCTCCTTAAGTACTCTAGAAGAGGCCCTTTCTAACACATTCATCTCTTCATTTCCGCTCCAAAATCAGCAGCTGTAGTCTTCACCCTTCGACCTTACAACCCGGGCTCATTTGAAATAAATCTAAAAAATCATTCCATTCCAATAGTCAGTTCTTTTCGTTATCTGGGTATCACTTTATCCCCTCGTCTGTTTTTCCATGATCATATCAGCCATTTATATGCTTCCTCGCTTAAAGTCTTAAACCTTCTTAAAGCTCTCTCACCTACGAGATGCGATCCTTCTGTGTTAATAATGTTGTATAAATCTCTCATAAGCTCTAGATTGGATTATTGCAGCTTCTTATATGGCAACGCTTCCAAATCCGTTCTCTACAGATTAGATCGTCTCCAAAACAGTTGCCTTCAGCTTTGTCTCGGAGCTCTGAGGTCATCTCCTATCCCAGCCATTCTATCTGAATATCTGTCCTCTGTTCATCCGAAGATCTTATTTGGGTTATCGCTTTCTCATTAAACGTTTTTCCACTTCCTCGTCAAATATCAGTACCTCCTATTCTTTTATCCTTCGTCACTGGCGTTTTTCCTCCAATAAAATTCCTATACTATCTCATATATCGTTCCGCCTTTCTAAATTTTCCCCTTTTGTCATTCCTCATCACAAGCTTCCATTTTTTTCTTACGTCTATTCCAAATTGTTAAAGCCACCAAATATCTTCATGCCATGCTTCCTTAAATCCTCTCCCTCTCATATCGTCAATATGGAATTTAATAATACAATAAACTCTCTATTCCGTGATTACTCTTTAATTTTTACTGACGGATCGAAGAGCCCGATCGGAGTTGGGGCGGCATTCTTGTGCCCTCAGTTCTTTCATTTTCGGTCTTTCAGACTTCCGTCCTTTTGTTCTGTCTTTACTGCAGAATCTGTTGCCATTCTACAAGCCATTATTTATATTTCCTCTTCTGCAAGTTCTTCCAAATTCCTTATTGTTTCTGATTCTTTAAGTGTTCTTCAAGCGCTATCTCCACCTTCCCTTTCTCCTTCCACTGATGCTATTATCCTTTCTATTCGTTCTCTTCTTCATGATCTATCCTCATCAACGTGTACCCAGATTGACTTTATTTGGATTCCAGGACATGCAGGCATTGATGGAAATGTAGCCGTCGACCTCCTTGCTAAAGCTACTGTTTCCAATGGGAATTTTATTAGTAGGGTTCCAGCACACAATATTCTTCTTCCAATTAAATCCTGCCATCTTAGGCATTCTGTTTATGTATCTCTTTTCGCTAATCCTAATTCCTTCTATCTCTTGATTAAAATCCTGTTCCTCCTCCGCGTCCTTGGTTCTATGAGTTTCCCAGTTTGCGTCGGTCCATAATTACTAAATTATCTCGCCTCCGTTTCTCGCATAGTCTCCTTCCTTCTTCTCTAAATCGCTTTTCTTTGGCTGCATCTCATAATTATCCATTGAATCCTGAAGGTTCCCGGTATGTTTGTGATGCGAATCACGTGCTCTTCGAGTGCTCCGGTTTATCTCGCGAGCGTGAGTTACTTTATTGTCATCTTTTAAAGCTTGGTCTTCCTGCTCCTTTCAACGCCTCTTACGTTCTTTCTCTACCTACTATCTCTGTTGTTCCTGTCCTAGGGGTGTTCCTTGATTCTATTGTCGACAGAATAAAAATATAATTTCTATTCTATTCCATGTATCTATTCCTTTTTGCTAGGCTAATGCTCTTTGCTAGCAAACCCAAGGGGGGGTAAAAAAAAAAAAAAAAAAAAATTCCATGTTTCTCCTCTAGGTCGTTATTAAATAGGAATTTCACAGCACTATATTAGTTTCTTATTTCTCTTTAATGTGCCCCATGTTTACTGATAGTTCTAGGGGCTTGGTAGTATCCAGAGGTTACTTTATTCTTTCTGACTCTAACTTTTCTGAATCTTTTCGTTTCTTCCCATCCGATCTATTTTTATAGTCAAACTGATGATCCTACGTGCTGTTATTTATATTATCTGTGATAGCAAATTTTCTGATTATCTAATACAGACTCCATAAATACTTTTCAGGCTATCGGTTCGCTTGTTTCTCCTTCCTCTTCTGATTTTATCACAGTTCGTGTACGGTCTCTCATTTATAACTTTTCGGGTCACTTCAGATAGATTGATTTGCTATGGGTTCTTGGCTTCTTGAAGGCATCGACGGCAATGAACTGGCGGATGTTTTGGCTTCGATTGCTAATCGTTTCCGCTTCTCCATTTTAAGGAAGTTCCAGGATTCAATCTATGTATAAAATTTTATTCCAGATTTTGGTCAGATTTTTTCTTCCACGCCCTCAATTCAGTACAATTCTATTATTTTTTGCTGCTCTTTCTTCTTTTATCTCGTTCGTTCCTTTCCAGTTTGTTCCTACCATCGATTTCTTCTTATTAGCAATCTCCGATCGAATTAAGATATAATTAATTGACTATTTTTCTTATCATTTCTGAGTGGAGAAGACTGGTTGACGAGTCCAACAAAAAACAAAAATACCCTTCCTACCGATAAAGAAAAGTAATTTTAAATCTGGAGTTGCTAGTGAAGGACGTTTGTGATTCAGATGCAGCCCCATCGTGATGGCAGAAGCCTATCTTTCATTTAAAAAAAATTGGCCGAGGTTAGTAATTTTAATGCTCCAACTCGTAAATAAATAAATAATAATAATAATAATAATAATGCTCCAACTGTAGCCAGTTGGAGCATTATAGTTCCACTTAAAGATTTTTTTTTCCCTACCCTGGGCGCGCCAGTGGCCTTGACCCAACAACATGAAAAGATAAGAGTTATAACTAAATAGCCAAGCGGTCAAAAATGGAAAAGACAAAGGACAGCAGCAATGGAATAACTGAAGGCAATGGGAAGGAAAGAATATAGGTATCGTTAAAGGGAGTAGGAAGACCCAAAACTAGAAGTCGGGCGTAAAGAAAGCAGGGTCCACTTAAAGATGCTCCGTATAAAATGTTGTATGGAAAAAGTCAAAACCGGCAGCCAATTTAGAAGAAAAAACTGACGAAAATTGAAGACATTCTGGGACATAGGTATACATGGAAAAATAAATATGGAGCTATAAAGAATTTTACAGGTGTAATCTTGCATAAGAAAGATACATGATAAAAGCTCTGGTTTAGAAATTGATAGATCGACAAATGGTGACCGAAAATTTTAAGGAATGACGCGGTTACGATTATCAAGGACGGGCGAACATGCTACAGCGTAAATTTCTATATACTTTCAGTTTAAATAAAAATATTTAAAATTTATATTCAAAAAAGAAAAAAAAAAAAAACGAACCTTCAAAGCAACATCCTTCGTATTGATTACGGTTACAGCGTTAAAATTTAAATTAAAAAAGCAGTAGATTTGTAACATAAAACGAGCGTACATAAATGCGATAAGTATTTGGGAATAATATTAATCACGACTAATGACGAAGTTTTTTTTTTTTTTTTTTTTTTTTTTGGTCCCCAATTCGTAATACGATGCGGTAAATATATTTAGAAAATTTATACCAATAATTTATTTGAATAGCAGGTCTGTCCTGAACATTTAAGTTTATAGAACCCTGACGGACTGTTTTACAATGTTAATAATAATTAGTATACATAAATTTAATATTAATACAGGTGTAACTCTTTACGGTGATTTATTATTTCGGCTATCGTAAAACTACTGAACATATTGTAAATTGATCAGGGCTAATATTGCTAAAATCTGTATTACTAACAGCCGGAAAGGATATGCTTAATATTACTATCAGGAAAGTTACACGTTACACGCAGTTATTTGAGTGTGCAATTTTATGTTTACGTAAATAATCTTTAAATAGGCCGTGTCTAATTAGAAATTTTAGATTAAAATAATTTGGCGTAAAAACTTTATTATGTAGTCTTTCATCTATGGTTGGAAAACATTTTTTAGCTATAGCGTTATTATATTGGTCCCACTGCGCCTGAAATTTATTATTATAATACTTATCTAATATTATAAGTTTTTAAACTGTTTAAGCGTTAATTGTTCGTGTATGAAGTGAGGTCGATGATACTGTACATTATGGAATTCATGATTTTTGATATTATTTTTTATTAAAAATATGTTAACATGTTTCCGTATTTTGTAAGTTAATGGGGTTTAATAACTGCAATGACAGTGCTTGTGCCATGTAGCTGGTAGTTCTATAAGCTTTAATCATTTGTATTGCAATAGTTGAGAACTTTTTAATATATTTTGAAATCTTTTAACTTTTAAAATGTCTATATATATATATATATATATATATATATATATATATATATATATATATATATATATTACACTACCATAAAGTATGTTAGGCAATATTACGATTTTATATAATGTTATTATTCCCTTCTTGTAATTTAGTCGGTTATTATTATTATATAATTTATTAAATACGATTAAAAATGTATTTATTTTTTTAGTGATATAGTGGAAATTATTATAAAATTTTAAGTTATTGTCTATTAATATACCGAAGTATTTGGTTTGACTAACCGTAGTAATATTTAATCCTTATTGGAGCAAATTTAATCTTTTATCCTTTTAAGTTTTTGTTAAACAACATGTAAGTTGACTTAGATTTGTTGATATTTATAATTAAATTATTCTAACCATTTCGTGATTTCTGTATAAACCTGGTAAACTTTATTTTCCAATATATTTTCATTCTTATCGGCTGTTATACTATTACAATATGATTTACGAAAGTGAAAATGTTTACATTAGTGGGTAATTACACATTTGAAAGAAAACTATGTTCTACAAATATGGTCCTAAAACAGACCCTTGCGGTACTCCTATAACGGTTTCTTGTTTTTTTGAATAATTACCGATTTTTAATACAGTGAAGCGATTTTCGAGATTTACAATGTTCCATTATGTAATCCTAGTTCCTTTAATAATGCAAGTAATCTATTGTCAATCTAAACTGTCGAAAGCCTTTGTTATATCAAACGTAAGTAAGCATGTACGGTAATTTTTATTTTTGTATATTCTTATTGTTTGTAAAATATTGTGTATAGCCAATTCAGATGATCTACCTGGTAATGCGCCATACTATTAAACCTAGAAAAAAGAACATAATCCCATCTCACCATTTGGATTTCGGTCCCATCACGCAACAGTGCATCAATGCCATAGGATCGTAGATGCAATATCAACGGTGTTGGAAAGAAAGGAAGCTTGTTCAGCAGTGTTCCTGGATGTTTCTCAGGCATTCGATCGTGTCTGGCACTCTGGATTTCTTTTCAAACTAAAAGGAATTCTTCCACTGGATTTGTACCTATTCTTTGTCTCTTATCTGAATAACTGAACATTTATAGTTAAAGTCAACGATTCAAACTCCGAAGAAAGTATAATTCGTGCATCCGTTCCGCAGGGCAGCCTACTTGGTCCTTATGCTGTATACTATTTACACAGCTGATATGCCTACATCAAACCAAATAATATTAGCTACGTTTGCTGATGATGTGTCTATCTTATCCTAAATAGGATTCGGGAATGGGCCAGAGATTGGCCTATTCGGTTTAACGAGCAGAAATGCAAACAGGTTATGTTTACGAACAAACGGGTACTGTGCCCCGCGTAAAAATTAACAATACGGAAATACAACAATCGGAAATGGTGAAGTACTTAGGAATCACGTTGGATAGGCGGCTCACATGGCGATATCATATAGCACATGTGCAAACAAAGATGATGGTTCGTGCCAGGACGTTATATCCGCTACTAAGTCGTTACTCACCACTAAGTTTGAAGTTAAAAAGGCAAATATATTTAACCTACATCGCACCGATATGGAAATACGGAATTGAACTTTACGGTAGTGCTAGCAGATCAAAGGCAGCGTGGTAGCCTAGTGGTTAAGGTACTTGGCTACCAAGTCGGAGGTCACGGGTTTGAGACTTGTCTCGTCCCGGATCCAAGTCGCTCCCAAGCTTACCCAGCCTGAAATAATTGGGTACCAGAGAAATCTGGGAAAGTAAAGGCGGCCGAGAGAAAGGAACTGGCCCCCCTACTCTCATTAGTGCCGTTGGACTTAGTACATTGTGAACCTTAACTTCACAATCCCGACGCCCTGTCAAGGGTATGGAACTTACTTTACTTTTTACTAGCAGATCAAACTTGCAGCGGATACGACAACAGTCTAAGATTTTGCAAACGTTGACAGCAGCCCCAAAGTATGTATCTAATGAGAACCTGCACAATAATATAAGGATGCCATTCGTTGAAGAAACCCATAAAGAACAGTATGAAAAATTGTTCAACAAATTATCACTGTAATCCAAACATCAGAAAAATGTATAGAAGCACTCTACCGGGAAATCCAGCCAGGAGGCTAAAAAGAAAATGGTGCCGAGATGCGATTCCAATTAACTTTCGTTTTCATTAAACATAATAAGAAGAGAGAAATTAACATGTCCAAGTCTTTCAATGGATAGATTGGGCTGTACTCCGGTTGTCTAAAATGGTTTTCTGTAATATGTTACAAACACCACTGTTTGTGGTATGAATGCATACCGATACCGGGGTAAAAAAGAAAAAAAAAAAAAATTTACGAAGAATACATTTTTTCATATAAATTTTACTGAAATTAGATAATAGCAATATAGTTCTGTATGGAGTAGACAAGTTTGGACTTTTATTCGTTTTAGGTATTATAACCGTTTTTCTTAATTTCCATTCTTGATCATTTAAACAATACGGTTTAATAACTTTCGGTATTACATCTGGTAACAAATTATGAAATATTTTAATAAATCCATTTGATATTTCATCAAGTCCAGCTGACACTTTGTTTTTAAGTTGTTTAATAATTACGTTAACTTCTTCTTTAGTAATCGATATGTTTACGTTAGGTTCATGTACTTCTGCTTTAAATGGTTTTACGTTAAGGTTTGACATCAATAAGTCGACTTTATTCTTTTCTGTACATGCATAATTATCTAATGTTGGTATATTAATACCTTTTTTCTTTATTAGTTAATAGTCTGTATTTTAATCCAAAGACATTTTTGTCTTCCAGTTTAATGTTTTCCAGGCTTTCAACTTAGCGTTTTTAATCGTAAACTTATATTCCTTAAAATTTACTTTATAAATTACTGTGTAATGGTTATGTTTAACATGTATGTTTTTACAGTTTCGATACTTTTCGTATAAATTATTTACCAGTAATTTCTTTATTTGTAATTCAGTATTCCACCAATAGAGACAGTTGACCGGATGATAAAATATGAACTATTTAGAACTGTGTTGACATAGTCTTGAAAACTATTCAACCAACTTTTAATTTATTGACCAAGTCGGAGGTAAAAAATGAATCGCGAATATTCTATTCGGAAAAATCTTAAATATATGATACCAATATCGATATTAACAAACCAATAAATGCATATTCATTCAAAGGTGCTATACGAAATTCCGAAAAAAAATAACGGAAGAAAATAAAACGAGAAAATTAAAATAAAAATTATGCAACAAGGAGAGGACATAGAAGAAATACGACAAGAATACGGTGCAGCAAAAGAGATTGAAAGAAATAGGGAAATGTTTAGTTTATCCGAAAAAAAAGGTATAATAATATAGCGATTTTCCGTCGACAAGCAAAAGGGGTTGATGGAAATAATAGTAAAGATATGTATTGAAATATTTCAAATTATATTAAATATAAATACTTTTAAAAATATGTAAATTGTAAACAAGTTCTTATAAATAATGTAAGTACATTATTATAATATACTATTTCCATAACTACTTAGCCGCATTTATGTACATATCTGTTTTAGAGGCTTATTGTTTTTTTTTTTGTTTTTTTTTTTAAGTGCCGTGTACAGCTGCCGGGGCTATTACGACACTATGGCAATCGGAGAGTTAAATGGTTCGAAATAGGTTAGTTGTATAAAGAAACCGAATAGTGTCTGCAATGTTCAAAGGTGAGTTGGCCAAAGACGACTGCAAAGACGCTATCCGGTGCTTGGCGCGCTGATTCCATAAGTACGTGGTTTATGTCTTCATAGTATGGCAGTAGGTTTTTCTAAATCGATTTTCGTATTTTTTCCGTTTTACGTTTGTTGCAATTTAAAAGTACTAGATACAGAGAAATGGTAATTGAAACTACTGATTTTTTAATTTCGTTTACATAAGAAGAAAATTTCTAAAAAGTATTTCTACATAAAAGCCATCTTCGTTGCGAGCAAGAAAGACTTGCGTTAAAAAAAAGCACAGCGATAAGTAAAAGTTTTATCGGTTTGTCTAAAAGATATCAAGTTTACGGCGGGAAGCAAATAGTTTTTTCTCGTCCGTTTCTACTGCATTCTTGAAAGTAATTAGTGAAAAAGAGAAATGCGTGAAGAGTGTAAATTTTTAACGAACTTTCGAAGAAGCAGAGACTAAACTTTAGCATCGATTCAGTTGCAACTGTGCGGAAGTTTTTAATTCGTTTCGAATTTAGTGGTTTTATTCGATTGAAGTGCAATAAAGTGAAATAGAGTAGCGAATATCGAACAATTTCCACAGAACCGATTAAAGCATCGATCTGGAAAAATTTCAGAATACATTGTTTGCTAGTGCTAAATCTTCAGCGTCTGTTTTGTGGATTCACCATCTAGTGGAAATTTTTGGTATGATTTTATATGTTTTTGGGCGGAGGGTCATCACTTTGTATAATACCGATGAGGGGCAAATTTATTACGCATTACAGTAGTACAATTTATACGATGGTGAAGTTGAAGCGACCCATCCAATAAAACGTTTCTGGTGTCAGAACATCCTTAACATTGATTGCGGTAAATTAATACAAGTGTGTATATGTTGCTTACGGAAATTAATTTCTGTAGCGGTAAAATCGTTAAATATTTGAAAATTCTTAGTTACTATGTGTTCTGCTGAACACTGAAAATGGAAATCAGTGCTATATTACATCCAGCTAAGATATGAGCGTATCGGGAAAGTTACATTTAATACAATTAGGCGAATCGGCAATTTGAAATCGGTGTAGATAGTCTTTAAAATTTCCGTGACCAGTGAGGAATTGTACGTTAACAAAAATTTCGGTATGTAATTTACGTTGTTCATTCTATTTAATTAATGTTAGGGAAGAAAGTGTAAGTTATAACGCTGTTATTACAATTATCCCATACATGGTCTGGTACTGCGTTAGGTAATAGTCATGTAATAATAATCTTTTAAACTGCTTTACGTTAAAGGTGATTTTATTCTCATAGGTAAATTTACCATTTTCGTAATAGGCATTATTGAAGTTAAGCAAGCAGGTAGTAATATTATTTTTAATGCAAAATAAATTTATGCGTTTACCAATTTCAAACTGCAGTGGCATAATTCCAGCTGTAACCACTGACACGCTAAATAAATTAACCGTTTTATATGATTTAATTAATTTAATGGCTAGTCATTTTTGATAACTTGCTAACATTTTTTGAAATTTTTTAAGTTTCAACATATCCGCGTAAATTATAGCAGGTTTTTGGTGACTGCCTTATATAAAATAATCCCTTTACTACAATTTACTTTGCTATTATTATTATTATTATTATTATTATTATTATTATTATTATTATTATTATTATTATTATTACTATTATTATTATTATTAAGTTTATTAAAGATAAAAAAAAATTTAGTCAAACTTGCCTCGTTGGTCTTTTTGATTGTGCACTAGACACGTAGCATTCGCCTGCATCACTGTAGTTCGAGGGATTTGATCCATTTGCGTTCAGAGTACGGTTATTGTCCAGCTTTCAGCGCCATATATTGAGAATACCAATGCCTTTACTAGTTTAATTTTAACTTTCTTATTTATCGCTTGATCGCGCTAAATTTTTACTAAACGTCCCATCGCGTTTTTAGTTATTTGTATGCGAGATGTCTTAATTCCATTTTGCACCCTCCGTTATTCCCAACAATAGATCGATCCCAGATATGGGACGTTACTGATCACTTCTATATCATCTATTTGTTTTATGTTACGAAGGTTATTATTTGGCAGATTGATAATCATCATTTTGGTTTTCTTTCTATTAACCATTAATCCACAGTCCTTACTAACTTGTTCCAGTATTCGAAAGAAGTGTATCATGTTTTCAATGCTGGTAGCTGCCAATGTGGTATCGTCAGCACAAGCAAGGTTAGATATTTTAGGTCCACCAATTAAGAACCCATCCTTCCATACTGATGTATCTTTTTCCTATCATCGTAACATGGAACTTTCCTCGAAATATATTCCGCATATAAATTAAAAAGTAACGGTGAGAGTAGATATCCTTGTCTAACTCGCTTCTCCACTTTCAACTGCCTCGAAAATGTTATTTTACCGGGTTGTGCAATTTTTATGTAGATTCTTGATTAGATTAACCATAATTTGCTCCACTGCAAGTATTCGAAGGCCTTCCGATAGTCTACAAAGCACAGAACTATTTCTATATTATTATACCCTCTTGGTTTTTCTATTAATTGTCGAAGGTTAAGAATCTGCTGTCTTGTACCTTTGCCTTTCATGAAACCGGTTTGTTCTTGCGGAATTTGACTTTCCATTAGGTCACACGAGCGATTATAATCTATCTCGAGCATTACTTTGCTCGCATGCGATATCAATGATATTGCGCGATAATTCTCACATTCCGTAGCTGGCCCCTTCTTATGAATTGCTACATATGTCGATTGCCATCAATCTGTTGGCCACACTCCAGTTTGCTATATGACATTACATAACGCATGCATAACTCGAATTGCTTTGACCCCAGTCCCTTTTAATAATTTCCATTCGGCTCCAGAGCTTTATTATTTTTAAGCTGCTTCAATGTAGTTTGTTCTTCGCTGAGTAGAATTTCTGGATTCATTTCCGGTAATTCGGATAGACCATTCAACCTTCCGGTTATCCGATTATCTACGACATCTGCTCCTACACTATATAATTTTACATAATATATGTTCCACACTTCAGCTATTTCATCATTATTTATTTTTCCTTTGCCGATATCATTTCTAATTGCTTGCTTGTTTATTTTGAATTCACGGGCCAGCAAAATATACTTTTTGAAACAAGTTTTTTGTTTCCTTATTCTCAGCGTGTCTTTCTATTTCAGAATACATATATAGGAGATATAAAGTTGTTCTTATTCTTTTTGCGCAGCTTTTTATTTTCTTACTCCGGAATTGCCTTTCTTCAGAATGGTTTTTATTCTCTCGTTTCAAACATTTGCGCCTTTTAATCGCGTCTATTGCTTCCTGCGAGAGGACCAATGTTTCCATGTTTTCTGCTTATCTGGCTGTTACGATGTTATTGATATGTATTTCTTTTATGTGATCTTTAAGATTGTTCCATAAAAGTTCAGGTGCGATCGGTTCAGTTGCCGTTCTTATGCTATTCAATTTCTGTTCGATTGCGTTTTTAAATGCTTTTGGTTTAATTGATAGTATTAATTCTATTCGAAGTCTGTAATCGTAATTTCAACTCCATCATTAATAATCTGTGACGAAAGTCCGCTTCTGGAAGGGCTTTCACATTTTTGCATAAAGACCACCGTCGATTATTTATTAACATATATAATCAATTTGATTGTGACATTTGTCTCCCGGCGCAACCTACGTTGAACATTGTGTTGGAAGTACACAGCTTATAATCAAGAGCGAAAGTAATAAGTTTTTCACCTCTCTCATTTCGATTTCCTGTGCCGAAGCTACCAATAATTTCTCTCATATGGTTATCCATTGAACTAGAGCTCCATTAGAATCCCCTATAATAATGATCGAGATTTCCCTACGCGGTAACTTTTTTAGCGCTATGTTCAGATCATTATAGAAGGAGTCAATTTCTTCTTCGTCCGAATCAGCCGCCGGCTCGTATACTCAGATTAAGGTTTACTGTTTTCTCTTTCAAGCGGGTTATGATTATGCGCCCACTAACAGTTTCACGACTTCTAATTAAATGATTAATATTTCTTTTCATCATGAAAGCGACATTTTGTCTACCTTTATCTTCATAACTTGCGCAATATACAATATAATCACAGCTTTCAAAATGTTCATTCTGGTCATAATGTGTTTCAGAAATGCCGCAAATTGATATATTATATCGCTTTAATTCTTCCTCCACTATCTTAAGTTTACCCGCTTCTAGCAGACCCTGTAAAATCCAAGTTCCTATTCTGTTTATTTTACGTAATTTGAGATCGATTTCTCTAGTAGTATATTTAGCATCTTGACCCTGGAGACTACCAGAACGCCCGGTCACATATTTCACATCTTGAGACTGGGTTTCAAGGCGCCGCCGGATGCTGACCAGATCGCGTGGCAAAACACCTACTTTATTAGGCTCATATTTTCACAAGAAATATGGTTACTTCAGTGGTCTCTCGTTACCTACTGAAGGATTTTCTGTCGGGTTAGAACTCGGTTTTAAGGCGCCGGATAATCGCTTACCCACTCTAGACTGACATGCATTAGCCCGACTGGAGCACCTTATCGCGAGCGTGTTGCTGATAGTCTGTCAGTTTTAAATACATCAAAATGCTTAACAGTATTTATTGATAGGAGCACCTTCATGCATCCATTTCCGTTTTTAAGTCGGCCTTATATTGTGAGTTCCGGTTTAGCTATTCTAATCAGCGCTAAGCCCGTCGGAAAGAAAATTACCACCCTGCACGGCATGGATGTATGGCTCACAGCATCCTTTCTTTTCCTTCTCCCTTGGTTATTCCTTTGTTAGCTTCATTCATATGTTCTATTTCTAATATCCTATACAATCATTAATGCTGTCAAACCTTTGGATTTCCTTAGCCGACATGCTCAAAAAATTTTTAAAAAAATTCAAAAAATCACGTGGTTGTTTCATTTTTTCGTCACTGGAATTAGCGCCATATGACGGTCACTTACTGGAGAAGATAATTCTAGTTACAACAATCTATACCCCGCAGGGCAAACATATATATATATATATATATATATATATATATATATATATATATATATATATATATATATATATATATATATATATATATATGTATATATAGGAAAATAATAGGCGGCTGACGGAGAACCATAATTAAAGGCGGTAAAATGTCCCTATTATCCGTTTACGTCTCAATCATACTCGCCTTCTTTTCTCACGTTTTCGTTTTCGTCTCGTTCTATCCCTTAATTATCCTCTCCATCCTGACGACGAAGTTGAGTGTCCATTCCTTGTGAACGAACGCACTTCTTCGTACTCCGATCTGTTATCACTGAAACTAGAATCCTTATTGTGCCTCGTATATCTTATCGTTTACGTCGATCTCCGTTTTTCCTATCCTCAGTTCTTTTATCTTATCCATATTTGACACCGACTCTACATCGAACTGATTGTTTTCCCTCTTGTCGTTTCTGGACAAAGAGATCCGTTGCTGACATGCCCAAAGGGGAGATTAAAAAAAAAAATGGCGGTAAAATACGTAAAAAATAAAGGCTGGATTTTCTTTGCAACTGTCTTTGATTTTTTGTCTTTTACCGCCTTTGATTGTAGTCCCCTGTCAGCCACCTATTATTTTCCTATATATATATATATACACAAGTAGTCCAAAAGCTGAATTTTCCTACTCCACATATTGCTTCCTATATCTTAACTTTGCCGTTCTCAAAGTTGGTGGTTCCTATTCTTGCCTTTTTTCTTTCATCGATCTCTGACCGGATTAAAATTTAATCTCTAATATAGTCCAATTGTCCTGGAAAGCTGCCCTTGGTTGGCCAAACCCGAAAAAAAAACAAAAAAAAACTAGTCCAAATGTTTCTTTACAGTGCGTTTTCAGTTTTATTTGAGTACACACCGTATTGTTAGCTGATGAAGTAGGCTATGCCGGTGAATGTTCCCTTAAATTGATGTATTTTTATTTGAATTTATTAAAATATCAATTTTATACTTGTTTCCGTTTTTTTTTTTTTATCGAAGTATTTATTTTACGTTCATAAATATTAACAAACAAGTATGGATTTATATTTACATCAAAACAGTATTTTTTTTTCTTTTGAAAATGTAACGGATATTTTTTTGATAGAAAGTTTCGTGGTCCTTCTAGTAGTTTTTTGTTTTTGGTTTATTGCAAATAAAGTGGAAAAGTAAACTTTACTCGGAAACAACATAGTTCCCTTCAAAAAGGAGCGATTAAGTTGAAATTACGGCATTTTTTGCAGACAGTGAAACTCAATCGCTACTCTCAGCTTTCCGGCCCATTACATGTCGCTGGTTGGTCAATAATTAATGTAAATCTTCGCTTGCTCTGGTTGCAAAAGCGTCATTATTTAAATAATTCCACGATGAAATAATTACGGCTGCGACGAACGCGGCCATCTGAATTTTTTCGGAGTCTTACAGAGCGCGAAGCACCGCTGGCCTTCTCCTACTTGAAATAATTTACCGCATCCGTTAGCTTCGAATTTCCCGACGCACCCATTCCTTTCATCACTTTCGACTTTCACCAAGAAAATTTCAACAGTATCCTGTTCGACGGTTTCGTTTGCCGAAAAAGTAAGCGAATGTATGCGGTACAGCTAAAACTATGAACACTTTGTAGACCGTGAATTTTCCTATATAATTAAAAGTAAATGCTAAAGAAAGTCCTCCCTGAATCGCTTTGTTTACCGAACATTTCAGCCGGATAAACGAAGCTAATAAAGTAGGCGAACTGAACACGTTAATGGTGTTTTCCGTGAAAAACACCTGGACGGTACTTCTAAATTTAAACAGACCTTCTCTGCTATTCTCGAACATTTTGGTCGTCCCGTTCTCACAATGAAAGCAAATATCCGTACCAAATGTACAAATTCAAATATATTTTTGTGTAACTACAAAATCAGCGCAGTTGATGCTGGTACGTCATTTAGTTCACATCCGAAATCGAACATTTACACCCGGCGGATACATACAATATGAACTTGGATAAATAATTACAATAAAGCCACGCAGTCAATTGTAATATTAATGTGTTACTGCTTACTATTATTTATAATGATATCGTATGGTTTCCGCAGGAAAATTGGTCTAAAAATGACCGACTCTAACCTGTAGTGCATGTCGACTCCGTAGGGGCTACTGGTCGATTTGCTTAGAATCGAGTCGAACGTTGTGTGTACTGCCAGAGAGGCCGATAATCTTCAGTTGAACGTGAGAACCGTTTATTGTTGAATCGCTGTAGGCGTGTTTCCCAGAAAAATATAAATTATTCATAATTTAAAGTTTCAGAAAATGAATAGGTAAATAGATGGATAGTTTAAAAGTGAACGGTGTACGAAAAATAGAGTGGTGAAGAAAACATAGAAGATAGATGATTGCAATGATGAAACAAGTGAAACTTTCGAAAATAGTATTCAGTTGACTTTAATGAATATTTCGATGAAAGAAGGTACCACGATATTTATGGTTGCAGTCGCGAAAACACAGCTTTATTATTATTATATAGAAGCATTAATCGTAAATATTAATTATGCATATAAACGAGCTACGTTATAAATAGTTTTATATAATAATATTTAATAATTTTTTCTAAATATCTGAATGTACAATTGAGAACAGCGTAATACAGTGGTGTTTGATAAATTAACGGGTATCAGTAGTTTCCATATTTTCTACATCGGCAATAGAGGTTGTATTTAAAAGCCAATTCTTCCTGACTTTGTTCAATCTCTCTCGCTTCCTGCGTTAAGCAGCTTTTCGGAAGTTTAATCGACAGACGTTTTGTTTGGTGACTGGAGCATTAAATAACCTACCATCTTGTAACTTGTTTAGTTTTCGCTCTGGATCGTACATTTTTCGTAGATATTTACACGACATTTATTGACAAACAATTCCTTATTACTTCCTTTGTTGACATCTTTGCAGCCTTTGACAATGTGCATCTCCCCGCTGGTTTCGACAAAATGCTTTCTTTTGATATTCTGGATCACCTTGCTAATAATCTTTTCTATCGTAGAACCTCTTTCTTCTCTTCCCTACTCCATCACTAGACTAATCTATTGTGGATTGCCGCAGAGTTTCTGCCTAATCCAACTCTGTTCAACATCTACTTTTTCAAAATTCCTTCTTAATCTCCCCCCGCAAATTTTTTTCACATTTTTTTTTTGTTTTGCCGATGACATCTTCATCTATTCCTCTCGTTATAATATCCCAAGAATCAACTCTCCTTTTCCTAAACTGCTTAATATCATTGGAAAATTCTTTACAAAAATATCCATCTTTTTTTTTTCATTTTTCCCACTAAATCCTCTATTCTCCTTTTTTCTCCCTTTCTTTCATTTGCCTCGTATTAAAATAATAACCGGATTCTTCTTATTTCTTTCTTTCATTATTTGGTATCTTTCTGGATATCTCCATTCTACTATCGTATCAGCCATCTATACTTTTCATCTTCGAGAAGGCTCAACTTGATTAAAACCCTCTTCGACACTAATCGCGAAACTGACCTCTATGTCTAGCTCATGTTTTATAAATCCCTCATTCATTGTTTTCGTAATGGAAATTCTTCCAGATCCGTTTTATCCAAACTCGATGCAGCTTGAAACATTACTCCAATCATCCTTGTACTCTACATGAACAATTTAACATTCCTTCTCTTTTCATTCGAAGTTATTGTCTAGGCCATCGTTTTTTGTTTTTTGTTATCTTTCTGTCTACCACGATTGGCGCTTTTTCAATAATATTGTTCATCTCTCCGCCTCTTTCAGTTTTCACCATATACTTTCACTGACCATAATGCGTCTTTCTCCTCTTCACTTGTTTTACCTTCCTTCATCCTGTAAATTTATTTTCTACAACTATCTCATCAAAACCTACCTCATAACATATTGTTAGAATGTAATTTTTAAATAAACCTCTCGCTTCCCCAGCCATTTTACAATCTTTACTGATGGCTCTGAAGAATTCAATGAGATTGGTTCAACCTTTTACTCTCCTTCTGTACATTATTCTAAATAAACTTCCATTTAATCTGCTATGCTGAATCTACTGCTGTTTTACATGCCATTGATCTTTCAGAGTGCTCTTATTATATCAGATTCGCAAAGTGTCAAACTATTTTATTTTCACTTTCTTACCGTTCCACTGACTACGTAATCTTCCTCATACTATTTTCGATTCGTAATTTTTTCCTTCGTCGGTTTATTCAAATTAATCTATTACGGGTATATGAACACTCCCGGTGGTTCATTTATTGTCTTCTACCGGTAGACTTTCTAACGTTTTCGAATCCCATAATATTTTACATTTCTCCCTGCAACCGCTCATTTTTAATTATGGTACAACTATTATTCCTTCTCGTTTCCAAATCTTGATTTTTATTTTTCTATTCCATCGGATCTTCGCCTCTCATCCTCGGTTTCTTGAATTTTCTTTTTCGCAGCGTTCAACTCTCTCTGTAATTTGTTTTCTACATTTTGAACACAGTTTGCTTTTCTCGTCGCTTTCTCTTACTTTTTCATCTTCTCCGTTCTATCTACTTTACCCTTCTTTTTTTGATTATCTTATTTTAATGCTTCTTCATCGCTGCTGAACGTTTCTCCTTCTATTCCTTGCTTTTACTAATGTATTTCCCTTCACCCTATCGTACATTATTCATCCTTTATCTCATTTTCCTCCCGTTATAATGGTTGCTTGGATCCTTTCTGTTTGCCCATCTCCGATCGCGTAAAGATCTGATTCTGCTTTTCTTCCCTTTCCTAATTCTTGGGCGAATGTCCTTGTCACCTCCTCCCGCTAAAAGAATATATCACTGTATAAAAAGAGAGAAAAACCTGAAAATTTAAATTGGTATTAAGACACAGACGAAACCGGGAACAACAATATTATACGAGGGTGGTTCAAATATAAACCGGAATTTCGTCATAAAAATTTTTATTTTATACTTACAGTGCTCATATTTTTTACAATTTTTCGAGATAACCCCCCTCGCACGCTACGCACTTTTTCCACCTCTCCGGCAATTTTTTTATTCCTTTTTCGTAAAAATCTCGCCGCTTGTCACATAGCCATTTGCGCACGAACGATTCCACCTCATCGTTGCTGTCGAAACGTTGTCCACCAAGTGCTTCTTTCAACGGGCCAAACAAATAATAATCACAAGGCGGCGACAAATCTGGACTGTAAGGAGGATGTTCAAGTGTTTCCCAGCCCAATTCGGCCAATGTCTCCATCGTGAGCCGAGCGGTATGTGGCCGCCTGGCGTTGTCTTGAAGCAGTATCGCACTACGGATCGGAATTTCGCGCCTTTTTGTTCGATAGGCCGGTTTGACTGTGTTTTTTAGGAGGTTACTGTAATACTGCGCCGCCGTCACAGTACGTTGTTCAGTTAGAAAATCGACTGCGATCACTCCCTTCATGTCCCAAAACACGGTACACAACACCTTCCCAGCTGACTGTGTAACCTTCGCTTTGACTGGCGCTCCCTCTTTTTTCTTCCGCCACTCCATAGACGAGCGTTTACTCTCCGGCGTACAGTAGTGTACCTAAGTTTCGTCCGTGGTGAATATTCGCCGCAATAAATTCTCTCCTTCCTCGCTGCAGGAGACGCGTACAAACTTCCCAACGAGTGAATTTCTGTTCAAAATTCAGAAGTCTTGGCACCCATCTGGCTGCAATTTTGCGATAGCCTAGCCGATCATGAATTATTGTCTCAATACTACCTATGCTGATGGCCAATTCGTCGGTCATATCGCGTACACGGACGCGTCGGTCAGCCAAAATGAGTTGTTCGCGATGGCTTTGACGTGTTCATCTGTAATGCTGGTTTTTGGGCGCCGCGCATGTGCTATGTTTGACACCACTTCACGTCCTTTTCGAAACGCGGAACACCACTCGTACACTTGAGTTTTGGAGAGACACTCATCGCCGAACTGTTCGCGTAATTTTCGGTAAATTTCCACGGATTTTACGTCGTCTTTGACTAAAAAACGAATAATGATGCGTTGCGCAACAGACGACACTGGTACTTCTTTTTCACTCATGGCTCTAACTACACTAAAAAGTGAGCTTACGACGCGGTTCTAATTGCTCTACATAACAAACCGGTCTAACTGCCAGTGCAACCGCTTTTTCCACAATAAATTTTTCGCGCGTTTATTTAAAAATTCCGGTTTATATTTGAACTACCCTCGTATTTATGAGAAATATAAATCATTTTTCGCGCCTGTCTATTTGTCGGTACGCGCTTCTATGCGGAATTACCGAACCGATGTTGTTTCTACGTTAAGTAAACATTTTTATGACAGCTGTATATTACTCTGCATTTTATCTTTACTATTTATTTAACTTAAAATTAAAATGACTTGAAATTTCTTTGTTTCGTCATTAGTAATTTTTAAATATTCCCGAGATGGCGAAGTAAGTTTTCTGTAAAAGTTTCAAAACTTTTAGTAAAAAGATTTTTTTTTTTTCATTCATTTGTATAAAAATTGCAGACCAGTGCCAAAATTTAGAAATAAATTGCAGCGAATACTTCTATAATAAATCTTTTGTTTTTAATTTGATATAGCGTTAAAATTCGACATTGTTTACACTGCTGTTTCAATGTAGTACACAATGATTTTTTGATTATTTATTTTTGGAAGTGTCTTATTCCAATGAGAAAACTGTATTAAAATTTGCGCGGCAACTTCGACATTAGTCCCGAAAAATAAACCGATTTGTTTGCAGTAAATCTAAAATTTAAAAAAAAGAGAAAATGGTCTTTTTGACTCTTATTGAAAATGAAAAAAAGAACCTATTATATGCTTTACATATATATATATATATATATTTATTTATTTTTACTCAGTTCGCGGTATTCAATTAAAAAATATGTTTTTTAGATAAAAAACATAAAAGACAAAGAGATAAGAAATAGAATAATTGATTTTATTTGTTTTTCGTTATTGATTTAAAGACTCTCTTACACTATCACTATCCGTCGTTGAATATAACAACAGAATTTACTTAAGTAAAATTCGAAATGTTTAAAGTAAGTAGACAGAACGTTATGTACACATTTTATTATCTCTTAATGAGCATGTTACAGAACTGAAATGTAAAACATTCCAATGCATAGCGTTTTCATTTCGATGTATTAGTTCGCATGATTATTATTATACTTCAGAAAATTTCAGTCGCCGTGCAGCCCATGCTCCTATTTCGGTTTTGCTTTCAGAAGGAAATATATTTGTTTTATTTGCTTCCAAATACCTGAAAAGGATAGAGAAAGAAAGCTTGTCTCTAATCGTTCTTTGATATAACCTGTCACTCCATATGTCTTTCTATTCTTCTAATATTTTGTGTTGGGTGAATGTCCTGCGCTGACGTGCCCGTAAAATAAAAAAAAATAAAATAAAATAAAAAATCTACCCAAAGAATAGCTTATCATCAATATCAGACAACATCATTAGGCTGGGGAAAAAATGTGTGGTCGTTTTAAATCTTCCTATTTCTCGAACATCGCCAGTATGCTTTTCAAGTTGTCATCCGTTAATTTGTAATATTACACTGATCTGCTCATGTTTTTCATTCGGTCGTAGTCTTTTGTTTTAAATATTTAAAAAGTATATTTATTAGATTTGTATTATTTTAATAAGGCCCTTCTAGGTTCGAATTTCACTGCGCCCACTGAAAATATTGTAATGTGTTAATACCCATAATCAGTGGGTCTTTTGATTTTGAAGAAAAATAAATAAACATTGCCTAATATATTTTGTTGTTAACATTTACCCTCTGAATAGTACTCTTCAATCTAATGAAAAGTTCTTAGTAAATTACCGCGCCTTTAAATAAACATTTACGTCTATGTTAGCGTTTTATAAGTAAACCAATTCAGATATTATTAATTTTGCGATTTCTCCGTATAATTCAAAATTTCTATAATAGAAATGATTCAGAATTCTAACAAATTAGCGTTATAAAAATTATTTTACTATTACAATGTTCCTGTGAGGATGGTCGTCTGACTAATACGAATTAACTAACAGTTATAACCAGTATTGATTAACTCTATTTCGGTTTATTATTTTTACACGACAATAAATGTAATGCGGTAGTCAAGAGAATAATATTGATGGATGGAAATGTAGTGAGAAACCTGCCGGAAGAAGAGCAAAGCCGAACTAATGGGAGAGTGATCAGAAAAAGATCGGATTATATAATCGGTAGAGCGGGAAGGCAGAGGAGATACAATAGCCTGCAGCACGCTCTGAGAATCTGCCAGAATAAGGATATTGTGGGAGGCGCGTGAAGATCTGATGAAGAGAAGTGCATGCAAGATAACAATGGACTCGGTGCAGAAGATTGAACGGAAGGAGGGAAGTTTAAAGGATTCAGAGTGATTTAAAGAAGGACAAACAAAGACGTTGCGCTAATTCACTTAGTTCCTCGGAACCGTCAGTGTAGATTGCAATGTGGTTAGAAAAATGAGAATTTAGTGTTTGTAAAAATTCCGCTCTGACGACATGTGGTGCAGAATGAATGGGTTTAGAAGGAACAGGAGAATAAAAGCAGTTAATTGGATGAAGGAAGGAAGAAAAATTGAAGGAAAAATATGAAAGCTATTCATCAGAGTAGACATATATGTATATGGTGAAAATTGAAGGAGCCGGGCAGAGGCAAGAGACAGAATTTTGATAACCTATTGAACTAATAAAGGAGCCAATTACGTGAGATGAGGGAATAAGAAGAAATAAGTGAGGAAGAAGAGTTGACCAAACGCTTAATGAGGAAGCGGTAATTAGTACGGAAAAGACACGGCGAAGTGGCTGATTCGGTACGACTTGTATCCGATTTATATTTGAGGGCAGGGCCGGAACAGCGCTGATCCACGTATAAAATTTTTTTTTCAGCTCAGCTTTTACCTTTTAACCGTTTAGATTGTGCACTTATCAATATCTACAGTGCGCATTCATTTACTTCATATTAATTAGTTTTTCACGTAGTTTCTACATTTCTTCGTTATTCAATTTTATAAATTGTTTTGTAAGTGTCACACTTTAGGAGCAGCGCGTGGAGCATTGTGAAGTTTCGATTCAGAACGTACTAATTTCAATAGTATCGATGAAAGTATCGCTAAATCTCCATTACTTTTCTAAATCCCCCCCCCCCGTATCCAATTATCGATTAAAGATTAGGTATATAACCACCCGGATGCTACTAGAATTCGGAATGAAGCGATTCTTGAACCTGTGAACTTCGGTTTTGAGTTAACTTGGATGTAAAATAAAAAAGTAAAATAAAACGTAATAAAAATGAAAAACAAATAAAAATGTTATATGAAAAAATGGAACACGTTACGTATTGTTTTTAAACTTATTTAATTTATAATTCGTGTGATGATTTTACTGTTACAGGGAATTATATTTTTTTTCTTTTTTCTGTTACCGGCCGTGCAACGTGGATTTTTTCACGTTGAATTAATGAGAAAAAAAAATTAGGATAAGAATTTTGTATTATCATGTATTTCCGCGTTTCGTTTAATTATTTTCATTCTTACTATAATCAGTATCGTAAGATGCCCCAACCAGCGCCAGCCGAAAAAAGTTGGACGGCAAAACTATACCGAAACCGAAAGAAAACAATATAGCCACTGGGAATAAATCTGTAGGCAACAATATTAAGCTTAACATAGATATGCATAACGCATCTACACAGATATTGCAGACTACGCTAAATATTCGTGTAAATCGGAATGATACGCTGTCCGAGTGACTGGTTGGTTCTTATCTGACTAACCGCAACCAGATAAGAACCAACCAGTCACTCGGACAGCGTATCATTCCGATTTACACGACTATATAATATAGCGTAGTCGCTTTTAACAATAATAATTTAAACTGTTTATCTGTTTCAAACGTTATTTTTTTTTGCTTTTTTTATTTATTTATTTATTTATTTTTTTTTGGGGCCTGATCAAATACAGTTCATTTGGCCAGGACGTTATTATTATCACCGATATATGAACCTCCGCGTCTCAGACGAGAGAACTAAATATAATCAACTGTTTCCCGCTTGACATATGCCGGCTAAATAACTAAACACACTGACGTTTACCGCTACTACCGAAAAACACGACACTGTAGCTTGCGAGCAAGCGACGATAAACACACCAGCTAAACGAAATAATCATTTGCAAAAAAAGACACCTTTTGCTAATAACTTAAAATACGTCTCATCTAAAACCGAAAAATAACTTTGTTAAATCGATTTAATTAACGCCGACAGAGCAACGAGGACCACTAATTTTCCCTTATTTGCGCACACTATCCGCAAATATTTCGTTACATTGGAAGACTTAGTCGAAGGTGTTCTGAATATCTTGGCCGTATCACGCTTAATTCTAGACCGCGTATTCATTTTCTCAAAAACTAAACTATTCCCGATAAATTTTTTTGTAAAAACGGTAATAAAGCGCGGCAGCGTACGAAGAAGTCCAGCCAACAAGCTCGTACTATGCAGTGTCTCGGCTACTATTGCAAATGAAATAATCAGCAGACACCTTACTTCTGTTTTCTCATTAAAATTACCAACACCTGTATCCGTTCTGCGTGTCAATCTACCAGATGCTGAGTTCAGACGCATTGTCAGCTGACTATATGTAGCAAATAAATTGTAATAATTGAGCGTCGGATATTTGTACAACGAGAAGACCGTGGAAAACTTAGTAAAACTAAACAGCATCAAACCTGAGAATCAATTAGAGAATCACGGGAGTGTGGAAACAAAAACGTGACGAATTTAAACAACACACCGTTGACGCTGCTTTTATCAGACTAGATGTAATATTGGACATGGGGAGTTAGCTAATCTAAACAGAAAACACACTATTCGCCTAAACCAGATTTATTTCCCGAACAACTCTAAATACCTTGTACTGCTCAACCAACTTCCAAAAAATCAGCATATACTGCTACCAAGCAACAGTAAGTCGACACGAAAGCGAAGTGTAATTATACCTTGAGAACTTCGAACAGTTCTACGACCAAAACTCTCGTTAAACGAAACTCTATAACAAAAGCTATGACTACTCGGGAAATAACCTGAAAGATGAAGAGATTACTTGATAATAATCAATACACCATTTCGTTGTGCATTATTTACCGGAATATCAAAATTTTGTGAAAAATATATAGTCGTCGACTTCAGCCACATAAAATTTACGCGTGACTACACAAATTATCAAATGTGATTCTGGAAATGAGAAGACTAAAATTGAATTTACTTGGCCTCAGCGAGGTAAGATGGCCTGGAAATGGAAAGATCGCAACAGGGAATACGACAGTGTATTATTCAGGTGACAAAAATGGAAATCATCATAGAAGAGTCGCTATAATAGTTGATAAAGAATGGCATAACAAACAACGATCGAATAATAGCACTTAAGATAAAAGCACAGCCAGTGAATATAAACATTATACACATATATGCACCTACAACTGAAGCAACTGTGGAAGAGTTTGGAGAATTTTACGTGGATATTGAAGCAGTACTAAAAAGCTGTAAGAAACAAGAAGCCACATACATCATAGGGGATTTCAACGCCAAAGTGGGAAATGCAATTACAAAAGAGATAACGGGACCATTTGGATTGGGAGTCAGAAACGACAAAAGGCATCTCTTAGTACAGTTTTGCCAACAAAATGACTTAACTATTATGATACTTCAAGTTACCACCGAGAAGGCTATATACATGGAAATCTCCAGCCGATACACCGGGAACTGATTTTATAATTGCCAATAAGCGTTTTAGAAATGGCGTATTATCTGTAAAGACCATGCTAAGTGCTGATGCGAATACAGACCACAACCTGCTACAAGCAAACATACGCATAAGAGTAAAGAAAATCCGAAAAACTAAGAAAATAGGATTTGATCTACAAATTCTACAGAACCATGAAATATGGGAAAAAATAAAAGAGCGGGTGAATGATCAAATACGAAATATGAGAGGCACTGGAAATATTGAAGAAGACTGGAGACAAATAAAATCTGCAATTAATACGATAACAAAAGAGCAACTTATAAAGAAACAAAACAGAAAACACAAGAATTGGATGACCAGCGAAATATTAGACCTAATGAAGTATAGAAGAAAGTGGAAAAATAACCCGCTTAAATATAAAGAAATTAACAAAAGCATCAGAAAAAAGATCATACATGCAAAGGAAGAATGGTTGAATGAACAGTGTAAAGAGATTGAGCAATTACATAGCAAACATGATGAATTTAACATACATAGGAAGATTAGAGAAACGACGCATACATATAAAAAAAGACATATAAAAGTACTGGAACTAATGGGAACTGACCGAATATTAATGACAATAGTAAAAAGAAGGAAGATAAAATTTTTTGGACACTTCACGAGAGGTGAAAAGTACAAATTACTACAGACAATAATAATGGGCATGATAGAAGGAAGAAGAAATCCGGGAAGAAGAAAGACCGCTTGGATAGATAATATAAAAAAATGGACCGGAATTAAGAGAACAGAAGATCTAGTCAGAATAGCAAAAGATCGTAATCAATTTCAGCAGATAATCCAATCCATACATTATGATTAAGCAATACCCGAATCGGGTGGCACGAGAAGAAGAAGAAGACACAAGCGAGCACGAAGATTTATTGCAGATGCTATCTTCGCGATAGCCTAGTTGATAGAGCGCTTGACTTCTGTTATGGAGGTCACGGGTTCGATACCGAGCGACGACGAACTTATTACAAGAATTAAATAAATAAAAATAATCGCTAATAATCACGTGGAAGGCAATGGCAAACTACCACGTACAACATCATATGCGCGCTAGGTCAGTACACAGCAGACCCACACGGGACTGCACTGGTAGCGCGATAAATCAAACGATTACTAATCAGTTCCGAATGTAGTCTTGCGTATGTACACCTGCGTTGCATATAAAAATTGCCTAGCACACTATGCCTGTGTCTGTACAGCTGAGATGTACGAATAGGTAGTCGCCGACGCTCAGGAATTAAGTATGGCGCTATAAAGAAGAAAAGAAGAAGATCTGTGACCAATACTTGATCGCAGTGAATATAAAGAAGAGACTATTATAAAGTGTTTGAAAAACGCGACTGCAACTTTTCGATGAGTTTTTTATTTCCTGTTTTAAAACCAAATTTAACATTTGCAAAAATTGGAAGGGAAATAGAAGGAGCGAAAAATTCTGTAAGAGACATACTTCAAGACCATCTTGCAGTCTTCATTCCACACAATGAGGAGGACGTTCTGGGTTTTTTTAACAGTTGGTCGGATAGGAGGAGAAACATGAGTTACGGCAGAGAAGATTGATTCAACGAAGAAGTTATATTCGAAATAGCGGTTTAAATTAGAAGGAATTAAAGAGAGTGAGGATTCAGAAAATGGTCCGATCTACTTTAGAGAATTTGGGAGAATTGAAAGGTTTAGCAGCAGAAGGAAAATCGTTAAAAGAAATGATGATAAGCGTACGATCACTTCTAAAAGTGATGCCGTTTAGAGTTGACCATGAATACTTGAGACTAAGATTAGGAATAACAGGTCAATAGAGTTGGAAGACGAAGGACTTTTGCGGCAAGTAGACGAACCATCATTAAGGAGGATTAAGTCATCTTGTAAGGTAAAATTTTCAAACTATTTTATTGTTGTGCACATTACAGTTGTAAAGGGAGGTGAGCGAGCATTAACGGGCTATAATAAAACGAAAGGAGGAGAATAATAAATGATAGAAAAAAGAAGTTATGTGAATCATAGTTAGGAAGAATGCAAGCCGAGATGAGATTAAATGTTTGTCAGAAGTTGTTTAGGTATTGTTATTTTGACACAATCTAGACTAAACGGATTAGGTGGCACAAGAGAATAGATATTAGTTAAAAAATGAAAACATAATTTCTGATTAAAATAGTTGGACTACCATATTCGTCTCTGCGACTGGAATTAATTAAGGAGAAAACCCGTAAATGTTAACGTTAGAGGAATCTTTTAGCCGAGTTTTTGAAAGCAGCGCAATGCTTGTATTGATTCAATAAGCTCTTAAAAAATTTTGATTCACTTTAAAGATATTCCACTGTGATGTTTTAAGGTAACAACGGGAGAAACGAGAAATACAAAAAATAAGGGAATAAATGAAAAAAGTTGAATGTGAGCGCTATCAAGATAATAGAACAATAATGGAAAGCAAATTAATTTCATGCCCACGGATTTAGAGTTTGCGGTAGAATTCTTGAGGAGACCAAACCTAATGTTACATGTAAAACATCTTGGGTAGAGAACGTCATATCAAGAGCATATTTGAAATCCTCGGTGAGGATTAATGTAACGTTACATTGTGTACTAAAAAAAAAATAAATTACACGTTCAATTTGCCACTGTCCACTTACTAGTGAAAGAGTATTATGCGTCATTCTCGTAGGATTTTCTTTCTACCTTGTTCAAATGATTAAACATCTATTATGTCCTATTCTCAATCTGATTATAGTTCCCCCATGTATATGTTTCGAGATTATCAACTCCCTTTTAAACCACGATTACTTGTTAACAGTTTTTCTATTCCAGCGGATACATTTTTCTTTAAAGACAGGTGTGTATTTGGAAATTTTTCCTATTACTTTGTAAAAACTTGATATCTCTGGCGGCTGAAAGAAAATCGCTTCAATCGCGATTAACGGTTTGGTACTCATTATTTTAATCAATCCGGGTTCCAAGTGATCATAAACGTGTCTTCTTATAAAAGACATTTTGAGTTTGATATATTTCCATCATCATTTACCTAAGTCAGTTTATATAATACTCTGAAAATACCTGATAGAATTTAACCTAAAAACGTTTTAGAACATTCTAAACATTTTTATACGGCAAATATCCCACCTAAAGACCCAGTACAGAATAATAAGCAAAAGTTTAGGTTGGAAAATGCACTGTAAAACTGTTTTTTTTTTTTTTTTTTTTTTTAGATTTAATCGGTTTAGAAATCACGATAATTATTTAAATTGTAAATGTTTTAATAATACTAAACCGTCTAGGAAACGAAAGATTAATTTTGTGCAATTCATTTGAATCTAACTCATTGTCAGTGTGTGTGCAGTTAACAAAACCGTCCGATTGTCGCATATTCCTAATTCAGAGTATTTATTAAAGTTTATAATTATCGCACTTAGAATAGTTGTGCAACTCAGCTGGTCACAATTCAAAAGGATACATCATGGTTTTTCAGTTTTCAGAGAAAATTTATCTACAGAGCAGTTCAGTGAAAATTTTACCGCAATTTCTAAGTTCTTAACAGGATGCGAAGGTACTCGTCTCACAATGTCTACGTCATCGAGCGGCAGAGCCCTGTTTTGCATTATTTAAAATTTAGCTGTTTCCGATTTATCTAAATTTTGATATCGAGTCAATTTTTTGCGACTCTTTGTATTACTGTCTCATTGATAACAATGAAGACGGGGATCTATATTCCGCCCTGATCCTTCAAGAACTGTTTACTGAGGCTTTTCTCGCACTATTTATATATACATGCAGTAATTTCTTATTTCTTGCTAGTATATCACAATTTTTACATACTTTTCGGTTGCATCTTTAAATACTGTAGATTTGTCATTTATTCTTCATGCAGTCTCACTTTTTCTCATTATTACCGTTCTTTAAGTCTTTCCCCTACCAATGTGAATAGGAAGCTTGTGTTTAAATATCCTTCGTAAGAGGTTGTTTAGGGGTTCGGTCATGAATTTTTTTTCTATGTCTTTGTAGTATATCACGTATAAACACAGGCTAATAAGGAGGTTCTTCATGTGGTAATACCTTTTTATGAATAAATTTTTCCTCCTAATAAAGCTGTCAGTTTTTTTACCGTGAAAATAAATCCTGGCCTGAAAATTATTTTAGTTAGTAGTAAGTCGAGTTAATATCGATAAATGGAATAACAATTTTTGTCAGATTACTTTTAACGTATTCTCAGTTCCTGGAAGTGATCACGCACTGTCAATGCTGTATTGCTAGCAGTATATTATTGGACGCTTCGTTTGGCAGACTAAATTAACATACGGAGTGCGGCAGCATAACTCCCCTGTTTAAAATTTGCCACTTTTTTTCTACTAAATTTCGTTAAAGAGAAATAATAAAGCAGAAAATCGAAATAACATACTCTAGATCCCCCATTGGGGCAATATGTATGCTTCTTTCCTTCTGGCAGTTTTATTTCGATTTTCTGTTATTATTTATCTTTAACGAAATTTAATAGAAAAAAAGTGGCGCATTTTAAAAAAGGATGTTAAGCTGCCGCACCCTGTATTTACGTGCCCCAAATTCCAATTTCCTAAACTGATCTTTCGTTTCTCCTTTTTAACACGTCACTTTCATAATTAAACTTGTCTGTCCAAATACACGCCCAAAGTATTCGGCACGGATTTGTCATATACATTAATTTTTTTGTTAAATAAATAGAATTAACTTTTTAGGCAAGTGCATTTTTTAATGCATTTATTTGTTAATAATTTTGTATCCATTTTTATTTCCTCCTAAAGGAGAAAACTTCGTAATAGTAAAATTTCGAGTTTCGTAAAAACGTATCAGAAATTTGCTTGAAGGTATAACGAGTCGGAATTTACGTTTTTATCAAATGTCTGTATGAATGTGTGTGCGTGTGTACACGCGCAATAGATGCGCACACACTATTCTTTTATGCAAATCTTCGGTTTAAATTTGCTGAAAAATTCATTATTTAAAATTATATATATATATATATATTTTTTTTTTTTTGGTATCGAAAATTCTACCCATATTTAGTTTTGTTTACATTAATATATGTTAAACCGTGAATTCAAAATTAAATTAAATTAAAGAAAATTTAGTTATTCTATAAAACTGATAATTTTGTTACTTCCGAAAAGGGTCCTTAATATTTCCGTAGTCCCGGACCTATCATACACTTAATCCGGGCCTGTTACTGGTTGTTTATCCGTTATTATAATATTTTTCCTAAAGCGAATAACTTCATGAAGGTCAATTTAGCTTTTGTCTTCTCGCTCACCACAGAGAAGAGCTGTAGGCTTTGTTGTACGCTGTCACAGCTATCATGGGCGTGTCATTAGCGAACAACGCTCTTGTCCCATGGAAATTATGAAACCGGTCCAAATCATGCACCGTGGCAGAAACACTATTTCAGCTCGTACCGAATATTTCAGTATTCGAGTTTAATGCAAATCTGTTAAATTTAAAATAAAGTCCGACAAATAATATTCACTATTACAATTTTACCAATATAATATAGAGAGACAAGAGAAGTTAAGATAATTTCATAATTACCCATGTAAAATTTAAAACACGAACATGGCACAATTCGTTAAAATTTCTAAATATTCGTACCACATCTTTTTTAAATCAGCGTATTCGATGCATACATATGCACTTAAGCGGGCGACACTCGGCCTAAGAGACAGGAACAAGCAAAGAACCTGTGTAATCAGCGAAATTACAAACCGCCGGGTATGCAGGCTTGGGAGCCCGTGATAGCAATATCCCGAAGCGAACAACTGTTTTTCACTATTAATATCTAAATTATTATTTGGAGAATCTGACCAAATCTTTTTACTATTATTATTATTATTATTATTATTATTATTATTATTAAAATTATTACTGAGATTTATGTTTAGCTCAGCATGCGATTTTATGATAAACTCTTGAAAAGCACTTTACATTTTCAACACATTCTGCGGATTTTTGATGTTTAATTATCGATGAATGCAGAAAAGACTGAATAACATAAACCGGGGAAAATAAGTACACGTCTTAATTGAGAAAACCTACAAAAATTCGGCAAATATCTCGTATTTATTTCGAATGTAAGCGTGTAAATGTACTTTTATCATTGTTTGCGGTATCTTCATGAAGTGTAGGGAATTTTCATTTACGACATATAATCTCTAACGTAGTGCTGTAGTAATATCGACTAACTTCTTCGAAACCGGCTCTTTTTGCTCATAGTAAAAATCTTGAAAATACGCCGGCGTAAGCGAAAAGTAGTAGTATACCCTAAGTTATAAAAAAAGACCTATGCGTCTGCTCGGAGCGCATTATGCAATGTCGCCTCGCATCGGCGAAAAAGGAAGGAAAACTGATTTTTTTTGTTCCTTTTAGTTCGATTTTATATTGTCGGTCTGCAAGAGTCACAGGTCACGAGGGGAGATTAATGCGATATTTTTTATTCGAAAGTTTAAAGGGGGAGCTGGGATTTCCGTATTCTAAAAAGAACTGAAAATAAACATCGCTTAAAATAGATTGACTTTGTAAGAGAAACAAATTGATTTCTCGTTTGAAATATTGCAGCCGAGAACTATTATCGAAATTAAAATGGAAGAATAGATTTGAATAGAGCGGCCGTCGAGAGAGGCTGTCAGTCGTATTCGCGTCTTCAACGTTACCGGGACCAGTCTTAAAGGAAGACCGGATAACTTGCAAGGCCGTTCTTAGTTCGGTTCTGCAACAAAAATAGTTTTTGGTCGTCCGAATTAAGATGGAAATTTCGATAAATTAAACTTCCGCCAATATTCATTCGGTTTCTTCGTCATTCAGTTAATTTTCTAAACCAAAATAATGTTACGTACCGAACATGTGCCTATAACAGAAAATTGAACTACCTACCCATCAATCGATCTCGTGTACATATATATATATATATATATATATATATATATATATATATATATATATATATATGTATATATATATATCAATGGCGAATCATCAGGTACTTCTAGTCATACGGCAATAAAGCAAACTGAAACAGAAAGTAATCCGTCAATACTTCTTTTGTAGCAAAGATTAACCTGGGAGGGCCAAAGAGACATTTATCAGATTTCCAGTAAAAACTTGCAAAATCGTTGCGAAGAAAAATTCTCAGTGTGTCAAACGCCGATCGCCCAGTCAGTGTTAAGTAATAGTTGAATTCCAATCTGATGATCCGCTCGTTTTCCTTTTATGTTCACCGGGCTCTACAAGTACTTTTCCGACATTAGCGAGTCACTAAGAGCGTTTTGTAAAGCATACAGACTACAACAGCGTAAATGGCCAATTAGATTGATTAGCAAAGCAGGTAGTTTTCGACCCAGGGACTAGCGCATTATACACTGTACATTATTCATCGTAAAACTATGACTGGCCACCGCTATTTTACCGTAGCGAAATGTCCTTCATAATCATAAATACGCTTCGCAAAAATCGGTAGATTATGACAAATATAAAAATGATAGTACAGCAAACTAGCAAAATTTGATTGACAATTTAGTTTCAAGCAATATAGTTCAACATTTTTAAGATTTCGTACACACATAATGTGTCCTAATAAGATGGTTCAGAAACGACCAAAATATTCGGTTAAAATCGACCGATCATCGTTCGAACATTGTGAATGATGATTGAAGACGATGAAAAACGTAAAATCGAAAGAAAAAACAAACACCTAGAAAACATTGAATATTTCATATGTGTCCGAATTACTTGTTAAAAAAAGTGGTACTTAATCTTCGAATAATTAAAAGAATAATTCACGAACGGCTTTTTGACTTATTAATTCCGATATTGGATCATAAATTACGGTTAAAGTTCTCTTTAAGGCATTTTAAGTTGAACATATTAATTAATGGATTTACCATTTCTGCACTGTACATACATTAAATTACCCGGTACCAAACACAACAGAAATATCTCTTTAAGGCAATCTGTAACTTCAAGTTAACCAATTACCCCGGCCGCCAAAAAACCGTCAAGAATATAATATGGAATTTAAAACGACCTCAAAAGTGATGCTTAAAAAATCCATAAGTAATCAGCAGATAATCCTGTAACAATGAAATTCAAAATATTAAAACGCAGAAACTATTTTAATAAAATCAAAAGATTACGGTTGAAAAGTTATTTAAACAAAATCAGCAAAATAAACGATGTTCACGTAAGTAAATAGTCCGAGTAAAAAAGTTGAGAAAACCGAAACGTATCTCAAACACGTTCATAAAGAGGACCGATTTATAGGAAAACTATAGCCGAGCTGCCAACTTTATATTTAAAGCCTCGGGGCACCGAAAGCTCGAAAGTTTTGAAAAAAATATTTTTTTTCCCCCAGCATCCGATATTTCGATGGAATTGTCGGGAACGAAACTGTATTTCATTTCCATAATGAAACTTTCGGAATTGGTAAGAAGTTCGAAAATGACGTGTCTCTCTCTCTCTCTTTTAGTGGCGCGAAAAATCAGATTCCTTAAGCAAAACAAATAGTCAGAAGTGACTAAATCATTGTAGCCGATTTTTGAGAAAAGTAATGTAAACAAGTTCAGTCAAGCATGATGTTTCATGCGCTAAGGATTCCGTATGTAAGACTATAATTTACGTTTACACAACACCGAATTCGAAACCGAGAAATTTGATTTTTCGCGCCATATCCGACATTTTTCACGCTTTTTTAAACTATTTGCCAATATCGAACATTTCGTTAGAGAAATGAAATACGGTTTCGTTTCCGACAAATAGCTTTGTTTCCAATAATATATCACACGCCTGGAAAAAAAAAAAAAAAGAAGTATTTTTCTTTAAAAATTTCAAACTTTCGGCGCTCCGAGGGTCTAATTTTAACCCGAATGTTCCAAACTAGAGAAATATACGGCTTGTTCAAAATTTTTAGCTATAATAATCTCGTAGCAAAGGAGGGGGGAAACGCGTCATTTTTTTCGTCTTTTGGAACCTTACACCAACATTGAAAGTTCCGTTAAGGAAATTTTTTTTTTTTTTTTTTTTTACACGTATATTTCAGTACAATCTTATTATAGTAAATAAATTAGCACTACTTTTAAAACAGTGTTACAACTTAATCTAACTAATTTGTAACATGAGCAGAGTAGAAACTATGTACAATTACATAACTCCTAATATACAGATATATACATAATCATACGCGCATATAAATACTCACACGCACGCACACCAAGTATATGCCCATATCCACAAAATACATACCTACGAATATATTACAGAATAAATTAGGTGACTAGTTCATAAGGCTTTGTGCGCTTAAGGCGCCTTAAGTCATCATCGGAAAGTAGCAGTTCTAAAGCCTCTAGATTTGGGTGACTGTGAAGTCGGTATTCGTGCGCTTCTGCAATATAACGTATGACTTCATCGATCCATGGAATATTTAAATCGGAATGTATTTCTTCGTTTCGTTGATACCAAAAAGCTCCAGTGATGTTTCGGAGACACTTATTTTGAGCGCGCTGAATAATCAACCGATTGGATGTCTTTGCACAGCCCCAGAGTTGAATACCATACATCCATATCGGTCTGATGATTTGACAATAAATCAAACGCTTATTGGACAGATTGAGTTTAGAATAACGCCCAATCAGCCGACAAATCTCTTAATTTATGCATGGTTTGTTCCTTTTTCATTTTGACATGCGTCTTCCAATTCAGCCTGGAATCTAAATGCATACCCAGGTATTTAGCAGAGTCCGATCTCGGAATAGGAAGACGATCAAGATATATAGGACAGGTCTTAGATTTACGAAGCGTAAACATAACATGCACTGATTTTTCTTGATTAATCTTGATCTTCCAATCACATGTCCATTTGCTAATTTTTTCTACTGCATGTTGCAAGTTAGTCGTAGCCAATTCTGGGGAATTGCCAACTGACAAGATGGCTGTGTCATCTGCAAAGGTAGCAGTAGTCGTCTTGGCTGTTGTTGGAATGTCAGCTGTATACAATAAATACAGAGAAGGTCCTAAGACACTACCCTGTGGAACACCAGCCTGTATTGGATGAAATTTGGACTTTGCTTCTTCATAAGAAACTCTGAAGGATCTATCAGAGATATATGATTCAAGAAGTTGGCACATATTTTCCGATAGCAGGTTGCTCATTTTATAGATCAGCCCTTCGTGCCAGACTCGATCAAAAGCTTGCGATATGTCTAGAAAAACCGCCGGACAGTATTTTTTTTCTTCAAAGGCTGTTTCAATTAGCTTAGTTATACGATGCACTTGGTCAATCGTAGAGTGCTGATTGCGGAAGCCAAACTGATGATCTGGTATCTTTAATAAGGGCTTGAGTCGCTTAAGGAGTAGTTTTTCAAATAATTTTGATATGGAAGGTAACAAAGAGATTGGTCGATACGAAGTTACTACTTCTGTTGGTTTCCCAGGTTTCGGTAACATGATGATTTGAGCGATTTTGAAACATTTTGGTACGTATCTCATTCTGAAACAGGCATTAAAGAGATATGTCAGCATGATAATTCCTTTACGTGGTAATTCTCTAAGCGCTCCAGGTGAAATTTCATCGATTCCAGGAGCCTTTTTGGGATTCATATTATTATCTAACTCTTGTGCAACTTCAAGAGGAGTTACTGGTTTTATTTGCTGGAAAGGTTGGTAATTTTTCGTTGTATCGATCTGGGAGTTTATATTATGTGTTGTAAAGACTGAAGCTAAATGCGAAGCGAATAGTTCAGCTTTACTGTTGTCGTCGCGAATCCACTGCCCTTGTTCATCCTTGAGAGGAGGAATATGAAGTAGTGGACGTTTGAAGCGTCGCGTTGCACGCCACAATGAATAATTTGTGTCCGCTGCAGGGCTTAAATTTTCTAAGTAGTTTGTGACGCTTTTCTGTTTGAAATCCTTGATTAGCCTATTAACTTTATTGCTAATTCGATTAAATTTTGTTTTATCCGATGGATGACGGGAGCGTTGCCATATTTTCCGTGCACGTCTTCTCTCTTTTATTAGTTTCCTAACTTCGATAGGATACAGTACTTCATTTGGAACGTTTTCTTTAAGAGCTGGAGTAGCCTGGCTAGCAGCTTTTCGCAACAAGTTGATAAAGTGCTGGGCTTGCTGTTCTAAATCACTAATATTTTTAAGCCTGATTTTAAGTTCAATTGAAGAGTCAAGGCTTTCTCTAAATTGATTCCAATTAGTATATTTATTGGTGAGATTTTGCGGAATTCTTTTTTTAATCACTACAGAACTTAGTGTCATAAGTACCGGAGTATGATCTGACGATAAGTCCGTAATTCCTTCTACTTGCACATAATTGGCAGCGATTCCTTTAGTAATGAAAAAGTCAAGGAGATCAGGATTCTTCGCGCAATCTGTTGGCCAGTAAGTAGGTTTCCGCGATGAAAAGAACTTACACGAACATATGTTGATAGCGTTGAGAAGTTCAGCACCTTTTTTTGGTGTCGTCAAACGTGACCCCCATATGGTGTGTTTTACATTAAAGTCACCTGCAAGTATAAAACGAGGACCGAGTTGATTGAAGATATCAATAAATTGACTTTTTTCAAAATTACTATTGGGCGGACGGTATGCTGCAGCTAGATTGAGGTCTGCGCCATTATAGTTTATTGCTACTACTGTGGCTTGTAGGAAATTCAATTGTATTTCTTCCTGTAAATAGTGTTTGATATTCTGTTTAATTATCACTGCTGTTCCTCCTCGTCCTCTGCCACTTGGGTGGTTAGTCCAATATGTAGTGTAGCCGTGAATTCTGATAAAACTTTTTGTTGTAAAATGTGTTTCTGAGATTAATGCGACGTCAACAACATGTGTGTTAAGAAAAGCCTCGAGTTCTTGAGCTCTCTGACTCAAGCCATTGGCATTCCAGGTTAGTATTCGAAACGAGGAGTCAGTCATTTCACTATTTTTCCTTGGCTTTTTGTGTGTTGGCTCAATGGTTTAGTTTCTAATTGAGTAACACGTATATTTAGCTGGTTAATACTAGTTTGGATACTGTGAAGTATAGCCATAACGTCGTTAATGGTTGGATCTTTTTGTTGTGGAGGAATTTGTATTTGTTCCTGTGATTTTAAATTCAATTTGGTTGCATGCGCAAATGTTTTTCCTGCTTGCACTTTTTCTGCAGGTCTGATTCGTTCCTCTCTAACACGATCTACCACTTTTTTTATAGGCTGGGACTGCGTTTTCGACTTTTGATGGACTTCGCAACCAGCGTAGTTAGCTGTATGTCCTATCATACCGCATAAGACACATTTTGGTTGGTCTTTTTTAAGTTTCTTGCACTCTTTGGTGAGATGGTTACCGGCACATTTGACACATCGAGGAGGATGAGTGCAGTAATTTTTGGTATGCCCTATTCGTTGACAGTGATGACACTGTTTGATTTTATTGTTTTTATGAGGGGGTTCGATAGAGACTTTACAATGTGCAAGATTAGTTATTTCGTATACGTTTTTATTGTTCGCTTTTGGGGAGATTTCGATTTTGAACAGTGGAAAATTCTTGATTTGCCGTCTTCCTTCTGTATCCCTATATACTTTCACTATAGGGCTTATCCGAATAATTTCATGACCAGTTTTTCTTAAGTCATTCTTTATGTCCTCATGGTCGATTGATGGCGGTAATCCACGGATCACAAACGCAAAAGGACGTTCAGATTTCGGTTGAAACGTGTGATATGTAATTCCACGTAGTAACTCATTTGACGTACTTGCTGAATTACTATTCAGATCTTTTAAAAAGGCTGTAACCGAGCGGTAATCGTCACTATCACGGACAGATATTTTAATATCTCCACTAGGAAGTCCCTTAAAGGTAGGTTCTTTTTTTGTTTGTGTGATTACTTTATTTTTAAGTAAGTTGAAGTTTTTAACGTTACTCACAAATACAGGTGGCGGAAGTGGAGTAAATTTATTTACCAGCTGATTCTCATTTGTTATGTCAGGCATAGTTGAAATATCTACTGATTTAGAGGGAGTACCGTCACGTGTCGGAGTTTGCAATTCCACACAATGTGACTGATCAATGCAGTTTAACCTTTCGATAAGCTCATTTACCTGCTTTTGCAGTTGAGCTATTTGGTTATCCTTGCTGGCAATTAATTCTTCGTACCGTGTCAGAGTAGAAGTTTCTCGTGTTTCTATTTTTTTCCTTTTGTTTTCCTTTTTTCCATTAACAGTGTTAATATCATTGTCACTGATTTGCCGTTTCGGCTTGTCATTAAGTTTTAATTTTAATGATGAAACTGTTTTATTATTTCCCGCCATCGTATAAGTTTTCTTGAGCGGAAATATTTTGTGTGCGATATATTCTTATTGAATATATGGTAACACCGTTAAGCCAATGCGCTATAACCCCCTTATCGTTTTTCGAACGGTGATGTAAAGAGAAGAAAAAAAAAAAGTAGAAGAAGATGAAGAAGAAGAAAAAAAATGAAAATATCCTCACCGACCGGAACAGAGTCCCAACGAAAAATCCGATTAGCCTCAGTTACATTACTCGGCCTTTCTAAAAACCGCGAGAACATAAATGTTTATAATAAGCAATCGCCGCTGCGAGAAATGTTTATACTAAACGGTCGTCGCCAAGAAACCACAGCATAGCACGATACCGTATGTTTTACAGACAAGCACTTTAACGAACGAGCGATGAACACAGAATATACATGTGTATATGTTGGATTTAAAACAGAGAATTAAATACGATTTCGTTCCCGACGATTAGCGATCTTTCCAACGATATACATATCATATGCACTGGAAAACAAATTAATTTTTTTCAAAACTTTCAAGCTTTCCCCAGGGACTAGAATATAATGTTGTAAGCTCGGCTATATTTTTCCTATAAGGCGGTCCTTTATGCATATGTTTGAGATACGTTTTGGTTTTCTGTACTTTTTTACTCGAGTTATTATTTATGTGAACATCATTTTTTGACTGTTTTTGGGCCCGAAATGGGGGATGTGTATATTTTTTTTTATTGCTTTTCCGAAAGAGCTTCTGCGTTCTATTTCATATTTTGAATTTCACTTTTATAGCTTTTATATTGGTGATAAGTTATGAATTTTTTAAGGATTATTTTTAAGGTCGTTTTAAATTCAATATTAGTATATATTCTTGACGGACTTTGGGGTGTTTTGCTGTCCAGGGTAATCGGTTAGCTTGAAAAGTTATAGGTATAGTTTTAAAGAGAATTTTAATTCTAATTTATGATCCAATTTTGAAGTCTACAAGTCAAATTGACCTTTTAAAATATTTTTCTCGTTTCTGAATCATCTTATCAGAATTCCGTACACATAATGCACGTATTTCCTCTAAAATGGAGCAGAGAAGAATAACAGTTGTTTCCAAAGACGAATAAAATAAATAGATCGTAAGCATATCTGTTTTGAACATTTCTGTTTTCGATTAGTAGCCGCTCTTTAGATTCATCTATACGCGTTACTTAATTAATTACGCCAATCTATGAACTTTTGTAATTATAAATAATATTCGTGTTTTGTTTACTTTTTGCCCGAAATTTACGCAATTTTATTACACAATTTATTAAAATAATAAAAAAAAGTACGTCGTTTTTATCGAAATAGTGCGGAAATAAATTTCCTAACAAGTGACCATTTTACTGAACGATTACGTTGCTGTCCTTTAAAACTTATCTTACCATCATTAATTTATCGCGTCTCTTTATTATCAGTTCAGCTATAAAGTTAATTAACCTTTTTATCGATTCGATTATTTTCTTTTCACCGTTACCGAAGCGGCTAATTTACGACATAGAATATATACTTGACCGTAACGAGATAACCACCGCGAAGGGAAAAATCATAGTGTGTTTTTAATTTTGTCAGTTTAAATTTATTTTGTAGACGATTTATTAATCTCCAAGTTCTTTATTGACATTATCGTTTTTGTTTGTTTTCCTTTTTTTCTCTTCTTTTTGCCAATTTGTTCTCCATTTCCTTCTGTTTACGCTTTTCGCCCGACAAAAATGTTAACGGATAATTCTACAATAAAATGACGCTATGTCACGTATTGGAGTACTTCGGTTATAATTTTTAATATTTTGCTAACGTACATGTAGTATTTTTTAAAAAAAAGTTTTTCACTAATATACTTCTTAGAAATTTCGAATTAACATCGATTTCTCTTTTACCTTTATTTTAATATGATTTTTTTTTTGTTTTTGTAATTTTTTTAAAATAAATTGATAATTAACAGTCGGTAATATTTTTTAACAAATTAATTAAGAAATCTAAAGAAGACGTGGATTCCGGGACACAAGGGCATCATAAGAAACGAGCTGGTGGATCTTGCAGCGAAAGAGGCCACTTCATGCCTCCCGATTCCAGACTTACCAGTACCATCATCGGACTTTTCTATAACAATCAAATCTCTGCTAAAAAAGAAATGGTCGAAGATTTGGCATGAAGTTCCTACCTCGAACAAATTGCGTTCAATCCGCTCAAATACTGAAATTTGGAGTACTTCATCAAGATCCAGCCGTAAAGAAGAAGTCATATTATGCCGTCTGCGCATTGGCCACGCAAGATTATCTCATTCCTTTTTATTAAATAACTCAGATCCCCCTACTTGTGACCTTTGCTCTGTTCCCTTATCCACTCGCCATCTTCTAGTAGTCTGCCCGAAATTCAATCTATTCCGGTCCCAATTACGTCTGTCCAGTTCCCTATCTGAAATTCTTGAAGACAATGAACAGAATGTCCAGCTGCTCTTCAGATTTCTGAGACTATCCATTATCCTCAATAACATCTAAACTCCATTCACCCGTGCCTCTGGCCAATGTTGCAGTACACGGCACGTTAATGGATACAACAACAACAACAATTTAACATTAAAACTGCTCTATATAAATCACGCTCGGTTAATTTAATAAAATGAAATAATGAATAGGCATGAATAAGAAATATAAAATAAATATAATCTGATATGTTATAAAGGGATAATCTCATCTTCAGCTGGAGAAGAAAAGAAATATTAGTAAAGATTAATGTAGGATATATTTGCTATACTTTGATCGTCTATTTTCAAATTCAGCGAAGACATGCGATCTAAATGAAAACGGGTATTCATCGATAAAACAAAGTGGGCAGGTGTTTGGCCTTCGATCCTGTTTGAGGATGTAGTCGTGGGAAAAAGACGCATGTCCCGTTCTCGGGCGATTGACTGCCGAAAACATTCTGCGTTCCGTTCCGACTGGAGGCCACCGTCGTAGGTTTCAAATCACTGAGAAAGGTCGATTGGGACATCCAGTCATGATTCCACTGTGCGAAGACTGCATCCGACAGGAAACTTCTCAAGGATAATGGACCAGTAAGCAAATAGCGGCATTGAGCACATCATGGATGACCGAGCGACCAGGTTCACCGGAATTCCGGCATGACTAGGGACCCATAAAAAAAAAAAACAACTCGACATCCTCTTCAGCTCAGCTGGTATAAGGTAGCCAGAACTTCTAGGAGACCATTGGTGATTCAAGGTGATCCGACTGGAAAGCACGTATGGACTGCAAGGAATCAGTCGCCAATAAGATTCCGAGCGGTTCGAGTCTCAGTTCTAAATATGCCTGAAGATAAAACAATACAGCATACATTTCGGCTTCGGCAATCAATGCAACGTTGTTCAATCGTATGTCCTCTGTGATTCCGTCTATTTCGAAAGCGCATGCAGCTGGGCCAACCTTGGACTTACCAGCTTTGGATCCATCAGTGTATGCTTTCGAAAATGTGGTGTATTTATTAATAATGCCTAGCGCTCTGTGCCCTCGCTGTGCTGATGGGTAATTGTTATCGGTGAGGGTTGTAATAGCTTCTACCTGAAAAGAAGCCCAAGGTGGAGGTAGTTTTGAATAGTCCATTCTGGGTGTAAAGTTAGGCTTTAAGTTATTTTGCGACAAAATTACATGGACTTCAGGTAAATTCTCCGTTGGGAAATTCAGGCTCTATAATTACGTCGCTGTGATTCTCCGCAGTCCATGAAAGCATGTCGCGGTAAGTGATGAATTTTCTGCTATAAGATAAAGGTGAGACGCCACCTAACGAACATAGGCCATTAGCTGGGAATGTACGATGGGCGCCACAAGTATCATACGAATAGCGGCGTTATTGACTGGTTCAGGCGTTTTTAATAAGGAACCACTCGCTGACGAGTACACCTGACTCCCATAATTGATTTTGCTGAGGACTACTGCTTTGTAAATATTTAGAAGAAACTTTGGTTGAACGTTAAATTTGGGATTTGACAGGAACTTGACCACCCTTAAAGATATAAAGGGTTTCTAAGTTGGTTTGATGTCCATCAAGATGCCAAGAAAAGTTGATGTTGTTTTAAAAGGAACTGTATTACTGTTCAGTTGTAGTGGTAGTGGATTATGAACGAGGCGACTGCTAATTCATAAGAACCGGAAGAAACAAAATTGAAATTTTGTTTTGTCGTTAAATCTAAACACGAATCAAGAGTATATCAATAGGGAAAAATATAAAATTCGATTCAATTCACCCGCCACCTGAACAACTGGTCTACTTCAATAACATCAGACAACAATACTCCCCAAATGTAGTCTTCCGAAATCTTTTTGTACCAAAATAATAAGGGAAATTAATCATTGCACGATCGAGTACATTATAAAGGCCTCGAATTTCTTCAAATCCATTTTATTAAACATAAAAAATTACGAATCAATACTCAATACGCTACACAACTACACGATTCATTCATTCGGGACTACTTTAAAAACTGCATCGCCATGATTTTCATCGAAACAAAACACGCAAGGAGATAGCTGTTCAAAATGTAATGAAGTTACCGCGTTAATAAAGCGCCATCCTTTATAGGCCGAAATAGACATCCGTTGAAAACTGATGGCTACACAAACTTACGCAAGTTGGTTAATAAGAGATGCTGAAGATGTTTCAAATGTTGGTAATAATGACTTTTTCTTTTACAGAAAAAGCCTTTAGGACTTTATAAGAACGAACTCAAAATACCACGAGTTATGTTCGTCATAAACCAACTTTGTAACTTTTACCTTCAAACTGACCAGAAATTAAAGAAACTCTTTTCGATATTTACGCTCCCTAAAATATTGTGCAAAATAACATTGTATTTCACTTGAAAGACGAATTATAACCAATTTAATAAAAAAAATTAAAGTAAAATCCTAGATAAACCGCTCCAGTTTAGTTCATATTACTACGTACAATGTTGTCTTTGTTTAGTTCAATCGCATAATATTTTCGTTCTTTAGTTCAATCTCTGTACGAAGAATTATTAAAAAATTTATTTTATATTTTATTGAAAAATGGAAAAATATACAAATTAGTAATTTTTAAATGTTAAAATACTTCGAATTTAAGGATAAAATTATTTTATATCTTATTAAAAAAATTAAAACATACAAATCTGTAATTTTTCGGTTTTAAAATACTTCAAATTTAATGTAAGTAATGTTTGTAATTAGTGGAATTCAGAAAAAATCTTAGTATATTATTACAAAATAAGGAAAAAAATTAACGCAAAAAATTAATAAAAACGTTGAACGCTTCACAATTTTACGTATCACCCTTGCGCAGGGGTCAAGCAAATCTGCTTTTACCGTTCCAATTTTAGTATATGTGGTTTCAAAAAATGATTACAAAATAAGAAAAAAAATAAATAAAAACGTTGAACGCTTCACAATTTTACGTATCACCCTTGCGCAGGGGTCAAGCAAATCTGCTTTTACCGTTCCAATTTTAGTATATGTGGTTTCAAAAAATTATTACAAAATAAGAAAAAAAAATAAATAAAAATGTTGAACGCTTCACAATTTTACGTATCACCCTTGCGTAGGGGTTAAGCGAATCTGCATTTATCGTTTCAATTTTAGTATATGTCGTTTCAAAAAATTATTACAAAATAAGGAAAAAAATTAACGCAGAAAAGTTAAAAGAAAGGTAACAGAAATATGCAGCGCTTCACGATTTCACATATATCATTGTTGTGTGGGAGTCAAGCTAATCTGTATTATTCCAATATTAATGTATATATTTTTGAAAAATAATTGTAAAAATTTTAATTTAACTTTAAAATGTAATATACAATTTAATATATAGTGCAAGTGTTTACTGTTATTTTTAAAAAAATTATAAATTTATGGTTTATTTTACATTGTGTGATAAATTTATTTTCTTATTTTAAACATTTTGAGTTACTGGTTTAGAAACATTTACAAAATTCGTTATAAAAAATTGTTATTTTAATTTACATTTTAATTATAAATATTAAAACTATATGTCTGAAACTGTTAAAAGATCGTACGTTACATCTGAATGGGGGGGGTTTATTTTTGGCGCCATTTGATACTATTGCCCGCCATTTGCATTATAAGAGTGCAACCTGTTCTAGCAGTTTCTATCTTGCTTTCGTCTGTTGCATGTTGCACCGGATATTGTTGTTTCTTTTTTTTTTTTATATCTTTTTGTTTACTTTCCGGTTTTTCCTATTTTGTATTTTCGTTTTTTTTGCGTTTTCGCCGAGTTTTTTTGTGTTCTCACCAATTTTTTAAATTTTTTACAATTATGTCGATCGAAATTGAATTATGCGACACGCCGTGTAATCAAACATTTTACCAACTAATTAAATTTACAGAAGAAGAAATTATCCAATTTTATATTCGCCATCGTATTCTTTCGTATTTCAGGTGAATTTCATGTTTGCGAGTTTTTTTTAGCTGTATGTTCTTCTTTCTTCAACATTAGTCTATTTAAATTTTTTTTTTATTTTTTTTAACAAAATATGGTTTGTAATATACCTTCTCAGGGTTTGCTCGGCGTGTCAAAAGTAAAATTCCGAAATATGGTAATAGGAAAGAACTTTTCCCTTACTATATTGTGGAATTTTACTTCCTACAGCGAATACCAAATTCCCAACGAATACATAAATTTTTTAACACCGCCGCAAAAATGTATCCAGTTTACTAAGGTATGTAAATTTACTATATTGATTTAACACGCTGTTTTCTTAAAATTACTAATTATTTATTTTTATGTTATTTAAACATTATTTTCAAATTTTCGCATCGTTACTTTAATTTTTTTCGTGCAAATTTTAATATCTTCGTTATTTTTTTAATGTTCGGTTTTGTTCGCGCCAATTTCATTTTTGGTCGAAATTTTGCCTCGTTCATTTTTGCTCTTATTCGTACTTTCTATTAGTTCACACAGTATGAATAAAGCCGAAAATGAACGAACTGAAATTTCCACCACAAATGAACTGGAGCGGTTTATCTAGGCGCTTACCAAAATTAATAATCAAAGTTTTTTTCTCCGCCCTCTGTGCCTAGCTTTTGCCATCTGACCAATAATCAAAGTTCAACGTTTTATTTTATAGCTAAATGATGAAAAAAAGCTTCACATTCCGTCGGGTTTTTTTATCATCATTTAAAAATTCATTGTCAGTTTAATATTTTTCAGCCTGTGTCCCTACACGAAATTGTGAAAAAGAATATGACATACATCCCGTGAAAATTTTTAAATGTGTATACATGCCAAAACAAATGTATTAAGAAATTATTTTTAAAACAGCTTCAACGTACTATAAAATCATCTGTAATTATATAAGTTGTAATGTTTACGCAAATGACCTAGAAGTCGAGCGCCTTTAAATAAATATATAATTTGATTTGCTTTGATTTGTTTCAACAAACAACAATTACACGCGATAACAGGTATCCGAGTACCTTGAAAGAGATCCACATAACGCGGTGGATGTACAGTAACTTTATCAATAGCTAGAAAAAGTCAAGTAATTGACCTTATTTGTCCAGACACTTTAGTCCATTTTACACCACTATTCGTTTTTATTTCTTTCTAACCATTTACTCATCTTTTATATATTTAATCTTACATTTTTATTCAATTTTTCTCGATGTATTTATATAATTGTTTACAAAACCGTTGATAATTGCTGCACCATTAAACGTGATCTCGTATTATTAAAATTTTTGAACGTATTTTTTTTTCTTGGATGGGACGTCAACTGAGGAAATTGACCCAGCACAAGTGAAATTATTACAAGTTTCAATATGCGGTAAAAGGATCTAAAACCGAGGTTCCACCTAAACGAAAACACCACTGCTTAACGCTAACGGGGGATTGTAAACATATCGAGAAGAGGTTTAGACGTGTTACACTGCGTTCTTTTATTATTCCTATCGTATAATAATTATTAGTTCGATTGTTTATCGTCGTTTTCTCGTTCGGCGCCGGGATCTCGCCGGGTAATGTTAAGTTCGAATGGTCCGGGTTTACCCGCCCAAGCGATAAATAACGAACGCTCAGATCTTTCGACCAGTACCACTAACACCAGTAACCAACGCTCATCGCTAAATGCCGGTAAGATCGATTCAATTATTACTACTAACATGCTTGTTCCGTCATTTAACAAAAATGATACTAACAATGACAACGTTATAACTCTACGCAATGTAGACAAGGCCAACAATACCTGGCAGTTAGTTAGACGAAAACGTCCTTCTCCTTCCTCGCCGCCGCATACATCGAGTGAATTTAAACGCTCAACGGCTCCGAAGCTAAAAACCAGAAATCGGTATCAACCGTTTATGTACTTAAACGATGACGACAACCACGAAAACACAGACGGAGATAATGAAACAGCAGATGCAAACGCAATGCCACTCGATAACCAGACATCGAACAACGCTGATGATAACGATAAACAGAAACGAAACTCATCGCCACCGACTAACAAATTTACAACGCCTCCGCCGATTTTAGTAAAAGACGTTAAAAATTATACAGCATTCACCAAGTCTTTAATAAGTTTGACAAATGTCAAATTTACATTGAAATCAACAAACACCGGTATTACTATAAAACCAAGCTCGCCAGCTTGTTATCGCGCACTGACAAAAGCCCTCCAACAAAATCAATACAAATTTTATACTTTTCAACTATCAGAAGATAGAGCTTTTCGTGTCATTTTAAAAAATCTTCATCATACAACTAGTTGCGAAGAAATCACGCAAGCATTACAAAATCTAGGTTTCTCTGTTCGTTCTGTATCCAACATAATAAGCAGAAGAACAAAATCTCCGCTACCGATGTTCTTTGTAGATCTCAACAAATCTTCAAAAAATTCAGAAATTTTTAAATTAAAACATTTATTACATACAGTCGTAATAATTGAAGAACCGCGAGTAACTAGGCAATTACTCCAGTGCATGCGTTGTCAAAATTTTGGACACACGAAAACTTATTGTAATCTTCCACCTCGATGTGTGAAATGCAGCGGTAAACACATAACCGCTGACTGTCCTAAAACATCCGAAGAAAAACCGATATGTCTTTTCTGTCGTGGCGAACACCCTGCCAACTATAAAGGATGTGAATATTACCAACAAGCATATAGTAAAAAATTTAAACAGAGTGCAATAAGTAGAACTCTCGAAGCTTCATCATTTAATTTGGCGGACACCAGCACGTTTCCACCCATCCATAAGCAATTACCATCAACTTCGTACTCCAATGCTGCTAAAAAATATACCTCGTCTTTTCCTCCGTCTGCATCATCAGTAGTATACAATAACAATGCTCCACAACATACAACCGAACAAAAAGGAATTAACGAAACATTAACTTCCTTTCTTAATGAATTTCGAAATTTACTATCACCATTAATATCCATGTTAACCAAACTTATGGACAAATTATTATGAATTTGAGCCCTATAAGTACAAATTCATTAACAGTAGTATTATGGAATGCTAATGGGATTCAACAGAAGAAACATGAACTACAGTACTTCTTACAGACCAAAAGAATCGATATTGCCCTACTAACGGAAACTCATGTCGTTCATCCAGCGAGCCTTGAGTTACTAAATTACAGATGCTATCAGGGAACACACCCTTCTGGTACAGCAATGGGAGGTGTTGCTGTACTCGTCAAAAAGAGCATTGACCATCATCTACACTTCGTTCGCCGAACAGAGGCCTACCAAGCTGTTGCAATTAAAATAAAAACGACTTTTAATGAAACAGTAACTGTCACATCGGTTTATTGCCACCCAAGGTATTACATACCGAATCAGGAACTCACGGAACTATTTCATCGCCAAGGCAGCAAATTCATTTGTGGAGGTGACTACAATGCAAAACACCCTCACTGGGGATCAAGAGTTCCAAATAAACGTGGAGCGCAACTCTTCCAGCTGAATAGAGGGCTACGCCTCGATGTTGTTTCACCATTTACACCTACCTACTGGCCAAAGCATACCAACCGACTGCCAGATGTGCTAGACTTTTATTTCAATAAAGGATTAAATAATCTACACAACAACTGCTGTACAATTGCAGACTTGTCATCTGATCACGTACCAGTCTTACAAGTCCTAGACACAATTCCGCTACATACAAAACTAGACAGTCGATTAACAAATAAATCTACTGATTGGAACAAATTTGAGAATATAATAGATAACCAAGTGAACTTAAATGTAAAACTAAAATCACAGCACGATATTGATACTGCCGTTAATTATCTAACCGATATAATACAGGATTGCGCTAGGCAATCAACACGACCTGCAAAGTCCAGTGCTAACACTAGCAGTATATTGCCCATTGAAATACGTGAGCTAATTGCCAAAAGAAGAAAAGCGCGCAAAAAATGGCAACATAATAGATACCCATCAAATTACCAAACATACCGGGAATTTTGCAGCCAACTAACGAAAACCATAGCACACTACAAAAATGAGCGTTATACTCATTACCTTTCCACCCTAACTAATGCCGATGGCTCAATCTGGAAAGCAGCGAAAGTACTAACAAAGAAATGTGTTCCATCTTATCATATTAAAAAAACAAATACAATGTGGGCCAGAACAGATGACGAAAAGGTTAATACTTTTGCCGACTATCTCGAAAATATATTTCAACCTCCTCCTATGGAAAATCCACAACACACGCAGGAAGTTATACAGTGTAACAATAACGTCATGCAGTATTGTCAAAATTACACATATATTACACCAAATCAGCTTCGTACGTGCATCAAAAGTTTGCGAAATAATAAAGCTCCGGGAGAAGATGGAATAACAAATGATATCTTGAAGCATCTACCAAAAAGAGGATCTTTACTACTTTTATATATATACAATTCTATGCTCCGGCTATCGTACTTTCCGACTAGATGGAAAAAATCGCTAACTATACTTATCCATAAACCTGGGAAGCCAGTTACAGATGTCTCATCCTATAGACCGATAAGTTTACTGGATACATTTGGAAAAGTGTTCGAAAAATTAATTCAACCACTTCTTTTTAATATGGCGAATGCCTATCTTCCAAATCATCAGTTCGGGTTCAGACCAAAGCATTCAGCTATTCATCAATGTCACAGGCTCGTTGATGCAATTGAGTCAGTCTTACAGCGTGGAATGTATTGCTCGGCAGTGTTCCTTGATGTAGCCAAAGCTTTTGATCGTGTTTGGCACGACGGTTTGCTATACAAAGCCCAGAAGATTTTCCCGATTGAAATGTATCATCTGCTGAGGTCTTATTTAAGCGGTAGATCATTTCAAATAAAAATAAATGGCGTCTTGTCCAGCGAGCGTCAGATATTAGCATCGGTACCTCAAGGGAGCGTTCTTGGCCCGCTTCTTTATAACATCTATACAGCTGACCCACCGACTACAATGTTTACATTACAAGCTTCATTTGCGGATGACATTGCTATACTAGCTGCGCACGAAGATCGTCATGAAGCTTCAAGGTACATTCAACATCATTTATCGTTACTACAAAATTGGGCTCTCAACTGGAGGATCGAAATTAATGAACAAAAATCTTCACATATCACGTTCACAAATAACCAAGAAACATGTCCTCCAGTTACTTATAACAGCTGTAAAATACCGCAGATACAATCAGTTAAATATTTGGGATTAACCTTCGACAAACGCTTAGTATGGAATCTGCATGTAATTAATACAAAGAAAAAATTGAAGTCGCTACTGAGACAATTATATCCACTAATAGGAAGAAAATCCAAACTCAGTCTGAACAATAAAATGTTATTGTATAACACCATCATAGCTCCTGTCTGGAAATACGGTTTAGAAATATATGGATCAGCCGCAAAAACGCATCTCAAAAAAATACAGTCGTTCCAGTCGAAGATACTGAGGATAATAACCAATGCGCCTTATTATGTTCGTAATACTATAATCGAGAATGATCTCAACGTTCCTTCAGTGTTGGCGATATACAAGCAGCAATATACCAAAATGCATGCGGCATTCAGCTATAATTTAAACCCATTAATATCGCGTATGAAAACTACCGGTCTTCCTGACAATCCCGTCAGACGACTAAAGAAAAAACAATGCAGAGATGCGCTTACCGCTCATTATTAATATTAAAGATAATACCAAAACGCTCAAAAAAAAAAAAAAAAAAAAATGGAAAACTAATCTATGACTAGCGGCTTTATCTGTTGGGATGCGCCGTTATCTAGGACACTTAAAATAACTAATGATCACTTGCGTTGATGACCTATGAGTCGGTATGCAAAAAAAAAAAAAAAAAAAAAAAAAAAAAAAAAAAAAATGAAAACGGGATTTTTAATTTTACTTCTAATGTAATGATAGGTGGCATTTAAAAATTATAAATGATCAATATTCTTAAATTTTATATTAAACAACGTACCCGTAGAGCTAACGTTAACAGGAAGGTTATGCCTATCTAACTTTCAGACGGTTCATGAATGAATAGTCTCGACGGGATATTCCGTCAGCTGGTCACCGAGGCTCGATTGTTGATTTGATCGCCTTCAAAAAGGTTCATTGGGAAACTCGGTGTATTCTCCAAATTTATTTAATTAGTGCAATAGGATAACGGAATAATTATTAAAAATCTGATAACGCATGTTCAGTGGGGATTCGTTGAATAGCTTTTCTTTTCTTTCTTTTTTTTTTTTTTTTTTTAGATAATAACCCAAGATCGAGGAAAAGAAAAATATGGCAAATAAAAATAGGACTCAAGGATCGGAATAACCGAAAAAGAGAAGTCAAGAAAAGGAAGACTGATTAGGAAAAACGAAAAGCAGAAAGAAAAACATTCGGAATGCAGGAATATTCGAATAAAATGTGATCAGCGTCATCTATAAAGCTATTATTAGAAGAAGATGAGGGGGTATGGAGTGGGGAGAAAACGACGGATTCGTGGAAAAGAGATTCAGGAAGTAAACATGTTGTATATACATGTATATGACACCGGTCGAGGGCTGAACAGGTTGAAAGGTTTTAATATTGAAAGGGGGCGGGAGAACGAATTTCCTCAATATATAGTGATTTTATTTTTAGAAAACGGTGAAATTATGAATGCGAGCAAAGTTGCGACAAGGGATGAACATTTTTATGCATCAGCAGTGTGAATGTGACCATAGAAAGAGTCATTTGAAATGTACATGTTTCCAGCATGAAGAAAGAAAGATCAGATGAAATCGTGAAGCATTTATAATATGTTATTTATGATACGGTAGATGATTGCGGCGGTTGGCGGTAAAACAAGCGGGTCAGTTTAATTTCTTTAAAAATTTAACCATTAAGTATCGCGCAAAACTTTCATTTGGAGTAATTTGCAAGTTATATTCTTCTCTATTGTTCTGCAATGCAAAATGGTTAACTTACACCTCTTCATCGAAATATTTTATAGTTTGTGCGAAGAATTTTTCAATGGGATAAGTCCCGTCCAATTTCTTAAGAAAATTTTAATTATTTTTTAAAAATTAATCTTTAAAAAATACTTTGATATTTAATTCATTAAACGAAAATACGTTAAATAATCGTAATCCCCGATATATAAAACAACAAACACGGATAAAGTTAATCATTATTACAGAAACTCCGGTAATTAGTTAGGTCACACTGACATTATGTAGTGAAGACATTGCTCTCCGCAAATTAAGTCTATGCTCCACGCTAGACTGTTTTTTTTTTTTTTTTTTTTTTTTTATAGAATAAGTTGTGGGTCTCACAGGGCAAATATGCCCGTTGTGTGAGTGCCCAACACTCTTATCAACGTTTATTATAATAGGTATATAGTACAATAAATTAAAACTAACTTAAATTATTTCGAAACTAACAATAATAACAGACTTAGCATTATTTATATTAAAGTAATAGCATATATATGTATGGCAAAGAAATAAAAAATGCCGCGTAATATCCATCTGAATACCAATATATGCAGACAGCTTAATATTTATAATCGAAATAAAGCATGATCAGTGAGAGCCTAAAATCCAGGAAGGACACGACAAAGTCAAAAACTAACAAAACCGTAAACAGAAAAGAACCATCAAATAGTAATGAGATAAAGGATGAGACTTGGATCTTCAGTCTTTGCACCATTCCTTCAACCATTTTTGCACCTCTTTTTTCCACGCACCAATTTTTTTTCCTCTAGTATATGATTAGGGATTGTACTTATTAATTTGATTAGCACTGAGTCATCAGTGTTGTCAATTCGTAAATTTACCCCCCGGGTATAAATGTAATATGTATTACTTTGGTTTCTTGTTAACCGAATTTTTTCCCTGGATGGTAATTTTATATTATTGACATTAAATTCTAGTAATCTATAATAGAAATAGAACATCTTGGGAGACATTTCATCATTTTCCTTCCACCATGTTGATCCAGAGTCGTTTTTCTTCCAGTAGGGTAGTATAAGTTTCAAACACCTCTTCTGTATTTTACTTATTTTATTTATTTCTGTTTTCTTAGCCTCACCCCATATTTGAATTCCATACAATATTCTAGACATTATTATTGAATTATAGTATATACGTAGAATTCGATATGATAGTACCTGCTTTATTTTATATAAAGCTGGAATTGTCTGTCTTAATTTCGAGTTTAAACTTTGAATGTGTTTTTTCCAGTTCAAGGATTTATCAATATATGTATACCTAGATATTTAATGTCATGAACGTTCTCTAATGGCGGACAAAAACATAGATGTGTACTGATATTTTTATGAAGCTCATGAAGGCAATCGTTATTATGAAGGACAATTCGCGGGTCGCGTGTGTTATGTTTAGAATTATTCCGAACGTGTAATACTTTTGATTTGTTTATATTTATACATAACTTCCTATCATGTGCCCATTTACTCAAATTATCTACATCCTCTTGTAATAATTACCATCGTACTTGCGCTATTTCGCTCACTGTCAAAAATTTTCTATTTTTTTGGGGGGGGGGGGGGGGTATTAACGCGGACATTGGCCCAAGAACTGCGGAAAAGAGAAGAAGAAACACAAGGAGAAGGAAGAAAGAGAATGAAGAGAGAAAATGAACGAAAAGCATTGTACGGAATACCGTTTGATAAAAAAGAGGAGTAAATAAAAATGTTATGTGCAATCAAACATTACGTAATCGGGGTCGAAAATAAAGTGATTGTTGGAGGGATAGAAGTACGAAAGAAAAACAGCAATGAAGGGAGCAAAAAACGCAGGCGGCATATCGCAGATTAGAGTGACGTGAAGAAGGGGAAGGGAATATTGAATAGATAAACAAAAGGAATCCGAGTTAACAAATGTAGGAAGTATTAAACCAAAGTTTGAAATGTAAACAGACACTTGATAACATAAACATTCGTTTCTGTAAAAACTATAAAAGACAGTTTGAAATATTGACCAGAGACTTATACCATATTTGTAAGCGCCAATAATACGTCATTCTTTGCATTTTTAATTTTATATCTTTTTTAATATAATTTAGAGTATTTCGTTGTTTTAATATTTACAAATAATCAAAATTCTTCTTAGTTTCTTTAACGTAAAATATGAATATATTATAAATTTTATTGATTAACCGCGACCTCGTTTACCAAATGGCCGTTTAGGAAAACCATCACAGAGTAGGGTGGGAGAGAGAATCGTACCGGAATAATCAAAATAACGTAATAAGGCGAATTAAGTTGATGGTTCCGAATTGGAATACGAGGCGTGCTTTTGAAAGATACCGTAAGAAGAAAAATAATCATATATACATATCAGAAAGATAAAATTACATGACGTGATAATGTTTTATTTATTCCTTAAGAGATAAAAACAAATTTACTATATACTATCTTAATGTACTACAAACGTTTCCCATTGGAACAGTTACTTTTAGCAGATTCAAGCGTCAAAAGTGTTATATTAATGAAAAACTTTAAGAAAGACTGAAAAGCCTGTAGAATGCAAGAGCACTTACGATCTAGAATAGGCTTTCTAATTTTTTCGTTTTTAACTGTTCAAAGCTTTCGAAGACCTTTTTTGTGTGTTTTTTTTTTTTTTTACTTGGTTCAAAGTCGAATTTTCAAAAACCGTTATCACAAAAGCTTCATTGAGGAATAATTTTGAAAAGCATTCTGGAAAAGGGAAAAAAGAGGTCGGAAAAAAAAGTAGTTTAGTTTTTAATTTCTTAAACACGTTAATTAATTATTCAATTTCCGTTTTGTAATTCTTCAGTCGGACGGCTGAGTAATTTTTTCAAAACTTTTCTCGTTCGCGCTATATCCGTTTTATTAAATTTGTAGAAGTTGCTGTGAAAAATCGTACTTCTCAACGTTCGTGTTCTCGGGTTTTATAAAACAAACTTCTACTTCTATTTCGAGAATTAAAAATACTTTTTTAATAATGTAGGCATTTCGGGTTTTTTACAATTAAATCAGCAGATACTAAAAAAATACGAAAAACAAAAGAAGGCAATACGAAATTAAAACTATCTATCCATACTTGAACATTTTGCGTGACAGTTCTATGTAGAACGCGAGTACATGTGAGACTATAATTGAAATTGCAATCATTTGTTCGGCGTAGACCAAGTATGCACACATGTACATATGCGTCAGTATAAATGTTATTGCCTCTCAGACTACTATGTTCAGCCACAATAACTCTTATGATGACAAGAATGCTAAACTTCTAGGTGAGTCAAGAAAAATTGCAAAGATAATGGTGTGTTCGCTAATATTTCGGGAAGAGTTTTTCGTATTAAGGAAGGCGATTCTGCTGTAAAGTCGTGAATTTTCTATTGTTGTTATAAAAGTTTCTCTATCAGCTTCTTCCATTCCCATCGTCAGTTTTGTTGTTTTATTCGAAAATTACTTGACTGATTTTTTTTTGGGTTTTAATTATTGTTTAAACATGTTTTACTGATGTTTTTAAAAAGTTTTTATTGTTTTTCTTTTTTTTTTTTACTAGCTCCATTACTTCTTGTTGCATAACACCGCGTCTTTCAGGAACTCCTTCGACCACTAATTCTACAATTGACTTTGCTAACTCTCTCTTCATTACAATTTCCGTCATTTTTAAAAGAAGTAATCTACCTGACTTCTGCTTTAGAGCATTTGAAACAGTTTGTATGTGCTTGAACATTTTGCGTAGTTTTTAAACTAACAGCGTTTGCTACTACTAAGTGGTTTTCAAACGGGAAATTATAATTACGAATTTTTTTTCTGCCTACAATTTTCTTCTTTAGTATTTTCTATTTTACTAGTTTCACTCTTAATCAGGAGAACGCGATGATTACATATATATTTTCTTATATAACTAATAGGGCGTCGGGGGTTGTGAAGTTAAGGTTAGTGAAAGTAAACAAAGTAAACTTACCCTCTTATATAAAAAAAAAGTAACAATAATGGTAATTAAAACACATTAAAAGGGAAATTGTTCGAATCGATCCTATAATGTATATGTATATATATATATATATACATATTATGAAGAAAAAAATTACTTTTACCAAAATACATAGTTACAAAGTATTAATCAGTATCTATTTTCTCCTGCAGTGTTTATATACTTTATGGTCTACTTTTACAGTACTGGTAATAACTTTTACCGATTTTTTAAAGTCGACTTTATGATGTCAGCGAAAAAAGATTAAATTGCCCAGCAGTTTATGTACCACGCAATCTCGGTTAGTATACGCAACGAAGATTTATGTGAAGATGCGTTTTTAATTTTTGCAATCTATTTTGTTGACGTAAGCCGAGTTATCGATAAATTTGAATCAGTTCTCAACTGCATACAGAGTACCGTGAGTTTTCTCCATAGAAAGCAGTACACATAAATATTGACTCTTTGTTTTTTTCGAATCTTAAAATAACGGGGTATCGTTTACAATGATATTTAACTTTGGTATTTTAGCTTTGCACATTAATTGTGCCTGTTCGCACTTTACATTATTTTGCTGATGCAGGTTAAATCGCGTATAGCCTTACGTATTTTGGGCGATGGATATGCAAATTACCGAGAAAAACTTAGCCGTCTTATTATGAATAATGTGACGAATTTTTATGACCTTTCAGCGTAACGCTTTGAAGTAACGATATTTTTACGTTTCTCGGCCGAAGCAGAAAATGGTATTGTCGTTAAAGACTCTGACTATGTATATCCGGAAAACAACCGTTTTTAATACAGTCTCTTATGCTCGTGCCGGTCTTAACAATAATTTCACAATCAATGACTTGTAAAGATTGAACTAGGCAAGTAAACGGGACTTTGTTTTTGTACGATAAGGAAAAGAATCTCCTTCTTAAGCAGACCGACAGTGCAAAGGTTCAGTTCTGCTAAAGGAAGCAGTGAACAAAACGTTTTTTCGCAATTTGCTCGTAAAACTTTCATCGGAGGTACTCTAAAGAAAAATATCGTGCGTTTCGTATTCTTTCGGTTTTCCCTTATTTTCTCCCAATAATAATAATAATAATAATAATGATAATTATTGTTATTATTATTATTATTATTATTATTATTGTTATTGTTATTATTATTACCGCTGCCTGCCTGCCTACGAGGAAAATGTAAATTACCGACGAGTAGCGGCAAATACTTTAACAGGTCGCTGTGTGAGAGTCGGGTAATACAGTATATTTACAGGCTTATTAGTCGGAAAGTAATAAATTTGCAAAGGAAACTAGGAGGAAGTCGTTCCGAAATTTAATGCCTGAAAAAAGATATCTACACAAGTATAATAATATATATGTATATGTATATAGACGTTGTATGTATGTATATACTTACATACATTTGACTTCTTTGATGTTCTTAGGAAGTGCCTTATTTTCGCCACGTTGGCAATTTCTTAAGGAACAAAACAGATGCCATTTATGTCAGCGTGCATTGTCAACGCCCGATAAGCTGCTTGGCTAATTTGTATTCGGGTTACCTAGTCGAATTTGGCAATTCTGAAGAAGTCGCCGTGTCTACGATGAACTGTCTGTTAGCTTCAGATCCCGCAGGAATGTCCTTAATTAAGCGCTACTTGTTATAATGATGGTTTTTTCTTCAGGCAGCTCTTTTTCGTACTTACCTTGTTTCATGTGCACACATACCCTAGCAGGCGCAAACGGAAGCAACCAACGAAGCATGGTGTCGTCTTAAAGAGTAGTCCTTATAAAAGTCGATCTTACCAGAGTCGTTCAGGGTAACTTTGCTCCTCCAGTGTTATAATTAATCATTGCATGTAGTTCACGTGATGAGGACGTGCGCTTCGTTATTTCGATAAAAAAGATAAGATTTACATCTATGGTCACACGTGCGGATTCGATTGAGGTATGCGTAATAACGAAAAACAGACAAGGTGAATAATCCGTGTATTTGCACCTATTTAAACGAATAAAACATTCAAAACGAATTTCTCTAGCGAAAATATTAGTCGCATACTGTGAAGCATCGGAAATATTGAAATTAGAAAGAAAGAAGAAAGAAAGAAAAATTTGTATCAACTAAGTTCATTAGAATTGCTAGTTACTTATTATTTAGAGTATCGGCCAGTAGTCCCGCCACAATACAATAATACCACTTATAAATACAGAATTATAATTAGAAAGTTAAGCCAACTGCAGGAAAAAACCCGGCGCCTTAAGAATTAACATATGTTATTATGCACTTATCACTTTAGCTTGGCATTAGCTTAGATATCCATGGCATCTGGACATTTTTGCAGAACTTACTCATAATATTGAGAATAAAATCTTTTAAAAGTGGTGTACCTTTGTGTACTCGTGTAATTCTAATATTTTTTGTATACCTATTTGCAAATAATACGTAACTAAGACATCTATTTTAAAGCACTTGTGGTTTCATATAAGTGGTATTTGAGACTGATGACCATACAGAACGTAAGTAGAATGATAGGTATTATACTATAAATAATTAATTTGTTATTACTGTTAAGGTATGATTTATGATTTAATAGCGGGTATGAAGCTGATATTGTGTTAGAAATGTACTGTTGGAGACGAATACTACGAATCCCGTGGACGGAAAAAAGAACAAACAGTTCAGTGTAGAAATAGACGTAGCGAAAAGAAGATTATCGTGTCGGAAGTAATTAGAAGAATAGTGAAATACTCTTTAGTCATGTGATAGGAGCAAATGGATTTGAGACGAGAATTCTGGAAGGAAAAGTAGAGAAGGAAAAAGAAGACGCAGCCGCATTCCAACTAGATGGTGTCAGATATGATCCGGACAGCTGTAGGAAAAAGTTTCGTAGAATGTGTTGGACTGGACCACAATAGAGATCAGTGGCGACATCTTATACATGACATGGGCAGATCATAATCACGATACCTCCATAAAGGATTCACGAGGCACATTGATTGATAAAGCTGGATATGGTTTTATTAGTTTTTATGCCTGTATGTTAGAAATATTAAAATTATGCTACAGTTTATGAACGTGAAATAGACGAAAAAATTCGTCGGTAAAAATTTAGTTGCAAAAAAATTTGTCATTATGTTGAAGATTCTTTCCTATTTTATGGTAGAGCTCACCCGAAAGATTACTCAACTTTCACCTGATTTATAAATTCTAATAAAACACCCCGCGACCGTTTTAAAAAGCAGAGGGAAATAACTAACAAATTTTCCTTCATTCTCTAATTATTTCTAGGTAAAGGTCCCTGACTGATGAGCCCCCCCCCCCCCAAGAAAATAAAAGAAAAATTGACAAGTTTCGAAAACAAAAGTGTCTATCATGTTCTCACATTTGGTCGACTTCTTCCGTCACCGTGGAAACAAACTTTGTTTCCTCCGATAAGGGAAAGCGTTTGCTTCTACGAAAAACGCGGAAATAAATTAAATTCGAGTAAACAGTTTAATTCTATCACCACGGAGGTTTCCATTTTAAGTTTTAAAAAATGTAATCGAGTTTTTAAAAGATAAAGAATTCTATTTCGAATGACTGAATGTGCTGAATAAAGTTGGAGGAATGCAACTTTTCTATGTATAAAAACTATAAATAATTAGTCTATGCCAATCACATGATCATCATTGTTTCCTTTGAGACAATGATGATCGAAAATGTGGTTGGAGAAATAGAAGTTAAGAGATTTTCGAAAAACGTTGAACGGAGAAGTTGTTAAAATATGAATTGTGCTAAATTTAATAATATTTTGGTTTTTATAGAAATTATGAAAATTATGTGTAATTAAAACACATAATGTGTGGTTGGATGTACCGAGGATATTTCGAAGGGATTTAAAATTTAATTAATGGCGGGCAGGATAAAACATAATATATTAATATGATGAGGTAATCATAAATATTATAGAAAATAGAAAATACATTTTAAGTTATTTTATTATATTTCTTTATTTATTCATTTGTGTTAGTTTAGTCATTCTTTTAATTAATCGTTCGGCAACGAATGTGTGCCGGATGTCAAATTATGTTATGTATAAGTGTTATAAAAACTTAATTTGGTAGCAGAGCGTGATAATAAAAAATTTTAAAGCACACATATACATCACATAAAATGGTAGCAGAGCGTGGTTACGATCATAAACATCTACGGACATATATACGAAAAAATATAAATGTTATTTAAATGGTTAACGATGTAAATACAATTCAATTGGATAATTTTATTTTTTTAAATTAAAATTTTACAAAACTTAATTACCGATCTATACGCGATTTGATGCTGTGCATTTAATTTCTTTAAACTAATTTGTATATTTTCATTTTTTTTTAAATTCTATTATTAATTACACGATGATGTCGTATCATATTTTTGTCTTATATATAAAAAGATTTGATCTTAATATGGTGTAATGTGTTACACCCAATAATTTAAAACGCCTATGTAGTTACGTTTTCTGGCGTTAATTGTTATTAACGCAACAATAACAAATATTTAAAAACATATTATGTTTTTCGTTGCTTTTAATAATTTTTGATATTTATAAAATATCATTCGATCAATCTGTTTTATAAAAGTCTTTTGTTTTAGACGTAATTTTCATTCTCATTGTAAAATGAAATTATAATATATTTACATAAACGATAACATCTAAACAAACTTAATTCGTTGTAATATAGTGTTTGTAATTTTACTACATTAATCGAATATTTCAAGCTTTAAATACCTAAATTGAATAGGTATATGTATTATTGATATGATATTGGAATTATTTCGACATTTGAAAATGTAAAATATACATTGTTAAAAAAAAAAAAAAGAACATCGATGTTAAACGGCATTTGATTTTTATAGATTTTAGTGTAAACGCAACTATTAATTAGATCTTGCGCTATAAATTATACATGTAAAACCATATATATGTGCGGATAAAGATTACGTTAGTTAATTTTCCTCCGTCTATTTCTTTACACTAGTTCGTCCAGTGGGCTTATACTTTAACTCGAAATTTAATTTTTTTTTAAATTATTTATTGAAGAATGTTTGATAACATCAGTTAATTATTTAAATTAAATTTTTTTTTTATTAATTTGTACAACTTACATTAAATCATATGAAACTGAAAATACTCACATAAAGGGAACTAACATGATGAACTATAAATTCTTTGTTTCTATTTGTGTTTATTGATCAATTTAAAAAACAACTAAAGTGTCTAGCATATAAATTAGATATAGTTTAAGTATTAATACACAAATAGAAACTATATTAATACAATTGTAAATAAAATTATATTAGCGGATTTATTAAAAGAAATTTAAAATCATTTTTTTTGTGTCAACAATATTAGAATTAAAAATTTACATGTACATTTTGGAATCCTTTTAAAATAATGGTAAAGTTACAATATATGGAGAGTCTTATCGCAAGTTTTTTTTTATTTTAGTATGTTTTAATTTTTTTTTTATATATGATATAAAAACTATGCACAAAAGAAAATTTAATATGCTCTCCTTATATACATATATGCATTATAGATATATATATATAGTTTTATTCTAAATGTTATAATTTACTATAATTTGTGTTTTGCCTTGCCAGTCATGAGTAATTGTCCTATATTTTGAAAATTAGCCATATGGGGAGGGGAAATCCCCTTATTTGAAGATTTTTATTTTATTTTTATTTTTTATTTTTATTTTTGAAATTTCTATTCCTTGGAATATCCAGCATACATCCAACCACACTCCTCAATGAAATTAATATAAAATTTAATTAGTGCATTAATAGTAAAAAAATTTGTCAATCATGGAAACACGGATGACCACGAGTAAAAAACCGAAGGAGTCGGATTCAAAAGATGTTGAGATACGAAACGAAATGCAAGAATTAAAAGAGATGGTTCGAAACCTCACTAAGCAAGCTTTACAACTTACTATGATATTAATGGAACAGGAAAAAGAAAAAAGACCAAAGGGTCAAGAAGTAACAAAGAAAGTGGGATTATGTACAGCCGAAACCACTGGCCCCGGACAGAAAATGGATTCAAAAGGCAGTTTAATTGGAAAGGATCCGATTGTAGCAGCATTTACTTCCTCTGACTCGGGTGATATATCACATAATATTGCTGAACCTCAATGCGAAATGTCCAGTAAACCATGTGACATATATACGAGCAAATGTGTCGAACAGGAACTTTGCATATCACCTGGTCCTGGAAAGAATATGTTAGAAAGCACTCCAATTATAGGCGAAGAATTGGAGAAAAATGCAAAGGAGTTTTGGAAATCGGACGATTCTGTAGAAGTGAAGAATAACGTTTTGTCTGTTGATCAGTTCATGCATATGACTTCAACAAAAGCTGAAGATGCCGATCCGGTGACCAAAAAGAAATCAACTGTTCACGATTGTTTTCCAGCAATGGATAGTAGCCCTGCAGCAGGAATCGCAGATGGGCCTCGCCCATTTTCCTTCAAGCAGAATGAAACAATGCATAGTAATCCACTCTGGAACGTGCTTACTAACACCTTGCTTACACCATCAGTTGAACAAATATCGTGCCACAGAATCAAACTGATCTTATTGACAACTAGTGAGATGAAAGTTCCGTGTCAATGGCAGCCAACGATTGTTCCTACTCCACTAGCTAGAATTGGACCGAACGATATAGCCTGCATGCCGGATGGATTTACCACAATGTCCAGACGACGACCAAGGTACATGTTAAAGCACCGGTTGGTCCCAAAGAAGGAAAGGGACGTCATCATAGCTGGTTTGTGCAATATGTACACTGATTACATCACTATGCCCCAAGAATACTTTGCGAAAAGATATGAATTAGCATCAACGACTCACAACCTACATATGCTTACACTGTACCTCAACAGTATTCCACAGTACCAGTTGCAAATGTACAGATCCTACTGGCCTGCACTAAGAAGACTAGCTGAGTGGAAAAACAGGTTTCGTTAGAAATTAAACTTAATAATAATAGTTATAACATCATATTTTTAATTGTAAGATATTTGTCTGTAGATATAATTTTAGGTGGACTTTATTTGTATTAACAGGGTATTCAAAATTTTTATATGAATGTGAAATTAATTGTAAAATATTTTATGTGGCCCATAGCACGCTATTAATTAAGTAGTCTTGGATCATGCCCAAATTAAAATTGTAAGACATGATCCAAGGGGAGGGGGATGTAGCGAGACAGATGCTCGCCACATGAGTTTTAAAAATTTTAATAATTTTTTCATTATGAAAATAAAAATTTAGTTATATATATATATATAAAATAATAATAATGATAATAATAAATAAAAAAATAATAATAATAATAATAAATAAAAAATAAATATATATATATATATATATATATATATATATAAATAATTAGTCTATGCCAATCACATGATCATCATTGTTTCCTTTGAGACAATGATGATCGAAAATGTGGTTGGAGAAATAGAAGTTAAGAGATTTTCGAAAAACGTTGAACGGAGAAGTTGTTAAAATATGAATTGTGCTAAATTTAATAATATTTTGGTTTTTATAGAAATTATGAAAATTATGTGTAATTTAAACACATAATGTGTGGTTGGATGTACCGAGGATATTTCGAAGGGATTTAAAATTTAATTAATGGCGGGCAGGATAAAACATAATATATTAATATGATGAGGTAATCATAAATATTATAGAAAATAGAAAATACATTTTAAGTTATTTTATTATATTTCTTTATTTATTCATTTGTGTTAGTTTAGTCATTCTTTTAATTAATCGTTCGGCAACGAATGTGTGCCGGATGTCAAATTATGTTATGTATAAGTGTTATAAAAACTTAATTTGGTAGCAGAGCGTGATAATAAAAAATTTTAAAGCACACATATACATTACACGCCCAGCGCCGATTTTTTTCATAGAAATGTAATGTAGAAACGTGAAAAATTTCAATAGCTAGAAATAACTAAAATAAGAGAACTCTCAAACAGTAAATAGTATTTTTGATAGTTTAACGTGGGTGTGTGCCATCGAAGTGAACAAGTTGAAGAGCCCCACCCCCCACCCCTTTCAAGCAGGGATTAACAAAATGTATTTTTTTTCCTGTTTTTATTTTTAGATAATTTTCATTGATGCTAAGAGATAATAATGGGTCGTAGTGTTGGTTGGCGAGAATTCCCCTTTCTGGTTTTAATTATTAATCAGCGCAAAATGTAATAATAGAAAAAAAATGTATTTCTTCATTACGGTGATTGCAATTTTATTCCGCGTTAAAATGGATACGTCTACGCTATGACCAGCACAATTTATGGTTCCACGTCGAAAGGAACAGTTTTTTAAAAATACTCTTCCTTCCTGCTCATTGCATAGAAGTAATTATTCCGTGTCGATTACTATTTCGTTCATTGGCATACGCTGAAGAATTTTTTTTTTATCGAATTTCTCGAATCGGTTTACGTTAAATTTGGGTCGATTTTAAAATGCCCCCCGTGTATGTGGTAAAAAGCTATTTTACTTTTTCGATCGCAATAATACACACTGAGTGGTAGTAAAATCTTTCGATGTTCCCCAAAACAACATAAACGCTGTTCTATATCGTAGAAAGAACAGATAAAATAACAAAGGTAAGCTTGAAACAAGCTTTAACAGATCTAATTTCAATACACAAGCTTCGATAGACTAATTTCGACAGACAAACTGAGCAGCCGCGTTGTCTTACAACATTGTAATATGTAATCTAATCGACTGAATATAGATTTGACGTAAATGATTTATCACTAAGATTAGTGCTAGTACATAATCGAATCATATCATGTTTAGTGCAAAGTAGTCTACATCATCAACGATTGTAGTAAAATTGTTTTATTAATCAATAAAATGGCCATCGTTAGCTCATATAATATATACAGGAATCGAGCATTAGCTCTTTATGATTTTAAACTTGTGATCAGACTGATCGTGAGTTAGCTAAGAAAGCCGCCAAACTGTTCTTGTAAGGTTCTCTGCAAAAATTCATTTTCAATAGCTACTCGACCAGTTTTTTTTTTTTTTTGGTCTCCAATTCGTAATACGATGGGGTAAATATATTTAGAAAATTATATAAATAACAGGTCTGCCCTGAGCATTTAAGTTTATGGAACCCTGGCAGACTGTTTTACAATGTTAATAATAATTAGTATACATAAATTTAATATTAATACAGGTGTAACTCTTTACGGTGATTTATTATTTCGGCTATCGTAAAACTACTGAACATAGTTTAAATAGCTTAGTTAGTAATTGATCAGGGCTAATATTGCTAAAATCCGTATTACTAACAGCCGGAAAGGATATGCTTAATATTACTATCAGGAAAGTTACACGTTACACGCAGTTATTTGAGTGTGCAATTTTATGTTTACGTAAATAATCTTTAAATAGGCCGTGTCTAATTAGAAATTGGACATTAAAAAAATTTGGCGTAAAAACTTTATTATGTAGTCTTTCATCTATGGTTGGAAAACATTTTTTAGCTATAGCGTTATTATATTGGTCCCACTGCGCCTGAAATTTATTATTATAATACTTATCTAATATTATAAGTTTTTAAACTGTTTAAGCGTTAATTGTTCGTGTATGAAGTGAGGTCGATGATTCTGTACGTTATGGAATTCATGATTTTTGATATTATTTTTTATTAAAAATATGTTAATATGTTTCTGTATTTCGTAAGTTAATGGTTTAATACCTGCAATGACAGTGCTTGTGCCATGTAGCTGGTAGTTCTATAAGCTTTAATCATTTTTATTGCAATAGTTGAGAACTTTTTAATATATTTTGAAATCTTTTAACTTTTAAAATGTCTATATATATATATATATATATATATATATATATATATTACACTACCATAAAGTATGTTAGACAATATTACGATTTTAAATAATGTTATTATTCCCTTCTTGTAATTTAATCGGTTATTATTATTATATAATTTGTTAAATACGATTAAAAATGTATTTATTTTTTTAGTGATATAGTGGAAATTATTATAAAATTTTAAGTTATTGTCTATTAATATACCGAAGTATTTGGTTTGACTAACCGTAGTAATATTTAATCCTTATTGGAGCAAATTTAATCTTTTATCCTTTTAAGTTTTTATAATATAATAAAATAAACTTTAATAACAAACAATATAGATCAATAAATTAGATAAATACCTATTTAGAAACGTTTTCGGGCATAACCCATCATCAGCTAACACTAACTTAAAGGAAACTTAAAACATACTGAAGTGAATATAGGGAATACATGGGTATATATAGTAGATGTAAAGAGGAATAAACATGGCAGGTATAAAAATCTATATGTTGAAAATGCTAATAACTAATATAAAATATAAAATAAAACAAGAAGACAAAAAGTTAAATTTTTATATTAAACAGTGGATTATTATTATTAGGTGTTTGGTCATTTAAAATATTATTTTTATATTTATTTATATAATAATTTTCTGCAATGTTCATATTATTACCTTTGTGATAAGTGGCCAGGATGGTTACAGTATTTTCTATTGAATTAGGTTTATGTTTATTTTTAATTAGATGTTCTGCATAGGTTGATTTTTCTATTTCATTATTATTAAATGCTTTTATATGTTCTTTATATCTGCAATTGATTTTTCGCCCTGTTTGACCAATGTATGATTTCTCACAATCAGTACAATTTATTTTATATATACCACTATTTTCATAAATATTATTATTTTTTAAATTTAAGGTGTTTATTTTATATTTTAAATTATTTTTAGTTTTGAATGCTACATTTAAACCTTGTTTTTTGAATAAATTGGTTAATTTGTATATGTTATTGTTTATAAATGTGAATGTTATCCATCCTTTATTGTTAGTAGCATTATTGACTCTTAATTTTTGTATATATTTTGATTTTGATTTTATTTTGTGAATTAGTTTATCTTTCCTTTAAGTTAGTGTTAGCTGATGATGGGTTATGCCCGAAAACGTTTCTAAATAGGTATTTATCTAATTTATTGATCTATATTGTTTGTTATTAAAGTTTATTTTATTATACCATTTTAACAAACAGGATGTATTCACCTACATTTTAAGTTTTTGTTAAACAACATGTAAGTTGACTTAGATTTGTTGATATTTATAATTAAATTATTCTAACCATTTCGTGATTTCTGTATAAACCTGGTAAACTTTATTTTCCAATACATTTTCATTCTTATCGGCTGTTATACTATTGCAATATCATCTACGAAAGTGAAAATGTTTACAATAGTGGGAAATTACACATTTGAGAGAAAAATATGTTCCACAAGTATGGTCCTAAAACAGACCCTTGCGTTACTCTCATAACGGTTTCTTTTTTTTTTGAATAATTACCGATTTTAAATACAATGAGGCGATTTTTGAGATTTACTATGTTCAACATGCCATTATGTAATCCTAGTTCCTTTATTAATGTAGGTAATCTTTTTAAATGCTACTCGACCAATTGGATAAAAAAATATTTGATTCGGAAACAGGATCGGTTATTTACTTGTGACGAACAACTGTTATCACAGGTCGGTGGAAGGACTTTTTTTTTCTTTTGTCGGCATCGACAGGCAAAACTAAAACGATTTTTACTTAAAATCGTGTTGCACAGACATTAACGAAGTGCAAAGTACCTTTTTTCCGATTTATCGACGAAAGAAAAAAAAGGGAACGACTCGATACCGGAAGAACCTAATTTACACTAGAGATCGAACACTCCTTCGGAGATTCGAAAACAGTATATACCATCCGCTTTTCTGTTTCTGATTGTCGGCTCTTCTCCATGAACGGAGGCTAAATATGCTGTTTTGTATCTTAATTGTTTTCACTCTTTTCCACCGGAATCTTTTCGTTACTACCAATAATAGCTCTGCAAAACTCACTTGAAGGTATCCTTCTCGGTGGTCTCTTTATTCTTCATATCGTTCATTAAGGTTCCTTAATAGTGTGTCCATGAATTTCATTCTGAACTCGTAACAGATTCCACGATTAAGCACCGTCTTTCTTGTACACATGAAAGTATCGAATAATAAACTCGTCGTTGATTTTTTCATACATTGTAAGGAGGCTTCCGCGCTGCTTTGCCCTGCGTGGGATGTCCTGTTTCCGGAAATTAGACACTGTACGCTCTTTGTGATGTTGACATTGACAAATTTATTCTAGTAATTAGTTACCTCGGAGGTGTTAAAGATGTTTTCTTCGATGTTTTTCCGTTAAATAATGTCCTCCGGAAATCTTTTAACACCGACCGAAAACAACTTGATTTTTTCGGTTCTTTATGAAAACATCGGAAACAATGTACAATGGAATACTCTCTTTATCCGATTTGACTGAATGGAAATACTTCATCATACGAGTATATTACTACAAGCCCACTAATCCGATCTGGCAAGAATTCTCGCCATATTCATTTGTTGCCTAATAACAACAACCCCCTGCGTGATTGTAACCGTTAGAATATCTTGTCGCAGAGCTGACTAAGGAGCAGTTATAAAGTTTGGGTTCCATTTTGCATTTTACCGTTTATACGTATTATACGAATGTTATCAACGTAATTCCCATGCTAAATTCTCCTCTTCAGTTCTTTATTCTTTTAGCATGCGCGGTGCCTTTTTGGGTGCGGCAGTCGCTTTCGTTTCCAACATTTCTCGGTGATTATTCTGCGGATTCAGATTTACTTCTGGAGAGATACCTTCAGTGGTACCGTAATTTGAGAATTGGCACAGATCAAAATTGAAATCTTGTATTTCCAATGAAATTCACCCTGGTTAGTTGTATTTCTAAGAACACAATTACTTAATTTAATGACAGTTTAACTTAAAATCTGTGGGTCCGTAAAATCGAACTGAACATTAGCTAATAATCAAAAATTCCTTCACTGTCAGCGGTCGTAGATGTTAATTTTTCTCGCTTTCTTGGGTAATATTAATCTCGCTCCAATTACGTAAATATCTGCACTATTTTCGTGCGACAACTGCCCAGTATTCTATTTCTTATCGCGATCGTTGATTCGATAGCAATTTATAACACCGTGTTCCTGTTACAATTTCGATTAGGACTAGCTTCATTAATACGTCTACTGCTAGTGGTTTTTATTTTTATTTTTATGTAATCAGGTCCTACCGTTTTAAAATGTCGCTTTTATTTTATCGACGTTATTGTTCGTTTAAATCGTAATTATAATACAACTCAATCTTCAGGAACCCTGCAACAAAACGTGAAAAACCCGGTTGATACCATATACAATGGTCAGGCGTTTCGCGCTTTCTCCTTTGCCAGTACTATTCCTTTTCTCCGCGCAATCTTGCTCCTAATTCTTCCTTGAGTTTCCTTCACTTTCCTGTTCTGTTACCGCGAGACATCCGCAATGTTTACGTATTTTTCTTGCTTCCTTCTCGTATGGTTGCCACATAATTTGAATGAAGTCGATTTTTATAGCTCTAATCATTTCTTTGTTAAAAGTGTTCTTGTGCTTTTTTTGTCGAACGTACTTTATTCTAATTTGCTAAAATTCTTTACTTCTTATTACATCACTTCTATTTCCTTTATCATTAACCGGCTACTACTTCATGGAATCAGAATTTGTCAATTCACTCCGTTGCTTATTGTTTTTTGGGTATAAATCAGATATGACTCCTATCAAAAGAAAAAAAAAAAAAGAAGTCGAAAGAGAAAGACCAGTGTTAAACAATGCTTGTAGCTAATTTGTGTCACGGTTAGTTGGGTTAATTTTAATAAAATTTAAATAAAAATTAAATGAAATTCAAATGAAATTTGAATAAAATTCGAATGAAATTTTGTTTGTAATAAGGGCGGTTACCCCGACGATGTTTTTTGTTTTGCATTGATTAAAAAAAAAAAAAAAAAAAAAAAGTTATATTAACACAACTGCAAGAATAATAATATGAACGCAGTCTAACTGAGCGGTTCGTTGAAATTGAATGTTTTGCCGCATAGTCGAGTAAAATACGACCAATGCGGTGAATAATGTGTGAAAAAAGCATCTAAAACCATTTAATATACTCGTAAAAAAAGTAAAAGTATTAAAATATAGCGACAAACAGCGGGGGAGAAAAATGGTATTGTACTGATGTTGTTGAGGATACTGTCGGCATAAAACGATAAACAAACACGAGAGCCTCGGGGACGGTTTAGCGGATGATAGGTTAAGTGTGATCAGTTTACAGAGTGGCCTATAAGAATTATGGCTACAGAGAGAACGACTAAAGTGAAATTCGATATAATTTACGAGGCAGCAGCCTGCTCTGATACCAGCGCGCATTTACACTGATGTTTATTTTACTGCCTCCGTATTTTTGCCGCCGTTTTTTAAAATTTCTCACCCGATTTCATTATTGTACAACACGATTATTTCCATTTTTCTTTTTTTCTTTAATGCTACTGTGCAACTGTTGCATTGAAATCTTTGCGCATATCGATTAAAACCGTACGGATCTGGTAGAAATATGTAAAATTGCCCTAAACCACGAAACTGACACCGCGATTAGTGGTAAGTTTGTTTTAATTCTTCGGATACGAATTTGGAACTGTAGCGCAGGTTCCAGAACCGCATTCCGGTTACGTATCCATATAACAGTCTCTTATGGATCTTCCGGTAATGCACAGTACACTGAAAAATTAGAAATAGTTCGCTTTCATTATATGATGTGTGTTAGAAAGAAAGAAGGAAATGCAAAATATTTGAATATGAGAGTGTAATCACAGAAAAAGTTGCATCTACAGAAAAAAAGCGATAAAGTTTCTTTCTAATGATCCTAATGTTATATCATGTTTCACCTCCCTAGCTGATTTGGCGCATTTCTGCTCACAGATGTTCATTATGAAACGTAGAAACGGACAGACGGTCTATTCTTCTCTGTTCAAGGTCTATATTATTTTAGCCTCTACAGTAGAACCGTGTGAACCTCTATAACATTAGTGATGGGTTTTACAGTTCTTTTTGTGGATCAGTTCACTATAAAAAAACTGATTCAAAGATCCGGTTCCGAAAGAACTGATTGTTTTCGAAAATCTTTTAGATCTACATGTAAACAAATCTTACTATACTAAGCGACTGTGTAATCGTTTTTATTTTATCTGTCCGAACTATATCTTCCGAACCAAATGAAATAAAAGCGTGATTTTTGTTATCATTTTTTTTTTGTCTGTCCGGGCTATTCGTTACCTGCTCATTCTGTTTATTCGCGTTTCACCCGAAACCGTTCATACAGAACCAGTTCTTTTAAGTTTTGTGAGTCAGTTCTTTCAGTTCTTTTTCATATGAATCAGTTCTTTCAATCAATTCTTTCAATCAGTTCGTTCACGAACTACACATCACTATATAACATTCATCGATTCAGTATTTGCTAGGTCGAAGGTGTGAATAGTAGGCATGGACAGGGCCGCATCTAGACCAAAATTTCGGGGTGATATATGTATATATATGTATGTGTGTGTGTGTATTATCATGAAATATATTTATTTATAAATAGTACACTAAAGCTTTGTAGTCAATTATTGTATATGCAATATTTGAAATACAAATAAATAAAAAATAGTCGTTTCCATGGAATTCGCAAAAATTTTAATTTTCTTTTCTTTTGTCAAAAATTGAAAGGAAATAAATTTATTCTGAATTTCGGTCCATTCAATTCAAGCAATTATGATTTTGTAGACATTTCGGGGGAGGGGGGGGGGGCGGAAAACCCCCCATCGGATACTGGGCGTGGGTAACTCCAGACTTGTGCGAAATATTGCATTCGAAAAGTAGGTGAAAATAAAATTTCTAACAGAAAGGAGAGCTAACAAAGGTGTTGTTACACGAATGGAAAAATATTTCACCGGGGCTAGAACTGTTAGAAATTGGTTGAGTCGATGCCGCGAAGAATGTCTGCCGTAATAGAGCAAAAAAGTTTGTAACTCTACCAAGTATTAATTTTCTTTGTTTCAAATTTTAACTGTTTTTTTGTGTTTCTTTTTTGAAGAGCTCGAATGTTTTTGTTACCTTTTTAGATCGCAATGTTTTAAATTGTTTTGAATTTTATCAAGTTAAATATTTTTAAAAATTTCTGGATATTTCTCCTTTTAGTAATAGACACGACAAACATATTTCAAAAATTGTGCTCGAATGTCATCTTTTACACGTTTATTATTGAATTTTACGCGTGCCCGAATATTAATGTGCTATAAACGCTTTTCTGTTTGCTCTTCAACCAAGGACGTTCACATCCGATCAGAAATCTTTGATAAAAAAGAACAAATAACAAGATCAACTAGTGGGGAAGGAAAAGACAGGATACAAGAAGTATAATAAGGAGCAGCAAGCGCAAGCCTCGACAAACAGGAATACAAAGCAAAACGCTTCACAGAAAGAGATGAACGCTGGAAGAACATACGATCAAATTTAAATACTTACTGTCGGATTTCTGAATTTTTAAAACAAAAAGAGAAAGGGTTTGGCGTTAATTTTTGGAATTGGAATAGCATACTTGGGCTAAATTTTGAAAAAAAAACAAAACGTTAGATTTTTGATTTCTAGGAAGTTGGAGAAAGCGGAAATTGAAGTTAATTTTTGAGACAGAAAATTTAAATTACGTTATTAAAGTGGATGTCGTCGCGATAGCCTAGTTGCTAGAGCGCTTGACTTCCGATATGGCGGTCACGGGTTCGATCCCGAGCGGCGACAAACTTATTACAAGAATTAAATAAATAATCGCTAATAGTTACGTGGCAGGCAATGGCAAACCACCATGTTCAACATCATATGCGCGCTAGGTCAGTACACAGCAGACACACACAGGACTGCACTAGTGGCGCGATAACAAGCGGCTACTATCAGTTCCGAATGTAGTCTTCTTGCATGTGTACACCTGCGTTGCATATAACAATTGCTATGAGCGCTGCCTATTCTGTACAACTAGAATGTACGAATAGGTAGTCACGACGCTCGAATTCGAGCAATACGACTGTTACATACATACATTAAAGTGGATAAGAGGATTTAAATGTACACACACTACTATGAATGATGTTTCTTTGTAGCGCTGCTATTTGTGATTCCAGAACTTCCTGACTTCTAATTTTTAGTCCTCTCTTTTTCCTTTTGTTTTCCTGAAAGATCTTTCTTTAAGCAGGTGCGCATTGCGTAATCAAAAAAAAAAAAAAAAAAAGAAGTCCGGGATTATGCTTAGTGATTTCATTATTAGAAAAAAGTTTTCTTCTGTTTTATCCAAAAAAAAAAAAAAAATTGCCTATTACGCACAAGTAAAAAAGTTGGTTTTTTTATCATTTTGATCGAATATTAATGCCGGGCGTTGAATAGAAATGCAAAGTCGAATAAACGCGAAGAATAAATTAAAATATCGACATTTTCTTAATGGTTTTCAAGCAATCCTAACGCAAAATATCGTAATTTTTTTTACACTAATAAGATGCCGACGCTAATAACTAAAACTATAATCCCGTTTGCAACAAACCACTTTAAGAGCATGATAACTTCTCCTGTTAATTCCGCCTCCGATAAAATTATTTACCACACAAGCAGTTTGTCCGCGAGAAAGAAGTAGTTTTCCAATTATAAAATAACACTAAGAAGCGATGACATTTCGACTCATTTCAATTACTATCTTTCTATTTCGTAATACCTGTTCAAGCTTTATACATACATATAGATTATTATGATTGAAACATTCTTTCACACATGTAGATCCTTATCGAAATGAAAGATAAAAGATGTCAATTACTGTATGCGAAAATTACGTTACATTTTCCGCTTTTCATGCACTATGCCAATCACATTTAATTTATGCAACAGTAGGTTGGGGCTCGACTGCATTAATGAAAAATAATACGGAACGTAAATATGCAGATAGGAACCTGTTAAGGGGGGGGGGGGTAAATTTTTTAAACTTTTTTTTTTGCATTTTTTTTTTATTTGCTTATATGGATGTACAACATTTCAAGATTATTTTGTCAAAATTTGAAATCGATCGCAACAAAACTAACGGACCTATAGGGTTTTAAGTGAGCGGTGCTCCGCTCCGGTTTTGAACACCTACTGGGCAGCTACGTAGCGCGGCTACCTGGAAGCTGTTTCGTGCTCTTTTAAACTTCGTATTTTTTAGTTTCGCTGTGATTGTGTATTTATTATTAGTAAAATGCCGAAGAAAATTAGCAGAGAAGATCGCAAGAGAACCCGTTCCAGATTAAATCAATCAAAAAAAGTAATACCTCCACAGAAACGCAAGACAGACGATGTCGAAGCAAAAGGTACATCGTCCAAAAAAAAAAAAAAACTGAATACTTTTGTGCCATTTGGGCTACTTACTACTATTACTGTTTGCTGGACGAGAAACCGCAGCACGACAAATGCCCGAGCGGCCAAGACTCGTGGTGTGAATGGCAGAAAGCTGCAGCTGCAAATTCCCTGAAGTAATTCAAACACAGTTACACTGCACTTGCAAGTGACGTTTCTGAAGGAATTAAACCGATATATGAAGACTTGAGTAAGGGGGCACTTCTGCAGCGATATCTTGGAGGATTCACTCAAAACAACAGTGAGAGTTTGAATCAACTCATTTGGAAAATTACCTCAAAATCACTGAGTGGTACCTCAACTGTTGTTGGAATCACAGCTCAGTGGCTTCATGTATGTTCAATGAGGGCTGTTTTGCTTTGCTCTCATGTATGCAAGAGATAAACATCAGTACAGGGTCAAGTTCTCATGAATGGACAGGCATGGTAGATTGAACGAGCATAAACAGAGTGGAGCAACAAGCTGCACTTGAAAGTAAAGAAGGCAGAATTCTACGTCGACAAGAGCAAAAAGCTGCCTTAGATCTTACAGCTGAAAGCTGTGAGCTTTATAGGCTTAGCATCGATGACTCTGAATAAGTATATTAGAAGAAACACTCGCGTACTGATGTTTAAGTTAAATTTTTTTGTACACAAAACTTTAGAGCGTTTTCTCACACTTGACATTTTTAAAGTCCGTGGACACTGTAACTCGAAAACTAATGCACCGATTCTTTTGAAATTTTGTACAATGTTTCTACACATCAATTAACAGGTAACGCCGGGAGGGCCTTTTTTTTTTTAATTATTATTTATTTTACAATAAAAAGTTTGTCGATTTTGTTAGGCGAAAATCGCGTTTTTGACTTCCACGTGTTAACAAAAATTAAAAAATTAAAAAAAAAAAAAAATCCAGCGTTACCTCAAGAAAATGATTAACTAGCAGTAGCATTTTGATTTTTTTGATTTCAGATGACCAATGGTGAGATATAGTGTCCACCGCAAAACAACTTTTTTTTGAGGCTTCTTCGAAGATTTGCGCTAACGGCTTATTTTTTAATATTTCTTATTTAAAATTTCAGAAAATATTGTTCAAATGTTACTTTATTGTATTACACTTAATAAAATACATTTGCATTCACTGGAGCATGAAGAAAAATTATTGAAAATGAGCCTTTTTTTACCGAAATTAACTCCCCCCCCCCCCTTAATAAAACATAATAATATTCCGAATCCCGAATCATATCTTCCCTACTTGGTTATAATGGAATGGTTAAACAAGGAAATTGAAATAGAAAAAAGAAATCCACCAACTTATAATATCAGGAAAGTATGTCATTATAAAACCCGTAAACTCAATAACCTCAACAAGCACGAGGAAATTATTAAAATAAATATACTATATAAACTACTAAACACATTACCGGAAGATATTAAAAAACCACAGCTAAATAAAAAGTCATCTAAAGTAGAAATAAAAAAATAAGTTATGAATAAAAATATTAAAAGTTAAATAAAACAATTATGTTCTCAGCAAGTATTGGCAATACCTGCTCTCCGAGGCTGGAAACAACAGTCAATAGAATATTCCTGGGCCACACTGCCATCACTCACTCGTACCTGCTGAACGATCAGCCGCCGCCTATATGCGAGGTGTGCCGCGAGCCGCTAACAGTTCATCATACTGTGGTATCCTGCCAAAAATACATCCAACATCGCAGAAATCAGCTGAATACACAAATTCCGGATGTAAACTGCCTGCAAGAACTTTTATAATTAATACAAAAATTTCTAAGTATATTCAGATAATTCACAAATCGAGTAATAGCCTAAAAGAGGCATTAGCTACCCGTAAAAAAAAAAAAAAAATCATGTTCTTACTATCGAGTACACATTAAGTATATTGATTAATATATGTGTCAGATATGTGCGAAGATATATGTATATGAGGTTATGAAAGGATATAAGGGTATTATTATACTAGGAAAATGTTGTACTTTTTATTTTTTGTTGTAAAAGAAGTTTTCAGATTAGGTTTAGATAATATTTTACGTAATAACAAGAAGAAAAGGTTAAAATAATCATATTACGAAAACTGGATACGTGGAATATCTAAATAAGACGAATCCGTTAGTAGTACTGATAACTCTAGTAATATGTCTCCGAACTCGTTTAAGTACAAATAACACTATATTATATTTACTAATAGTGTGTTATTTTTCAGGACCACGCCGACAAGCTGTAAAGTTTGGCAGGGTCTTTAAACAAAATGCAAATTACAACCAAAAAAAAAAAAAATAATGATAATTATAACACAACCATAGCGGTCATTAATAACAAATCCATCCCTCCTAAACAAACGTGTACTTCTTTGTATTCCGATCTGTTATCACTCAAACTCCCTAGTCCTTATTGCGCTTCGTATATCTTATCGTTTCCGTCGATCTCCGTTGTTCCTATCCTCAATTCTTTTATCTTATCAATATTTGACACCGACTCTACATCTGATATTCTTTTCTCTCGTGTCGCTTCTTTGCGAAAATCCGTTGCTGAAATGCCCAATGGGGGGATTAAAAAAACAAAAAATAAATAACAAAGCGCGCGGTTTGCAGCATGAACATTCCCGGAGAACTTTTAACCGCGATACACTACACTAAAACGAAGGAAAAAATTAAGATTTATCGCTATGATAACCGATAAGGTATGTATTATTAAGAGAATGGATGATAATTTAGAAACGTATTTTTATTTCAGGTGTTCTAAGCAATTTACAAGAATTTTTTGATAACCTTCGCACCAACGTTGACAGTATTAACAAGAAAAAATTTCACGACGAATACTTATACGGTAAATATATTATCATTTTTATTTATTTTTTTATTATTTTCTAAAGGCCTCCATTCTATTTATTGAGGCCAAAAGTTATTCAAAATTTCAGTTCAGTTTTATTGCAACAAATCTCCCGGTAAGAAGGAAAGAATGTACTGATTCGACCAAAAAGCTAACAGAATGAAGCAACGAAAAACTGTAATAACGGTCAAGAAAGGGAGAGGCGCAATAAGGATTAAAGCTCAAGAGAGATGACAAATTATAATACAAAAAGACACCCCCAGTGTCAGGGGGCATATACATTTAAAAAAGATATTAAGATCGCAGACCGCTTCATTATTAGGATGAAAATGACGCACTTTGGAAAGGAGAGTGATAAAACAAGGAAAGAAAACAGCGGAGTACGATTAAACGGTAAACGAAGACGATAGTTCGAGGTGAAAAAAAAAAAAAATCAAAAGTAACGCTGGGTTGGATATTTCAGTTAGACGGATAGATTTTTCCATCTTTCTGCTCGTTGGATAAGGATAAAGTTTTCTGCAGAATTTAGTATGGAATTTTTTGCTCGGGGGTAGTGTAGTAGTAGGTTAAGTAGCAAATCTTATTTATCCCATATTTTAGAGAAGTAAGAAATACAAAAATATATTCGCATTTCCCCGTACTTGACCAAATCGTGAATTTGGTATGGCAAATTGCGAAAAATTTTCTGTCTTTTTCACGACAACATTTCTCTGGCATGATTTGTAATTGTTGCATTCCACTTAATGAAGTCACAGAAGATCTGTGATTTCGTACTTTTCCTCTTTGTTTTTTTCTTTGTTTTTTTTTTGTCGATGCGGAGCTTTTTATTCATTCAAAACATTATCAAGTGGAACGGAGAAATAAAAGAAAGCGATAAAAAAGTTATCGAACTCAGAATTTTCACTGCAAAAGTTGTTATTTAACACTGTTAAAACTGGAATTGCGTTAGCTTCTAAGATCACGCCCTTCTATCTACCATACGTATTAGCTAACGATACTTATGCTTGATGAACGAATGTAACTTTAAGCGATTAAAACAAAAACAAGAAAGGACAAAGAACATGGTGATTTGAAGAAAAATAAGTATGTAAACTTATTTCAAATGTAATTGTTAGAAAAAAAAAAAAAAAGAAAATGCAATAATATATTAATGAATGTTTGTGCGCATGCGTGTAGAAATTGAAATCGTTTTAAAATTATATAATTTTGTACAGGAAAACACGTCGAAGTTAAAGATAATCCGCCACGAAGTTTCATTCACGGCATAAAACCATCTTCTAAAATCCGCAAATATGTCCAATCTCCGGAACTGGGTAGTTTCAAAGGAACAAATCGGCATGATCCATCGCTGAAGTTGATCGGTTTGGGAAAACGGAATTTAAACCAACCGCGTTATCCTATTATCGACCTTTTTTAATTATTATTGTCGTAATTTAGAATTTTCTACTTTAACGAAAACTTAACTGAACTTTGCACAATATATTTCTGATAAATGAATAAAAAACAAGAAAAAGTCCAAAAAATCGAAATGTTCTTTTTATTTTAATCTTAGACTTAGTTTAATATAATATTAGAGATTTTACATGTAATAACCTTTTTCTAAAACAAATATATATATTATATATATATATACATATACATATAATATATATACACATCAATTTATACGATAATGATCAGCGGAAGATTTTATTTATTTATTCTTAATATCGTAGTATTAAAAAAATTGCGCGACATTTACATTATTTTCACACTGCTGCTACGGTATCTCCACGAAACTGCGTCTAGAATAACATTATTTTATCACAGCGGAATTACGGTCACGGTGTAGCGAAATAATTAGAGCGATAGCACGTCATTTTTGTTAAAAAAAAACGTAAAATCAATCGTTGTTTCATCGTCAACATTTCTAAATAGTTTTCGTGAACATTTTCAAATAAACCTTTTCCTACAAAAGAAGAAGAATTATTGATGCCGTCCTTACTTCTTAAAAAAAGTCCACGTGGGTACTCAGTATAAATAAAAAAGAAAAAACATTTTGGAGAAAATTATATTGTGCAAGAACTGCCTCGCATGAACACGATCGTTTGTTTAGAATTTTTTTTTTTTGCTAAAAACAAATGATCATAATTGTTGAATTCTTTTTTTATTTCATATTATTTTTATAATCTGGATGAGTCTCACTGAATATAATTGTGATTGTAAATAGCGTACTTGCGATTGGCCGGAAGAGGGGCCCTCATGATTAAATGTGAAGCTGCTTATCATATGATACTTGCCGAATAGGGCTATGAGAACGCGCTAATATGCAGGTAATGTAAATGTCTATAATTGTATGAATTATATTTTATATTGAAATTTTGATTTTTAAAATATTAAAAACAACGTTGTTGCTTTTTTAAACGACGTTACAGACATTTTTTGAAAATTTTGAGGGGTTGTATGGCGAGTCACATAACTCCATCTGACACCTGCATCTTCGATTGCCCCCCCCCCCCATTTAAGATCAGCAGATCGCTGCGGTACTCTAATTAGAGTTTTGAAATAGTAGTGTGAAAACAGCGTTAATAAATTATTTGATCAACAGCATTTGTGTGTTCGATTATTGATTGCAGTTGGTTCACGAACAGTGTTTAACCTCGATCTTGTACAGAACAATGGAAGGACGTTTTTTATTCTTACTTGCAATAAGTGATCGAAAAATCCTAAAAATAGATTTTTTTTTCTTTGTTTCTTCTGATGACTTACTTCATTTTCAAACAATTAAGAGAATAAGGGAATGCGTATTCATTCTTACTTTTCTTCATATTTATGTACCGTACGCTGCGCTACACTGACCGGAGACATAAAAACAGAGGTTGAATAATTGTGTTCAGATTTATAATTTTTAGTTAAGGACGAATAGGATTGAATTTATTGCAGAGTCTAACCATGATAAAGCAGTAGACACATGAAACAGCTTTCACAAATGACTGCCGAACCCCTCTTTAAGAGAAGAAAATTAAAAAGTTTTTACATGGCCAATCCACGGACAGCACAATGCCGCTTTCTCCTATCTTCTGATTAGGACGTTTTCGAGGTTTTAGGTACTTTGCCGAATTGACCACAACATGCTAATTGTAAGGATACTTGTTGCTACAATTTCTTCTTCTGCATTTCTTCGATGACAACCCATGTTAGAACTGTAAAAGTAATGACAATAGCAGTATACCTATTTGTTGTTAAAAATTCAAATACTCATATTTATCATTACTGGGGTTATTATTGTTTTTCAAAATGGAATTTAGAGTTCTATAAATTTTCTTTTATTGTAGCTTTTTGGTTAAAGACGGGTGGTTGAAATAGTTTGAATTCGACCGTACAGTTCGGTAGCTTTAAGTTATGAAAGAAGTTTGAAATTTTGACTGTTCAAGAGTTTCCTTGAGGACACGTAAATTTCTTTAATTTTGAAACCTTGAACATTCGATAATTGCATGATTGATTAATATTAGGATTTTGCAAATGTCACATACCGATGGCGGAAATTTGTTAAGGATCTGGCCATGTATTAAAGGCGGAGTGGCCTGTTTTTAAGCGGAAAAATATTAATTTGTCTTTTCTGGTGGATCGAAATGTTTCATGGAACAACTGTTTTTTCTGATTAACTATAGTTTTTTTGTGTTTGGGATTAGATACCAAGTTTTATCGGAAAGCTTTTTGTACGAATTGTTTAACCGCTTTTTTCACATCGGCTATTAGCAACGTTTTGTGTTGGGGAAATTTTAGGGCTAGTTTCGTGTTCTCGTCGGTTTTTTCATTTTTGTGAATGTTTGAATAAGATGAGATTTAGCCAAAGACGATTTCTTTGCTCGATGAAGAAAGTGTTTGGACTACTTTTTGGGATAATATAAGATTTTTTTTTTTTTTTATGAAACTTATTGGTAAATAAGAGTGCAGGTAGTGAATTTCTTAGTATCAGAATGCGGTTGGACGCGAGAGATTTGCGCCGTAGTTGACTGCTAGTTTGAGAGCATGGAGTTCGGTTGAGAGGATTGGGCATTGCGATGATAATGGAAACGGAATCGCGTTTTCTTTGTGGGTGATCGCACAGTCAATATTGTCTGGTGTTTCAAAACTAATTCTAACAAAGTTTGTTCACTTAGAGAGGGTCATTGTGGATTTGATCATAAGTAACAGAATTAGATTGGGATTTGTCAAAGTATATAAGAGAAGACTTAAATTTGAAACGGGCTGGATTGATATTGGAAGGAGAATTTAGCAGACTGATATTTTTTTTTAGAACAATTGGTTTAAGGAGATCACTGTTATTATGGAAGATGCTTTCAGAGTGAAGAGAATTTTACATGTTAATATTGCATCGAATGCTCTGCCAATGTCGAAAATAATCGCTGGTAAGTAATTTTTGTCGTGATACGCTTATTTTATTTTTCTGCATGTTGATCTACCCAATTTAAAGCCGCACTGAGTAGAAGAGAGTTTTCTTTTGCGTTGTAGGAACCGTATAAGTCGTTTGTTTACTATTCTTTCACGCAGAGATTAGATGTTAGAGATATTGATTTGTAGCTATCGAGCTAAAAATGGTTCTTATCCGACTTAAAGATAGTAATTACAATTGTCTTTTGCCATTTATATATACAGTAGGAAAAGAATATGAGTTTCAAATAGTATTAACGATTTTTAGGAAATGACGAATTATGTTATTGGGAGCATAAGGTGAACATGGTTTCGTACTGAGAGCATCTTCGAGCTCGCGTAGTGAGATATCTTTATTGAAATCTTGTCGAGTGATTTATCAGAAGGGATATTGTCGTTGTTAGAAAGCCGTGGTGTTTAAGATATTGTTAAATGGGCTCCAAGAACATTTGCTGTATCTATAGAATCAATGCTAATTTGCGCTGTTAGTAGAGGAACTGTATTTTTTTCATTCTATTTTTCGATTTGCTCACCAGATCTAAGAACTAGAAATGGTAGAGTTCATATTAGATATGTACGAATCTCCTTTTGCTTGTTTAATAGTACGTTGAGCAATGGCTCTCAGAAATTTGGTAACGAAGTAAGTTGAAGTGAATTGGAGATTTTTTTAGAACTTTTAAGGTTTTTCTGCAATTGAAAATTACGATGCTGAAGACTTTGGACCACCGTGGAAAAGAATTTTTGGCGAGATATATTACGTTTCGGTATAAAATTAGAGGTATAAAGAAGAATGTGATTAGTGAATACCGAGATTAAATCGTCAATGTTTCGAAGTATTGTGGCGGGCCGCTTCGACGGGTTTAAAAGATTGTGAATTGGTTGTATTTTATCCCATCGCTTTCCTCGAATACATTTCCGAGTCTTTTAATATAGTAGTGAAGATGCTGGTTAGTCCTTTTTCTTCTCTTCTATTGATTTTCAGTATGCTTCCGGTATAGTTTTTACTATGATTTTGGCTACTATTTTTTGGCTATTCACGCTCGTTGAGAATGCCGAGGAAGGTCATGACTTTTTCTTTCTCGTAAATATCTTCTGAAGCCCCCACGGCGAGAGGTGTGTTTGTTACGGGGGGAGATTTGTGTCAGTGTATTTATGTATTTTGAAGAAATATTCTTTGGTTTTTTGCAAATAAAACAGGTAACGTCAAAAAGATCTAATAGAGTTTATCATCGACGTTTATTTGGATGGAGGATAAGATTTTTTTTCTACTTTTGCATACGTACAATTATGACGAAAACTGTAGACGATGTAATCTTTATCTTCTCCATCTATTGGTAGTTCTAGCATTTCTATAACGTCGTTTTTATACCAACAAAATCTACAGCCTCCTTCGGGCATTTATTTGATATATCGCAGAACACTTGCGATAAGATAAGTGTCTTGGAGTTTTAGGGCATTTTATGTGCCTTTATAACATTTTCATTAATAAAGATTACACCCCTGAGTTGGCCATGAATGTATATTGGCTGCGTATTCGACTGATAAAACAAGTCAAGCCGGGTTTCTGGATATTTTGAAAGCGTGTGTTATTTTACTGGGTCCGACTTATTTTCCGAGCTTTTTTTTTTTTTTTTTTTTTTTATACCCCCCTTGGGTTTGCTACCAAAGAGCATTAGCCCAGCAAAAAGGAATAGATGCATGGAATAGAATAGAAATTATATTTTTATTCTGTCGACAATGGAATCAAGGAACATCCCTAGGACAGGAACAACAGAGAGAATAGGTAGAGAAAGAACATAAGAGGCGTTGAAAGGAGCAGGAAGACCAAGCTTTAAAAGATGTGATAATAAAGTAGCTCTAATCATTCCAGACTTTGGCCTGACATGTATCCATCTTTATTCTCAAATCGATTTTCACAGTACCGTCTTATTCAACCGGTTCATAGTTTCCTGCCTTGGTTTCAATCTATTCCTATCTATCGTCATTCCACTGTTATTTCCTTAATTAGGCTTAGAATCAATCATTCTCTACTCCCCTCTTCTCGCTTTCGATTCGCTTTGTCCCCTTTTCCTTTCTGCTCTCTTCACGCTTCTGAGCCTTCTTGTATTTGTGATTCAAATCACATCCTATTTGAATGTTCAGCACTCTCTAACGAACGCTCATTTCTTTACATTCAACTTTTAGTTTTGGGTCTTCCTACTCCCTTTAACGCTACCTATATTCTTTCCTTCCCATTGCCTTCAGTTATTCCTTTGCTCCTGTCCTTTGTCCTCTCCATTTCTGATCGCCTAGCTATTTAGTTATAACTGTTAATTTTTCATGTTGTTGGGTCAAGGCCGCTGGCGCGCCCAGGGTAGGAAAAAAAAAAAAGATAATAAAGTAACTCACGCTCGCGAGATAAACCGGAGCACTCGAAGAGCACGTGATTCGCATTACAAACATACTAGAAACCTTCCGAGCTTTGATGTATTGATTATGGATATTCTTGCGAAAAGGAAATATAATTGTAAGTTTCTTACTGTTTACTTGATTTATTTTGCTTGCGTATGAGGTTTGGTTTGGTTGACATGTTTTTTTTTTTTTTTTTGGTTTGCCCCCGATTTTGACCCAGCCACGTGAATGCATTATGTTAAAACTTTAGATTCGGAAGCGATAGGAAATGGAAAGAACAAAGGATTGAAGTAAGGAAATTATTGCCGGAGATGGAAAGGAAAAAGGATAAAAGAAGCATTGTAAGGAGCCGGAAGACTTAGAGCCAAGATTTTCGAATAAAACGTTCGGTAACATTCGAAGAAAGCATAGTTTGTGCCACATTAAAAAGAAGATTCAGTGTTGTGAAGGGGTCGATAAGGAGCAGGAGTTAAGGAACAACGAGAATGAGAAGCGGAGAGAAGAAAATGCTTAATTCCTAAGCTGATTAAGGAGAATAATGAAAGGAATGGAAAAAACTCAAAGCTGAGGATTGGGTGCCGGCTGTATGAGAAGATACTGCGAAGCGCGATTAAAAAATAAGGAAGGGTATCTATTCGACCAAGGACTGAAATTACTAATTGAGGAAAGGAGGATTAAGTGTCTGAAACTGGAAAATAGCTTGAGGGCGGACCGAACTAAACAGTCTACGTTGATTGGTTGGTGCCGAGGCTGACGATGGAATTTCTTTGTTGAATGTTAATGGTGGAAACTGATCTTGAGACAATATTTTAAACGATTGTAAGGGCAATTGCCTTTCCCCCGCCGATCAGACTAGTTGATAAATGTAACAGTCACTTATAGTTTTGAACAACGAATTATAAAGAGGTAAGGTGCACAAAAGAAAAGAAAAAGAAGACGATAAGCTTGATTATGAATGCAATAGAAGAACACACAAATGAACGCACGAACATACGTCCTTACCAGACCGGTTCAACATGTAACTTTTTCCCTGTGTTTCATACGACAGAAAATAAATTTTCAGTTACAAATTTAAATTTTCATTTTGATTTTATATAACTGCTTATAATTATGCAGCTCAAAAAATAAATCAACAAAATGTATTATTCTTTTAGTTCAGTATTTGTATTGTTGAAATATATGTTCCGTTTAAATGCATTTAGTTCATTTATTGATAATAAAATAATAAAATCTTATTCATAAAATTATTAAATAAACGCGTTATAAATTCTGCAATTTCCGTTTCTTTCCGCACTATTTTACTTTGTTCAAATAAACAAAAATTATAATTTCTTCAAAAAAAATATTATCACTTATATAATCTTGATTTCAAGCAACACATGAAAAGAAAATCAAAAAGTACGAGAGTATAAGAATATCGATAGTTTCAGTATTAGGAAGTATATTCATTTTTAAAACGAGATCCGTATAATTTTCAGGCTCTTGTTAATAATAAAAAATATGTAGTTTTCTCTCTTGAATTTGGAGTACTTGCAAGCGTCTATTATTACTAAAGTATGAAATTAAAAAACGGGAAAATATCCAAATTATATGAGCTGTGTTTAACTGTACGATCTTTCAGTGTAGCGAAACGTATGAGTAACGGTTCAGATTTGAAAGTAACAGATCAGTACTTCAGATCTAAAGGCACCAGTAACTCCGAGACACAGTTACATTCCTGAAAATATATCCGTGTTTGAATTGGTGTTGAGCTTTATGGTAATTCTGAAGTAGCCGGTTTTACAAGTAACTTCAAATTAACGGGGATTTTTATAATCTTTTTTATGCCAATAAGAAGGAAAATGGATGTGTTTATTCTGAATTTAAAAAAATACAAGTCTAATTTTTACATAATTCGCCATCTCGGTGATTTGTTTTATACACAATTCTAAATAACTTATTTTACTTTTTTTATCCGCTCAACTTATACCTACTAAATTTAAAATTACATTTAATTTATATTTAAAAAAGTTAAAGTTTGATGATTAATTTAAATCAAAGTAAGAAAAACCATTTTATTAAAGTCAGAAATTACTACAGAAAACAATAATAATGATGAATGATATGAAATATAATTGTCTGTGCAAGTATATACATGTTTATTTAATATCGTGTGTTAGTATTCTTTATCTCCTCAATTCCTAATCTTTTCCTTATATAATGGACAATTCTCTGCATTGGGTAAGTTCCACTGTTGACGGGTCCAAAAAAAAAAAAAAAATATTTCCACTTGGTTTGTTTGAAACCTTATGGTTCAGGTCGACCTAAAGAAAAATGGGCCCAATGCATAGAATGTCGCAAATGGTCTCACGAGGAATGCACTCGACAAGAATTATCCTACATACGGCATAATTGTCTTTTTTAACAATTCATAAAGTAATTCGAATTATCTAAGCAATTTTTATTTTTCATTAATAAATATTAACTTTTTATTTTGATATAATGATTTAATATTTTATTATTATTTTTAGTAATCGGTATGCATGAGTAAAAAGGTATCAGTTAATTTTTATCGTTTATAATATATAAGAAATAAATATTTCCAATAGTTGCTTATTATTCATCACTGTTGTTTCAATTGTCCCTGGTAGGGAGACGGTTGAAACATTTAAAGTATTATCAGTTTTTTTCCAATATTTTTTGACTATATGGGAATAAGACAAACATGTAAATATATTTACAAACCTTACACACATTGTGTAAGCAATATACTATGAATTTATTTTTAAAAAAATTATAGTTTGGCTGTAAAATAAATAAAATAAGAAAATTGTTTCAATTGTCCTCAGTCTTCCCTACTTTCTTTTTCAAAAGATGTAGTAGACAGCATAGATAGTCATGAAATAGTCAAAGTATGGTCAAAGTTAAAACTTCGAGGAATAAAAACATAAATCAAAATTACTTCCTAAGTAATTTGTATTATAAATTTTTTTTTAGGGGTTTTTTTTTTTGTTTTTTTTTTTGTTTTTTGGGCGCGCCAGCGGCATTGACCCAACAACAACAGAAATTAAGGAAGGGGTTAAATAAAAAGACGATTAGAAATAGAGCTTAGGAAAGATTGGAGTACAGGGATTATATCCGGAGATGGAAAGGAAAGGACAAAAGAAGAATTATACGGAGCAGGAAGACCCAGTGCCAAGATTTTCGAGTACAAAACAGAGCGCTCGGAACCAAGGGCAGGGCATTCAAAGAAGATGTGGTTTGCATCACATATGAGAGGAGAGATGGAATTATGAAGGGGACAATCGGGAGAAGGGGACAGGGAAAAACGAAAACGTGAAGAGGGTAAAAGGGAGTGATTAATACGCAGTCTGATTAAGGAAATGATCGCGGAGCGTTGATAAGAATAGGACTGAAACCACGGCTGAGAAGAGGGAACCGGCTGAATTTGAAGATAGTGAGAGGCGGGATTAGAAAATAGGGAAGGATAGATGTCCGACCATAGTCGGGAATGATTAGCTGAGGAAAGAAGGAGGATGTCCGAGGTAGGAATTTTGCAGAATAAAGGACCATCGCGGGCGGCCGAACGGGCTAAAAAGTCCGCTAACTCGTTGCCCTCGATGCCAGAGTGACTAGGAACCCACAAAAGGTCAATAGTAATGGAACGGGATGAAAGTAAATTGGATATAAGAAAACGAATTAAAAGAATGATAGAATTGGAGGAATGAGAAGGAGGAGAAGAGATGGCTTGAAGAACACTTTTGGAATCGGAGACAATCAGACATTTACTGATCTCTCTTATGGCTGGAATGAACGAGACTGCGCGTAAAATGGCGATAGACTCCGCTGTGAAGATAGAACAGGAGGAAGGGAGCTTGAAGGACTCAGAGTGATTAAGTGAGAGGGAGGTAAACGCGCCGCCCATCCCATTTTCGTTTTTAGAACCGTCAGTGAAGAATGTTAGATGAGAAGGGAAAGATGTAAGAATTCGGCTTGGATTGAAGAATGTGCGGTGGAGCTGGTTTGGAGAGGGAGAGAGAAGAGATTAATAGTCTGCCAAATGCTGGAAAAGTCATGGGAAAAGTAAGAAAGCTTGCAATAAGAAAAGACATAAGGCGAAAAATTGGAGACTCGAGCTGCTACGAGAGAAAGGATTGGGATTTTGTGAGGAGCAAATCGCCATTGGTTTTTAATACTAAGATAGGAAGAGATAAGATTAGATGAGGACACAGAAAGCCGTTTAATTAGAAAATTATAACCAAGCTGCGATCTGCGGATAAACAGTGGTTGCATAGCAGATTCAGAGAGGATAGCAGGAATGGGAGAAGATTTTAGCGCTCCAATGCACAATCGAAGGCAGCAGTTTTGAACTTTGTCCAGTTTGGTGAGGAGAGATTTAGAGGAGTTTCCATAGATGAAGGAGCAGTAATCGATTCTGGAATGAATTATAGCCTTGTAAAGGATTAGGAGAATGGAAGGGTCACCACCCCATTTGGATGGCGATAGGGCTTTCAGGAGATTGAGTCTTTTGAGGGAAGAATTGTAGAGATAGTTGATGTGTTCATAGAAAGTGAGTCGGCTGTTGAGAATAACACCAAGATAGCAGAAGGAGATGACGAGCGGAATCGGAATGTCAGATGAAATAATATTTACCAAAGCTTGATTGTAGGGACGGAGGGAGAACACCGTAGAAGAGGACTTAGAAGGAGAGAGAGAGAGGTGAATTGAGGCGAGGGAGATACTAAGGATAGATAAAGAGTTATTGATCTCTTCGTTGGCGGCGGCCACATCATTACAACTGGAGTAGATGAGGATATCGTCTGCGAAAAGGTGAGAGAAGGAAATCGTAGGGAGGGAAGCAATATTAAGGAGATAGATATTGAAAAGAGTGGGGCTAAGATATGATCCCTGAGGAAGTCCCCGGTGGATGCATCTGGAAATGACACGGGAGGAAGTAGAGAGAAAGAGGGATCTTTTTTGGAACAAGTTTAGGATCAGAAAGATGAAATTAGATGGAACGTTAAGCCCAAGAAGCTTGGCGCATAGAGTAGAAAGGTGGACATTATCAAACGCAGAGGAGACGTCAACAAATGTAGCAACAGTGAATTTTCTTTCTATGAAAGCTTTGTAGACGTCTGATAGGAAAAGACTGATGCAGTCGACCGGGCCCAACCCCGGGCGAAAGCCAAACATATTGGAAGGAATTAGATCATTGTGTTCCAGCCACCAGACGAGTCGATTGTTTACCATACCTTCAAACAGTTTACGAAGACAGGAGGCTAAAGAAATAGGACGGAACGTGGATTGATTTTTTTTAGGTATAGGGATGATAACAAAGTCATTCCAGGATTTAGGTGTAGATCCAGAGAGTAGGAAGGAGTTAAAGATATTCAGAAGAAAATGCAAAGAAAGCGTGGAGAGGTTTTTAAGTATAAGGAACGATATACCATCTAAACCTGGTGAGGAGTTGGAGGATTTATTAAGGATAGATAGTAGCTCATCATAACGGAAAGGAAGAGATAAGAAGTGAGACTCTGAGTTGGGTGTAAGAACAGGAAGCGAGATTTCCTCAAGAGAAGGAGCGTAGGCGGGCGCGATAGAGTCTAGAAAGGAAAGGAGATGTTGCAGTGCGGGAGAGGGATGTACCGGGCGCTTGGAAAGGGGAGAAGTAAAAGCCTTAGCCATCTTCCAAATCTGCGAAAAGGGCGTGTCTTTAGAAAAAGCGGAACAAAATTGTTTCCAAGAATTTCTCTTAGCCGCTTTAAGAACAACGCGAGCCCTCGCATTGGCTTCTTTGTGAGCTAGAAAGTTGGACATTGAGGACCGCGAACGAAATGATTTGAATGTAACAGTACTTTGTTTGAAAGCCTGTTTACACTCTTCGTTCTACCAGAGTGAAGAGGCAGAAGGGGCTTTTCGGTGATGATTATTGGGAACAAGCGGAGAGGATGAAGAAAGGGACGAATGAAGGGATTGAGTGAACAAGTTGTATTGGGCTATAGGATCAGAATTCGTCAGGATATGAGGGAGAGAATCGTCCATCAATGAACGAAATTTGGTCCAATCAGTTTTGGAAAGAATCCATCGAGAGGAATGGAGAGGCTTGGATTGGATAGGAGGAGAGACGTCATTAAGGGATAGGAGAATAGGAACATGGTCGCTACCAAAAGTGCCATCAAGTGTCCTCCAGGAGCATTTAGGAGCTATATCGGGAGAGGTAAAGGAAAGGTCCACCGAACTTGAGGAGAAAGCATTTTTAAAGTAGGTGGGAGAATGATCGTTGAGGAGGAAGAGATTATGATTCAGGATAAAGTCTTCCAGCACAGAGCCGTTGGAGTTGTAACGAGTACAGCCCCAAAGGGGAGAATGAGCGTTCCAATCTCCACCAATGACGTATGGTTCTGATAGGGTTGTAAGGAATGAGGAAAGCGGAATATTGAAGAGGCTAGAGGTGGGAGGGTTGTAGACACAAGCGATATAGATAGGCTTTGGGGACAGATTTAGAAGAGAAATATGGATCATATTGGGGGAGTTAGGATAGGGAGGTGGACGGAAAGGGATTGTGTGCGATTGGTATGATAAGTCGCTCCTGATTAAGATGGCAGCTCCACCATACCCGTCCACACGATCAGCTCGAACTATGGAAAAACCTCTGAAATGGATGGAGGAGGATGATTTCAGCCACGTTTCAGACAGTAAAGCGACATGAATGTTATAGCGGTCAAGTAGACCCTCTAAAGCTTGTTTGTTAGCTCGTAGGCTACGACAACTCCATTGTATAATGTTTAAGGACGGAAGCTGCGACATAGTATGATAATGACAAAAGGGAAAGGAAAGACAAGAGCAGTAAAGTAGGATACAAAGAGGGAGTAAAATGCCTTAAAGGAAGTGCCGCATAGGCTCACTTCCAAAGTAGAGGAGCAGAAGGGAGGCCTATTCAAAATATGACATGGCCTGTTATGAAAATAGCTTTTTACTGTTGGAAGCATCAGTGATAGTTCTGAGGAATATCTGCACGAACTTGGATTTATGCAAGTTTGTAGACTTCCTACAGTGTACGTAGCGTATGGAAGACTTGATGGAACGATCATTTTTGAAACTGAGGAATGCCTGCACGAACTTGGTTTAATGCAAGTTTGTAGGCTTCCTATTACGGCAGTAATGTATCGTAGCCTAGTGGTGGAGTTTCTCATGTAAGTAGGTTTCAACTTTGCAATTGACCTGATGTGGCAGGAAATGGAAGAACGACTAAGATGTAGGAAATATAAAAAATGGAGAATAGAAGAAAAGTTAGTTGAACTGAACATTATTGGCTAGGAAAGATGAAAGGTTGTCCCCGAATGAAGGGGAGGCGGCTATGTTGAAAGATGAAAGGAGTTGGATGATGGCGGTGGATAAATTACAAATATTAGAAGAGGTATCGATGTGGTGGATAGGAGCACTATTTTGAACAAGAGGGAGATGACATTCAGGTGGAGACGAGTTGAAGGAAGAGGATCCAACTCTATTCAGAGCCCATCCGGCTGATAGCGCAGGGAAATACAGAGAAGGGATAGGAGGAAAGTGGGGAAGGGGTTTGGGATGCGACTTGGACTTGGGAGATTTATGAAAAGTAGAGGACTTTGGGCTAGGAAGAGGAGTTACTTTGCGTGGAAGGGTAGAAGTGCTTAGAGAAGGAACAGGAGCGGCGGCTCGGTTAGCATAAGAAAACGCTTGAGAGACTATGCTGGAAGCTTTTAATTTGGAGGCCTCATGGAAGGATATGTTTTCAAAGGCCATGATTTTTTTGATGTCCTCCTGTCTTTGCCATTCTGGACAGCGACGATCGGACGAACTGTGACAACCTTTGCAGTTGCGACAGAGAGGAGGCTCCTGGAAACTATCACATTCAGAGAAGAGGTGCTGGGAAGAACAATGGGAACAGATCGAGTGAGAACTCCTGCAATGTCGTGCAATATGCCCAAAAAGAAAACATTTTGCACATTGCGTGGGAGAGCGAATACTTGGAGAGACCTGGAAGCGAAGTTTGAAGATGGAAATATATTCGGGAAGGGAAGATTTGTGGAATTTTAACTCGACACTTTTGGTGGGTACTTTGGAACCCTCGGAGGAACGGAAAATGCGTCGAATAGAGATAACAGAGTTTGGAAATTCAAGCCCTTCTTTGATATCTTCGACTGAAAAGGAGGGATGAACTCCGGTAATAACACCGATTCTATATAAGGTATTAAGAGAATAAAGGCCTTGATTTTGTTGGCGGTGAAATAAGAGGAGTTGTTGAGAAAGGAGTTAGCGGAAGAAGCATTGGGGAAGAAGACCGAAATGCGTCCCCTACCTTGGGATTTGATGTCAGTAAAAGAAATGGAGACTTTGCTAATGAGCTTAGCCAAAGCTAGCGGGTGAAGGTTGCCAATATTCTCGTCGGAGGTACAATTTTCGACAAAAACTGTGAAGGGATGGTTGGAAGGGAAGATGGCCTCAGTGGTGGTTTCAGTGTTGGAATTATTATTGTTAATGCTGTTATTATTTTTATTGAAATTGTTATTATCATTACTGCAGTTGATAGCGGTATTATTAGTGATACTAGTATTGTTACTATTTTGGTTAGTGGTACTGGATGTGCTGTTATTATTACTTAAAGGAATATCGGAGATAGGAGTATCCGGTTGTGTCAGGCGTAATTCCTTAGTAGATGAAGACGGAGGAGGGGTTAAAGGACTAGAGGGCTTTCGCTTAGTTGAAGGATCTATATCCATTACGTTAAGCGATAAATTATTGTTTGAAAGTTTATTGGGGGAGGCCGCTGAGCGGCCCCCTTTGGAAACGCTCATTTACGCTCAAGCGGAAAGGTGATCGAAAAAGAACAATTGTAAGTAAATTAAATAAACACGCGAGAGAAAAAAAAAAAAAAAAAAAATAAATAAAAAAAAAGAGAGACGGAAGAATACACACGAATCTGAAATTACGAGCGAACGAAAATAAGTCGAAAATCCCGCAACAACAGTTACGAGTAATAAATGGAACGAACTCAGCGCTCCGGTGGAGATAAAATCCGAACACAATAGAACACGACTTTATCACTGATAAGAAATTACTTTTTTAATAAAATATATCCGGTTAGCCCATGTAGAAAGAATTTTGTAAGTCTAAATATAATACATATTTTTAAAGTCGGATACATGAAATTCAACACTAAGCGTATTCATGTAAAGTAGTTCTGTGTTTATCGTGTTTAAATAATTTATAGTGTGTATATTATCGTAATTATCGTTCTTGTGCCGATTCATGTCGGCGACTAAGAAACTTCCCCCCGCACGCGCACAAGGCAGCACAGCGCGCAGCCTCAACGCAACCAGCCCCTCGTCATCACCACCGCTACGACGCTTCGACAATGCGACCGGTGCGACAAAAACTACCCGTAACATCATTAACAGCAGCAATGCAGGTAAGACGAACGTTGTTAATTTAACTCAACACGTACAACCGACCGCCACCACTAACATACTGCCGCAGTCAGCCCCGAATTCAGGTACAGCTGCATCTACTACTGATAACAATACGAACAGCCCGTTATCTCTCGATCTTTCCGAAAGCGACGCGCCGATAATTGATAACGACCAATTCCCAGCACTACCCGGCATATCGCGTGATACTTCTCAGCCCGGCAAAACAGAGCCGCTCTTATCATCCTTCTCGGAAAAGTTAAAATCGACAAACAGGACACCATTTCTCGGTGCTAAAAGAATAGTCCCAATAACGAATGTTCAACCAATAACTGACGAGCAGGGAATCATATTCCCATACATCGCTCCACACACCATAAGAGAGTATTTAGTAGCGCTGAAGGAGCAGACAGGTAGCGCATCAAATATTCTGACCGGATCAAGAATCAGCCAAGACAGGGTAATGATGTTCTTAAGTTCCACCGAAGTAACTAACTTGCTGTTTGCCAAAGGGGCAACGATTTATCTCGGAGGGAAACCAGTCGCCGCGCGTAGATTACGGAACCCAACAAATAAGTTGGTGTTGTCAAATGTATCCCCCACCATTCCGAATGACAAACTTTTGCAGTACTTGAGCAGTAACCTGGCAATAAAACCCCTGTCACAGATAGCAATCCTCCGGGTAAATCCGATGGATGCTGAATTTGGTCACGTCTTAAGCTGGCGACGACAGCTTCACATCGAACACACCAGCTGTACAAACATACCGGAGTCATTTCTGATAAGCTATAACGGAAGAGATCACCGAATTTTCGTCCTCTTGGAGAACCATATGTGCCCTGCATGCAATAAGGACACAGACCCCCCTAGTGTAGTTCAAACAGAAAGCCCTCTTCCGGAGGTGCCTATCGATCCCTCCGAAAATAGGCCCCATCAAGATACACAAAAAGAGAATCCCCCTCCTCACGATATCCAAAAACAACAAACAAGTGACCCCATAACAAGCCAGATAGGCATGACTGGTCCTCACCAAGCACCGGGACAGCGGCCGGATCGCCAAATCATTACCTCAGCGAACCAAACCAACTGCCAACAGGAGGACAGCGAGAGAGCAAACCCACTCTTCAAACGGCCGCATCCCAAAACTCCTGAATGTCAAGCAGGAGCAGAAGATCCTACATATCCTACACATTCTATTCCAAAACGGATCATTCTAGACAACCACAATTACAACCCTGAGGGACGCCCAGTACAGACTGCTGACACAGCCAACGCAGAAGTACCAATGGAACACCTACCCGCTGATGCGCACACAGAAACAGCTGAAGGACCAACGGCGCAAAAGAAGAGAGCAGATATTGAGGAAATCGTTGCAGGAGCAAAACATCTTTTCGAAGAAAACCAAGTGCCCTTCATTCTCAATTACAACGACTTCCAAAAGTTCATAAAGCGTATCAGCACATCGTCCAGTTATCTTAAGTACGCCCAACAATTCACACAGGACACAGACGGATTATTGCACATGTTATCCCAGGTAAAGCCATTCCTTGGGAGTAGGAGCGTCAAAAATAGATGCTCGCGTATTATAAAGAATTTGAAACTTACACCCTCTGAATCGGAGAACACAACAGACGACGATCGCAGTTCCCAGACTAACTAATGGGAGGTTCAGCAATCCGCATACAAGGCACGATCACGGGGTGATAAGAATTCAAATGATGTCTTCAGGAATGCGAAGTAAGTGCACCATACTCCAGTGGAACTGCAGAGGTCTCCACAACAATAAAACGGAACTAGAATATCTAATCGCAACCCACAACCCTGCGGTTATCTGTTTGCAAGAAACACATCTCACTTCCCCCCTAGACCCTATTTTTCCCAACTATATCACCTTCCAGAGAGACTACACTTTGGGTGACCGAGCTTGCGGGGGCGTGGCAACGCTCATGCATGTCTCAATCCCAGCTCATTTGATAACGATAACGACGCATCTTCAAGCACTAGCGATATCTGTCTTAATACCCGGATTTTCTGGTAGTGCAATATCCATATGCAATTTCTATTTACCCCCTTGCAGCAACGTCAGCTACCCACAGCTATGCGCTACCACAAATCAGCTGACCTCCCCGTCAATAATTCTAGGAGATTTTAATGCCCACTCCCCGATTTGGGGATCAGCTTCAACAAATCACCATGACTCGGTCATAACGGATATTCTCGTCAGTAACGACTATGCTCTCCTTTCGTTAAAAGGTCCTACTCATTTCGACTCCACGGCGAAGACGTTTTCAACAATTGACCTAGCCCTCTGCACCACCGCACTTTACCCAATAATTTCGTCTCGCGTCTTGGATGACCTCCATTCCAGTGACCACTTTCCCATTATAATCTCACCTGACATAGGTAGTTGTCGGTCGGCTCCTCAAATCAATCGACCGTGCAAAGGTACATGTTTCACAAAGCGGACTGGAAAGGCTACAAGGAGAGCCTAGTCATAAATTCTGAGCCCGGCCCATCTATTGAAGAGAACTTAAATACATTTACACAGGCTCTATTCAGAGCAGCAGTAGCAACAATCCCGAAGTCATCCGCGGCTGTGCACCCACGCAGGGTCCCCTGGTGGTGTGACGAAGTGAGAGAGGCGATAACGAACAGGAAGCGAGCCTTAAGAAAGTATAAATCGACAAAAGCTGACCAGGATCTAATAGAATTTAAGAAGCATAGATCTTTAGCCCGTCACATTATCAGGGCGAAAAAACATGAAGCCTGGCTTTCCTTCATGTCGTCAATTAATGACGCGTCGACCAGTGCGTCTACCTGGCGGAAAATAAAATCCCTTAACGGAAGACAGCGGCCATCAACCCCAATCTATGTCAAGTCCAATAACAACATCATATCAGATACGGCATCAGTTGCGTCCATACTAGCAAAGCATTTCTCCGATGCTTCCTCAACCAATTCCTACTCATCATCCTTTTTGTCCCACGCAAATAAGAAAGATGTCATTCCTCTCCTACCACCCAACAGAATGGATCGGTACGATCGAGCGTTCTCCTTGTTCGAGTTAAATTTTGTCTTAGACAATAAGCTGAAGGCAAGTGCACCTGGCGCAGATTCCATCCATCCTTTCATGCTAAAGCTCCTTCCCACGGCGGCAAGACTATATCTGCTAAACATCTATAACCAGATCTGGGAACAAGGTAACATTCTGATCTCATGAAAAGAGGCAATCGTTATTCCGATTTTAAAACAGAATAAGGATCCTTCACTACCCAGTAGCTACCGTCCTATCTCACTGATGAGTACCTTATCCTAAACCCTGGATAAAATGGTCAACAGACGTCTCCTCTCCTTTTGTGAATCCAAAAATATCCTCTCCACAATACAAGCCGGAGGCCGTAAGGCTAAATCAACGTCGAATCATCTGGTGAGCCTTCAAAGGCAGATTTTATCTGCGTTCAAAAGTCGACAGCACCTGATAACCATATTCTTCGATATTGAAAAAGCCTATGACCGCCTATGGCGGCAAGGCCTAATAAACAAACTACGAAGATGGCAGGTGACAGGTAGAATGATAAGATTCATTCAAAACTACTTGTCAGACCGAACTATACGGGTCAGAATCGACTCTCAAGTCTCTGATGCAATGAGCATCGAGAACGGCATACCTCAAGGCTCTGCGCTTAGCGTAACCTTGTTCATAATGTACATCAATGACATTGCTGATTGTGTTCAGCCACCAGTAACGGCCCAGCTCTTCATTGACGACCTTAGCATTTCCCTAGCGTCTCGTGATCCACACATATCTCACACAATCCTTCAGAAAACTATCTCCAAACTCCAAAAATGGTCAGAAGTCAATGGTCTAAACTTTTCCTCCGCAAAGACGGTATGTGTCGATTTCTATAGGGGACGGCCTGTGACCAACAGGATTCCTTTCCAAATAAACAACACCATAATTCCGAACTGTATTTCAGCCAGGTTCCTAGGCCTGGAGTTTGATAGCAGATTAACTTGGCGCCTACACATTAATAAGCTAAAATCCGAATATATAAAGTTACTGTCAATAATCCGATACCTCTCCAATCCCCAACTCAATATTCATCCCAAATTAATCTCTAATGTTTACAAAGCCTTGATCCTAAGTAAAATAAATTATGGGTGCCAGGTGTACTCCTCAGCGTCTCTAAGTAACCTGAAAAAACTGGACGCAATTCACCACTCTGCACTACGAATCATCACCGGAGCCCATTATACAACACCGTGTAGGAGTATCTGTGCACTAACGGGCTCTCCCCCACTGAAATTCTATCGCTCCCTGCATACCCTGCGGTGCAATATTCCATTCCTAAAGCTGCCTTATATCCATCCCGAAACCCCCTTACTCGCAGCGTTCACTAACGATCCACTACTAATTCTCACCAAGCTACTTCAGAATGTCAATGTCAACGACTCCACAGAGTGCCAGGCAGCAGCTACCGGCTCGTTACATCTGTGGCAACTTGAGCCTGTAGCAGTTAACCTATCGGTTCTGCAAAAGTATAAGTCCTACGGCATGTCAGAGCAACTTACTCAAGACGCGTGCGAAACAATAAGACAGTACAGCAACGCTATCCAATGTTATACAGATGGGGCCAAAGAAGCACCCGTCGAGGGGATGTCACCAACTGCGTGCGCTTTCGAAGTGAAGGGAGCAATGACAACCATCCGTCTGAACGATTACTGCTCAATCCTAGATGCCGAATTATATGCAATACGCTTATGTCTGGAAATGATCCTGGCGTCCACAGAGCCAATCCATGACATCCTATTGATAACAGATTCATTAGTGGCGGCTAAGATGTTAGGAAGGGGAGCCCCGGGGAGGGGGTTAATAAACCACGTCTTGGCACTCATCATGGGGCTACAATCGAAGGGATATAAGCTAGTAGTGTTGTGGGTCCCAAGTCACGCGGGAATCCCAGGAAATGAAAGGGTTAACACAGCAGCTCAATCAACCATTACAGCTCCCAGTCCGCAAAGCATACTTGGGCCCCCTCAAATATCAGAAGCTGTAAAAATACAAATAATGGAACAGTGGAAACAAGAACACATCTCCACCCCATCTGCGTGCAGAGGTGAACAGGGCCAGGAGACGGTACCAGAGGTGCACACGCACACCTCTGAAAGAGCATAGACTCGGCGAATATCGTCAAATAAAATCACGGTTAGTCAAGACGATTCGCGCCCGAATAGATGAGTCATGGCAAAAATTTGTGCGGGAGACCAGTGCCCAACATCCGTGGGGGTTGTGGTACAAACTGGTCTCCAAGAAGGTCGGTCAAATGACTGTAATCCCACATATATCGCACGATCAGGCGCACGGCACTGATGTCGATGGTGGCGACATACAGGCCAACAGGCGGGCACTGTTAGATGCGCTTATACCGTCTCTGCACCATCTTCGGGGGCAGGACCCCCGGTTTAAAGACAAAGTTGTGGCCACCTCCGCGGTAAGTGCAGAGGAGTTCAACCAGTACGAAGTGGGGACGCAGCTGGCAACCATGCGGACTGGCAAGGCCCCGGGAGTCGATGACATCTCGGTGGAATTGCTCAGAAAGTTTTGGGAAGTTGATGCGGCCTGCTTCGTCCGTCTCTTCAACATCTGCCTCGGTTAAGGAAACTTCCCCACCATTTGGAAAGTGGCCGAAGTGCGTCCGATACTGAAGGCGGCGGACAAAGATCCAACAAAGCCCAAGTCGTTTCGTCCCATTAGACTTTTACCGGTGATGGGCAAATGGCTTGAGGGTTTGATGTTGGTACGTCTGTCGGCCGTCTTGGATAGTAAGGCCTGGTTAGACGCCCGACAGTTTGGGTACCGGCCGGGAAAGAGCACAGAAGATGCTGTGAACTCTCTCCTGGGGTTTGTCGAAGGGGCGACGTCTAAATATGTTATGGGGCTCTTCTTCGACATAACGGGCGCGTTTGACATGGCCAGCTGGAGTCAGATGGTCCATGAGGTCCGCAGGACAAGCGTGGGAGGTAACTTGCTGGCATTGTTTGCGAGTTACTTTTCCCACCGTCGGGCAATCATTTCCTCCGGAGACGGACAGGCTGTTGAGAAATGGCTGGACAGGGGCTGCTCGCAGGGGTCTCGCATCGGACCTGTGATGTGGCTGCTGCTGTTCAACCGTCTTCTTCAACAGCACTGGCCGAACGGTGTTCATCTTGTGGCATATGCGGATGACCTGGCTATTTTGGTGCAGGCGGACTCTAGAAGAGCCCTCCAGGCCACAGCAGACGAGTGTTGCGCATTGGCTGATCGGTTGGCGGCTAAAAACGGGCTGAATTTCAGTGCAGAAAAGTCCGTTGCGGTTTTGCTTCGAGGTAGACTTGAGTGGCAACCGGCCTTCCAGGTCAGAGGTCGCCAGTTTTTCCTCCGGCGCTCTGTAAAATATCTTGGCGTTACGATGTCGTCTGGCGCCAAGACGCATGACCACGTGGACTTGGTGAGTCAGAAGTGCAGGTCCAGCTACCAGGCCGTTGCCAAATTGGCGCGGGTCGGTTGGGGACTGCATTTTCGTACGGCTCGCCTTGTTTACAAAGGCACAGTAGAGGCAGTGGCAGGGTACTGTGCAAGTGTCTTTGCACGGCGGACGACGAAGACCAGGCTTCGTCACCGAATGAGAATGGCGCAAAGGCCTGCGCTGTAGTCAATGTGTAGGGCGTACAGAACCACTTCGACCGCTGCATTGTGCGTGATAGCAGGAGTGATCCCCCTAGATTTTCTAGTGTGGAAAAGGGCAGCATTCTACTGGCTCCGAAAGGGCCGGGTAGCTATCACTGGTCAGACGGAGCACCACCCGGAGTTATTGATCTCAGAGGCCGCCCGTAAAAAGGCGGTTAGAGAGGCAATACTTCTGGAATGGCAGAGGGAGTGGGAGGCGTCTTCGAATGGCCGACTCATCTACCAATACCTTCCGGATGTCCGGGAGAGAATGGAGAGGAAGTGGCTGGTGCCGACCAAGGGTGCGTGGTGTACTTCTGTGTGGCCGCTGTACTGGGCTAATTCTGCTAGTGTTGGTCTGTATTGCGACGCTCGCTTGTGCGCTTGACTAGTGAAGTTGGTGCATCCAATGGTGCAAATCCTTAGCGCAGCAGTCAGTACAAAGGCTCTGTATTTGGCTGTCTGCGGCAGGACGATTTCACTTGATATATTTTTAAGACGACGACGAACGTTACCTCTCTCCCCGCGAGTCGTAACGATCGGATATAAGGCCGGCAACTAGCCGGAATAGCTGCGATGTCTGGGGTCCCGGCGCCTGACTCTTCGGGGTCAGTCACCGCCGGTCCTCCAACAATGACCAAGGAGTTGGCCGCTGTGGTGGTCGACCAGCTGCCCTGCGATGATGCTCCTTTTCCCTTGTCTCAGGGCAGTGCAAACCTGGGCATTGGGATGTCGCAACAGTCTGCGATGGGTGAGGCCGAGAGTGGCGTAGCACTGACACCCGAACAACCGTTAAGGAAGAGGTCGGCGATGCCTTTGGATGCGGAGACTGCCCCTCCGACAAAGCTGCCTCTCCTGAAGGCCGGGGGTATGGACAGTCACGAATGCCACACTGCCGCTGAGGAGCAGGCGACAAGCTATCTGGCCGATGGTCATTGTACGACCCGGCATAGGTCAGACCAAGGCGAGGAACCTCTAGCCCGCGACTCCGAGAAAAGGTGGCGGCACCCAGACTGAAGTCTTTAACCGGGTTACTGGCCCGTTGGACTGTGACAACACCGTCGGAGGCGAATATAAAGGGCACCGGACCGATGAGACCAAAGTACCCTACTGTTATTATAGGGAGACAGCGAAGACTCCGAGATCACTTTTACTTGAAAGGGCAGCCGAAGCTCGAGACGCCATACTTCGGTGTGTACGTGTCGGCCACGGGAAACTGTCCCAAACAAGTAAGGAAGTGATATCGGGGGAAGTGTGCGCACTTCACGATATTTTAAAGGATTTTGACCAGATGTGTTCTCGGCTGGACGAAACACTTGAAATGTATCGCGAATGGCGTAGTTCCCTAGGAACCGCCGATCGGTCCGATGAGGAAAGGAAGGCTAAGAATAGTGCCGGTGCTAAGGGCAAGCAACCGGCCAAGAAGCCATCCACCCACGGCAAAGGCAACGGCAAAATGGCCGTAGTCGGGACCCCTGTAGCCTCCACCGCTGCCTCAGGTGGATCTAAAGGCCAGGGTGAAGGGACGAAGAAGAAAAAGAGAAACCGCCGAAAGAAATTAACATCTAGTCCCTCAGCCAAAACTAATAAAGTTAAAGTACTTAGAATAGATTCTCCGGTACGTAGTACGGAGAAGGCAAATTTTAAGTCTGCTGTGGGTGATGCGCCTTCCCCGAGTCGGATTCCGGTCTGCGTGCCGACGGGAGGCGATTGCCGAACGAACGCGGCGACGAGTCCGGGGCAAGCGGACCGGTCGTATGCGACGGTGGCAAAAGCAAACGGCCCGTCGGGCCCACGTGAGGGAAACGCGAATAGACGGGTAGCGCTGGCGAAGGAAAGTAAGCCGGCACTGCCACCGGTTACTGTTCCTTCGAACCCTAACCCAGCCCGACACCTGGTGGCCATTCGCCACAGTGCAAAGGATAAGTCTTCGGAAGAGGTTAGTGCCCTTCTCAACAGGAAAATAAGTCTTAAGGGGACGGGACTTATTGTTAAGAAGGTCACCCTGATTAGAGCTGGAGTTCTGGCAGAAGTCGGTGATGCAGAGACGGCTATCAAGCTGGCCTCGCTCCCGGAGATCGCTTCGGCCGGCCTTTGCGCTGAGGTGGTGGAGGGACGGCTCCCCCAGCTCAGGATTTTCGCCGTCCCGGCCGAAATGACGGGCGAGGAGGTCGTAACGGCCATCAGGCAGGATTGTGAACTGGCCGAGGGTGCGGTCGTGAAGTTCGGACATAAGTCCGGACCGAAAGGCCGCCCCGTGGTCAATTGGAACGTCCGTGTCGACGCTGGGACGCGGGCCAAGTTAGTGGCGGCAAAACGAGTTACCATTGGGTGGCACAAGTGCAGAGTGGCGGATTCTCTGGATGTGCCACAATGCTACAAGTGTCTGAGGTTCGGGCACGTGACGAGGGCGTGCGAGCGGGCGTCGATAGTGTGCAGGCACTGCGGCGGAGACGGGCACAGGTTGGCCGACTGTAAAAAGAAGGCCGGTGCAGCCTCTTGCGCGTTGTGCCACGCAGCTGGACGAGACGCCGCCCATAAAGTCAACGGTCCACGTTGCTTTGCGTTACGCCGGGCCAAACTTGCCTTAGTTAGAAAGACCGCGTACATCGCAGGAATTGGTGCCTCCTGTGATGGAAAATTGGCCGCTAAATTTCGGTCAAGTTAATGCGGGGAGAAGTTCTACTGTCTCCCACGAACTCCGAGCGGTGATCGTTGATCGGGGGATTGACGTGCTTCTCTTGCAGGAGCCGTACGTCCTCAACGGTAGACTCCCGTATCTTGGTGGCGGGAAGATACTGGCCGCAGACAGAGGCGACATCTGGTCTGCGGTGGTCATCACCAATCCAGACATCGATGTGATGAGAACCATGTGCACCGGGAGCCTCTTGACCTCTGTCTTCGGCTGGTCTGTGGCTTACGACGTCCAGTCGGACCACGGCCTGATAACGTTCGGTCTGCGAGCTCCATCCGGTTACTCCACGGAGAGGCGCCGGGGCCGGTACCAAATTGCGAAGGCGGACTGGGGACGTTTCCAGGCACAGTTCAGGGAACGTACGGCTATGCGCACAGGCAGCGGCGGTGGTGGTGACGCCGACGATGAGGCGGAATGGATAACGGAGACGATACATTCTTCGGCGGAAGGGACTATCCCCCGACGCGGAAAATGGTCGGCCCGTTACGCCAACTGGTGGAGCAGCGAAATCGCGGACCTGCGCACACAGGTAAATAGAGCCAGAAGGCGGTACCGAAGGTGTACACGGACACCGCCAAAAGAACATAGACTCGGCGAATATCGGCTTTTAAATCTCAATTAGTTAAGACGATTCGCGCCCATAAGCAGGAGTCATGGCAGAAATTCGTGCGGGAGACCAGTGCTCAACATCCGTGGGGGTTGTGGTACAAGCTGGTCTCTAAGAAGGTCGGTCAAATGACTGTAATCCCACATATATCGCACGATCAGGCGCACGGCACTGATGTCGATGGTGGCGACATACAGGCCAACAGGCGGGCACTGTTAGATGCGCTGGTACCGTCTTCGCATCACAGCGAGGGACACGGCCCTCGGTCTAAAACTAACGTTGTGGCTACTTGTGCGGCAGGCGCAGACGAGTTCGACCAGTTCGAAGTAGGAAGGCAGCTGGCGGCCATGCGGACTGGCAAGGCCCCGGGATGCGACGACATCTCGGTGGAATTGCTCAGGAAGTGTTGGGAGGCCGATGCAGCCTGCTTCGTCCGTCTCTTCAATATCTGCCTCGGCCAAGGAAATTTCCCCGCCATTTGGAAAGTGGCCGATGTGCGTCCGATTCTGAAGGCGGCAGACAAGGACCCGAATAACCCCAAGTCGTTTCGCCCCATCAGCCTTTTACCGGTGATGGGCAAATGGCTTGAGGGTTTAATGCTGGGACGTCTGACGGCCGTCTTGGATAGTAAGGCCTGGTTGGACGACCGGCAGTTTGGTTATCGGCCCGGGAAGAGCACAGAGGATGCTGTGAACTCTCTCCTGGAGTATGTCGATGGGGCGGCGGCAAAATATGTTATCGGGCTGTTCTTCGATATAACGGGCGCGTTTGACATGGCCAGCTGGAGCCAGATGGTTCTGGAGGTCCGCAGGACATGTGTAGAAGGTAACTTGCTGGCTTTGTTCGCAAGTTACTTTTCTCACCGTCGAGCAATCATTTCTTCCGGAGACGGTCAGTGTGTTGAGAAGTGGCTGGACAGAGGCTGCCCGCAGGGGTCGCGCATCGGACCCGTGATGTGGCTGCTTTTGTTCAACCGCCTTCTCCAACAGCACTGGCCGAACGGTGTTCAAATAGTGGCATATGCGGATGATTTGGCTGTGTTGGTGAAGGCGGACTCTAGAGGAGCCCTCCAGGCCACTGCAGACGAATGTTGCGCATTAGCCGATCGATGGGCGGCCAAGAACGGGCTGTCCTTCAGTCCTGACAAGTCTGTCGCGGTCTTACTTCGGGGAAAGCTCGACTGGCAGCCGGCCTTCAAAGTTGGTGGCCGTCGGTTTTTCCTCCGAAGCTCTGTTAATATCTTGGTGTCACGATATCGTCTGGCGCCAAGACGAATGCCCACGTAGACCTAGTGAGTCAGAAGTGTAGGTCCAGTTTCCATGCCGTCGCCAGACTGGTACGGGCTGGATGGGGCCTGCATTTTCGTACGGCTCGGCTAGTGTATACGGGCACAGTGGAAGCAATGGCGGGGTACTGTGCCAGTATCTATGCACAGCGGTCGGCGAAGACCAAGCTTCGCCGCCGTATGAGAATAGCGCAAAGACCTGCGCTATTATCGTTGTGTAAAGGGTATAGGACGACGCCCACTGATGCACTGTGCGTGATAGCGGGAGTGCTCCCACTAGATCTTCTAGTGTGGGAAAGGGCAGCACTCTACTGGCTCCGAAGAGGCCGGACGACTGTCACGGGGCAGACGGAGCTTCACCCGGAATTGCTGGTCTCGGATACCGCCCGTAAAAAGGCGGTCAGAGAGGCAGTACTTCTGGAATGGCAACGGGAGTGGGAGGCGTCTACGGACGGCCGACTCACGTACCAGTACCTTCCAGATGTCCGGGATAGAATGGAGAGGAAGTGGCTAGTGCCGACCAAGTATCTTACCTGGTCGATCACTGGTCACGGCCCCTTCGGAAGTTATCTAACAAGGTTCGGGCTCAATGATAGCCCACCGCCATGTGCGTGTGGTGTCCTAATAACAACCGCGGAGCATGTCGTCGACTTCCATCTCACCAGTCGCCCGATTAGGGCTGACGGTGACTTTGAGTTGTCCACCACTCTCCCGGAGCGTACTGTCTCAGCGATGACTGAGGAAGTAGACGGTAGGCAGTTTTCTAGTAGAGCGCGGTGGCTCGGCAGTGAAACTGCCTACAGGTCATTCCTCGCAGCTCTCGCCGGTGCACTCTCCAACGCCGGAATTATAGCCAATGAACGATGACTAACTGACGAAGGCTGGTAAGTTCATTTGGGAGCCCTATGGTTCTGGTATCGGTGCAAGGTGGAGTGAAGGCATAAAGCCGAGTAGCCCACCGGGTGGATGGCGGGTAAATAACAGCTAGTCCATGGTGCCGACCAAGTATCTTACTTGGTCGGTCCCGGACACGGCCCCTTCGGAAGCTACCTGATGAGGTTCGGTCTCAATGAGAAACGGGCCTGTTAATAAATAAGTTAATAATTATTCATTTTCATAATTTTTACGTAATTTCGTTCGTTTATTTTAATTTAGTTTATTTAGTTAGGTTTTTTTGTTTTAAAGTTATGAAATTTTAAAAAATGCCGGAAATTTATTGCTTTCGGTACGTTAGCAAAATTACTCGCTCGCTGAGCTCTTAATTGTCAACGTCTTATTGGTCTTCGTTAGTCGCCATTCGTTCGTTTTTTATGTCACTTCGAAAAACGCTGTTTTGCGACTCGTCTTTTCGTATTTCCGTCAATCTTTTTTCGCAGTCTATTTTATATTTATTCGGAAGCAGTTTTTTTTACGACTTTTAATCAACATCGAGTATATTTCATCGTATTTCGCTAATAAACAATTAATTAATTGACCGCTACATTGTGTTAAAAACGTTGGAAAACATTTTGATAAACGAATTAATATCGTAACAGAGACTACAGTTACAGCGAGCCGAGGAGGAAGAGATGGCTGAATAGAGAGGTGAACGAATGCAGGATTACAAAATGAAGGAGAATATTATGACGTGATACATTTAGCTCCATCTACACACGCAGCATGAAAATAATGTATCATCTAACAGTACACACGTCCCTCAATAGATAGAGCCATTTTATTAGTTAGTAGCAACGAAATTTATTTTTTAAGACATATTTATTTAAACTCAATTACACTATAAAAAACGAAATATATGAAGTTACCAAATTTCTTCAACTATATTTGCAGTACCTGGGCGACCGAGCTTCGCTTGTTTTTTTTTTTACGAATTACATACCTAATTAAAGATTTATCAAAACATGTATTACAGAAAAATTAGAGTTTAAAAAATATTAAATTATTATGGAGTACGTAACTCTTAAACATGTCGGCTTTATTTTAATATTTTTCTGTAATACATCTTCTTCTTCTTTCCTAACGATTTCCCGGTGCGGGGTCCGTTTGGCAACACTGTCTTCTCCATTTTCTACGATCCTCGGCGTCCTCTATCCCAACACCGACTTCCACCATGTCGTTGTTGACAGAGTCTATCCACCGTCGTCTCGGTTTCCCTCGTGGTCGCTTTCCTCCAGGGTTATAATCTATTAACATCCTCACAGGGCTATTGTCTGTTTTCCTCATGATGTGACTGTACCATCGGAGTCTCGCTTCCCGTAATTTCAAACGGACAGGTACAACTCCTATACGCTCCCTTATATCCTCGTTTTTGATATGGTCCAGGAGCGTGTGCCCAAGAGACCAGCGTAATATTTTCATTTCAGCCAAATGAATTTTTTGCTCCATTTTTGTGGTTGTCGCCCAACACTCAGCTCCATATAGCATTGCAGGTCTGATAATCGTCTTATAAATCCTCCCTTTGAGACGTATCGGTATTCTTTTGTCACATAATACCCCGGTTAGCTGCCTCCATTTCATCCATGCTGTTTGGACGCGGGAATCTATGTCGCATTGTGTATCCCCATCTGAGGTAATATTTGAGCCCAGGTATTTGAACTTAACGGTCTTCTTTAACACCGTGTTATCTATTTTAATGGACTTATCTGAAGGTTCTCCACATTTCAAGTATTCAGTTTTCCCGATGTTAAGTTGAAGTCCATTTTCCTGTAATCTATTTTTCCAGATCTGTACGCGCTTCTCTAAATTTTCTTTGCTTTTATCCGCCAGGAAGACATCATCCGCGTATAGCAATGTCCACGGTACGGGAGTCTGCTGGTCTGTTGTTATAATATCCATACAAAGGATGAATAGTAGCGGCGATAATGCTGAACCTTGGTGCACTCCCACCGTGACCTGGAATGGCGGTGAAGTGCCTACGGGACACCGCACCACGCTGGTTGCCTTTTTGTATATAACCTGTATTATCTTTATATATTCTTCTGGGACTTCGTGCATTCGTAGCGCTTTCCAAATTAGTTTATGTGGAACCTTGTCAAAAGCCTTTTCGAGATCCAAAAAGGCTATAGGGATTGGACTCTTCCATTCCCGGTGTTTTTCCGTCAATATTCGTGCCATATGGATTGCATCCGTTGTTCCACGTCCTTTTACAAACCCACATTGGTTTGGGGTGACTTGAATGACTTCCCGTAATCGGCGATCCAGTATGCGTTCAAATATTTTGAGTGTGTGGCAAAGTAGACGAATTGGGCGGTAGTTGCTGCAATCCATAACATCTCCTTTCAGTTTCCATATAGGGATAGTTGTACTGGTGGACCAGATTTCGGGAATACAGCCCTCTATCATTATTCGATTGAATAAACGTAGCAGTATTTCCGCTCCCTTCTGTCCCCGTAATTTCCAAATTTCAGCCGGAATATCATCCGGGCCCGTTGCTTTCCCATTCTTCATCTTCTTTATGGCAAGTACCACCTCATCTACTTCTATTTGTTTGATGGGCCCATAAGTAGGCAAACAGTCCAATATTCGGGAGTGTGGAAATTCCTCTCCGCAGACCTGTTTGTAGTGGTCGGACCATCTTTGCAGAATTTCTTTTGGGTTTTCCATTATTTTGTTATCTGCGGATTTAATTTGTGTTATGGGACCAATGTCTTCAGTCGCTCTCTGTCTTGCTTTAGCAATTCCGTATATCGAGTTTACGTTCTCCTTTGCTTCCAGCTGGTCGTATAGATATTGGTAATGGGATTCCTTTGCTCTCGTTAATGCTATTTTCGCTTCTGATTTGAGACGCTTATAATTTTCCAGATTCTTAGTATCTTTTGTTTGCCACCATTTTTTGAAAGATTGCTTCTTAGCCTTTATGGCTTGTTGGACTTCTTCCGTCCACCACCAAGTTTGCTTGTCAATATATTTTTTCCCCGGCTTTGTTACATCGAGTATTCTGGTGGCTGTTTCCAGTATTTGTTTTGCGATGTTGTTCCAGAACTCTTCAATTGAAGTATTAGCACTGTTACTTCCGCTATTTATATTTATGCTGTTTAAAGGTATCAGTAACTGGTCCTTTTTCTGTGGTAATTTCCACCACTTAATCCTGGCTGTGCGCGTCAGCCGATTGCGACTGGACTTATCTAAATCTAGAAGGATATCCATAATTAACATTCTATGCTGTGGTGCTATATCTTCTGACGGTATTACTTTAGCATCTAACACAAGTTTAGCGTCTCTTTTTCTTATGAGCCAGTAGTCTATTTGGCTCGCTTGATTTCCACTCACGTAGGTGACAATGTGTGCTCGCCTTTTCTTGAAAAAGGTATTTGCTATTACTAAATCTTGTTCTTCCGCACATGCGAGGATTTTATGCACTTCGTTATTTCTGTTTCCATAACCCTGACCTCCATGGTGCCGCTCATATCCTTCTCTTGCTGCACCTACATGTCCATTTAGGTCTCCACCTATTAATATGCGTTCACTTGTCGGTATGCTGCGTATAAAGGCACTCAGCTGATCCCAGAAGTTTTCCTTCTCATGCTCCGAGCTTCCTGCATGTGGCGCATAGCATGAAATAATTCTTGTCGGTGAGTTGCCTGCACTGATTTTAATAGCTATAATTCTGTCCGTGAGTCTATTTACTTCTGTAACATTGTCCCGCCACCTTTCACTAATTACAATTCCAACTCCATTTCGTACTGAAGTTGTGCCGTTGTAAAAAAGTTTATAGCCATCACCAATATTCTTGTTCTTTGCACCTTTCCATCGCGTTTTTTGAACACAGGCTATGTCAATTTTTCTTCTAGAGAGCATTTCCGCTAGTTCGCGACTCCTGCCTGTCAACGTTCCAATGTTAATTGTGGCCAATCTGGTTTTTTGTATTTGTTTCTGTTTTATTTTGTTCTGTGTTTTCCCTTTTTTTGGCCATTTTTGCTGTTGTTGTTGTTGGTGGACTAGCTTCTTTGGCCTGTGTCGTCCTCGCACAGGTAGCCCTCACCTATTTTCCGCGCCGTGCAGGCGAGAACGGCACGCGTTGCTTTGGGGGGACGCCCTAGCCATATCCTTATTTTCCGAAAAGTAGTGTGCCATTTTAAAAGATACGACTATTTATTTCCAGCCGATGTGTCGCTTCACCTGTCGCTGGGATTTTCTGTCAGGGTTTACTCCCTTAGCCGAAATGATCCGGTTTTAAGGCGCCGGGTACTCTTCTACTCGCTCTAGATTGATATAGATCAATCCGACTGGGACACATTGTCACGAGCGGGCTGCCGATAGTCTGCTGTTGTTAATGCAGTAAAGAGCTTAACGGTATTTATTAGAAGGAACACCTTCGGCAAGTGGACCCTCCTCCGTTTTCCTATCGGCAATTGTGAGTTCCGATTTAGCTTTCCTGATTAGTGCCAAGCCCGCCGAAAAGGAAATTACCACCCTGCACGACGTGGACGTACGGAACTCACGTGATTGTTGTTTCGTTTCACCGCCGGTGGGACTAGCCCATGTGACGGTCGAGTCACTACTTACTAGAGGAGATGACTCTAGTTACAACAACCTGTGCCCCGCAGGGCTTTTCTGTAATACATGTTTTGATAAATTTTTAATAGAATGACACTACAGAAAATGAATGTAAACATTTATAACTGAAATGTAAAGAATTACGTACTGATTAAATATGAATATTGTTCGATCTTACCTACACATGAACTGGTTATTTAAATTAAAACATCACGAGTGCAATTAGTTTAACGTTTTAATAGAAACAATTTGCCATATAATAGTACTTTTTTCCAGTTTGTCTATCATCATCCAAATTGTTAAAGCCGTTTCCGAGATATGCGAAATAAATTTACAAGAATTGCTCGTAGATAAACATAAAACTTCATTTGCTAATTATTGGTGAGTTTATAAAGTTTTTCGTTTTCTATTTTAAACATGTCAACTGAAGACCTTCTCGAAAAAAAACAATGAACGCGAGAGCTGTCATCGTTAAATATAATTCAAATGTTGGCAACCGGAATAATTCAATAGCGGAAATAATAATGTAACATGTAACAGGCGCAGCAAGGAGTAAAAAGGCTATATTTTAAGAATGAAAATATAGAGTGGAACGTTTAAAAGAAGAGGAAGAATATTCAAGGAAGATGCGATTAACGACGCAGACAAATGCATTATTTGAACAGAGAGGACATAGTAAAAAGGAAAGAAATTAAGAACAGTGGAAAACAGTAAAGTGTGACTAAAACGTGGATAGGTTCTCGCTGTCACTATTTTTTTTCGCGCGAAGAAACATAGACTACAGGAAAGTAGTAATATGGCCGGCAGGACAATCGCACAAAAGTCGATGTAAATGAGCAATTATCGGATGATCTGGGCGGGCGCGCGAAATATGTGATGCAAAAAGGCGTTGTGGCGATATTGGAAAAGCGCCAAAGGAAAAGAAATTAATTTCCGCAGTTCCGATCCATTATTAAACAATAAAAACGATGAAAGTCGCATAAAAGTCAGTGTAAATGAATAATTATAGGATGATCTGTGCGGGCGCGCGAAATATGTGACGCAGAAGGGCGTTGTGGCGATATTGGAAATACGCGAAAGGAATAGAAATTAATTTCCGCGGTTCCGATCCATTGTTAAACGATAAAAACGATGGAAATCGCATAAAAGTCGGTGTAAATGTGTATTGCGTGGACGGCAGGAGTAGCCAATAACACCAGTGGCCGGCCAAGATATTTCCTGTGCGGATAGATGCATTTTGAAGAAAGATCACCAGGTTCTCACGTAACTTTTTTTTTTCGCGCAAGCAAACATAGACTACAGGAAAGTAGTAATATGGCCAGACGGACAATCGCACAAAAGTCGGGGTAAATGAGCAATTATCGGATGATCTGGGCGGGCGCGCGAAATATGTGACGCAGAAGGGCGTTGTATCGATATTGGAAAAGCGCGAAAGGCAAAAAAATTAATTTCCGCCGTTCCGATCCATTATTAAACAATAAAAACCATGAAAATCGCATAAAAGTCGGTGTAAATGAGTAATTATCGGATGATCTGGGCGGGCGCACGAAATATGCGACGCAGGGACGCGGGCCAGTTTAGTGGCGGCTAAACGGGTGACCGTCGGCTGGCACAAGTGGAAAGTGGCAGACTCCTTAGAAGTCCCACAATGCTATAAGTGCCTGCGGTTCGGACACACTGTGAGGGCGTGTGAACGGACGGCGGTAGTATGCCGTGATTGTGGTAAGGACGGCCATATTTCGGCCGACTGTAAAAGGGAGGCCGATGCAGCCGTCTGCGCACTCTGTCGTGCCACCGGTCGCTCGCACACCCATAAGGTAAACGGACCCGGATGCCTTTCGCTGCGTCGGGCCAAGCTGGCCCTGGTCAGAAAAACCGCGTACATTGCGGGAAGTGGTGCACCCAGCAATGTCGAGTAACTGTCCGACAGTGTACATCGGTCAAGTCAATGTAGGGAGATGCTCTGTCGTCTCTCATGAACTGCGAGCAGTGGTCGTTGATCGGGGGATCGACGTGCTCCTCTTCCGAGAGCCGTACGTTCTCTCCGGTAGACTTCCGTTTCTTGGTGGCGGAAGGATACTGGCTGCTCAGACAGGCGATATTTGGTCTGCGGTTGTCATCACCAACCCAGAGATCGATGTTGTGAGAACCATTTACGTTGACTCACACATCGTATGTGTGGGGCTGCGTTACCGGACATTGGAATTTTACGCTGTGTCCGTGTACTGCCAGCACGGCCAAGGGATTGAGCCGTTCCTCGGGGTTTGTTGGCCGTAAAATTCTGATCGGGGGCGACTTTAATGCCCGTTCGCCAATATGGCACGATGTTGGCACCTGTCGAAGAGGTCGGATGCTTGAGGACTTCCTAGGTACCTGGTCGCTCCATGTTGTGAACCTTCCTGGTGAATTGGCCACTCATCAGGCGGGTAACAACTTGGATGTGACCATGTGTACCGGGAACCTCTTGACCTCCGTCTTCGACTGGTCCATGGCATACGATGTCCAGTCGGATCATGCTCTGATAACGTACGGCCTGAGTCCTCTCTCCGGTTACTCCACGGAGAGGCGGCCGGGCTGATACCAAATTGCAAAGGCGGACTGGGGACGTTTCCAGGCGCGGTTCCGGGAACGTACGGCTGAACGCGCGGACAGTGGCGGTGGTGGTGACGCCGACGAAAAGGCTAAGTGGATAACGGCTGCGATCCATTCTTCGGTCGTGGGGACCATCCCCCGACGACGAAAATGGGCGCACCGTTACTCTAACTGGTGGAACAACGACATCGCTAACTTGCGCACTGAGGTCAATAAAGCCAGACGACGGTACCAACGGTTCACTAGAACACCGGAAAAAGAAAATAGACTCCGCGAATACCGTCGGATAAAATCACGGTTAGCCGGAACGATTCGCGCCCTCAAAGAAGAGTCATGGAGGAAGTTCGTGGCGGAGTCCAGTGCCCAACATCCATGGGGGTTGTGGCACAAACTGGTCTCCAAGCAGGTCGGCCAAATGGCTGTAATTCCGCAAATTTTCCGCGAACAGGCGCATGGACCTGACGTCGAAGGCGGCGACGTCCAGGCAAACAGACGGGCACTGTTGGATGCGCTGGTACCGTCGCACCATCCCGACAGCGGCGAGGGACAAGAGCCCCGATTACGAGCTGGCATACTGGCTACCCTAGCGGCAAGTGCTGATGAGTTCCACCAGTGCGAAGTTGAGGCGGAGTTGATGACCATGCGGACTGGGAAGGCACCGGGATGTGACAACATCACGGTGGAACTTCTCAGGAAATGTTGGGAAGCAAATCCGACTTGTTTCGTCAGGGCCTTCAATATCTGTCTCGGTCAGGGAAACTTTCCCGCTATATGGAAGGTGGCCGAAGTGCGTCCGATTCTCAAGTCGGCGGACAAGGACCCAACGTGCCCGAAGTCGTTTCGTCCCATCAGCCTACTACCGGTGATGGGCAAATGGCTGGAGGGCCTTATGTTGCGTCGTCTGTCAGCCGTCTTGGATGGTGAGGCTTGGTTGGACGACCGGCAGTTTGGTTATCGGCCGGGGAGAAGCACTGAGGATGCAATTAACTCTCTCCTGGAGTATGTCGAAGGGGCGGCGACAAAGTACGTTATCGGACTGTTTTTCGACATTACGGGCGCGTTTGACATGGCCAGTTGGAGCCAGATGGTGCACGAGGTCCGCAGGACCGGTGTGGAGGGTAACCTGTTGGCTCTGTTCGCAAGTTACTTCTCCCACCGTCGGGCGATGATCTCTGGAGAAGACGGTCGGTCTATGGGGAAGTGGTTGGACAGGGGCTGCCCGCAGGGGTCACGCATCATACCCGTGATGTGGCTGCTCCTTTACAACCGTCTTCTCCGACAGCACTGGCCGGAAGGTGTTCAACTCGTGGCATATGCGGACGATTTGGCTGTTTTGGTGAAGGCGGACTCCAGAAGAGTCCTCCAGGCAACTGCAGACGAATGTTGTGCAGTGGCTGATCGGTGGGCGGACAGAAGCGGACTGTCGTTCAGTGCCGACAAGTCTGTCGCGGCATTGCTCCGAGGGAAACTTGATTGGCAGCCGGCCTTTCGCGTCGGCGGCCGTCGGTTTTTCCTAAGGGGTTCTGTTAAATATCTTGGTGTCACGCTTCTGGCGGGCGCCAAGACGAAGGGCCACGTGGACACAGTGAGTCAGAAGTGTAGAACCAGCTACTACGCCGTTGCCAACTTGGCACGGGTTGGTTGGGGCCTCACATTTCGTACGGCTCGCCTTGTGTACACGGGCACGGTGGAGGCGATGGCGGGATACTGTGCCAGTATCTTTGCACACCGGACGGCGAGGACCAGGCTTCGCCGCCGGATGAGAATGGCGCAAAGACCCGCGCTGTTGTCAATGTGCAAAGGGTACAAAACAACGTCCACAGCCGCACTGTGCGTGATATCGGGAGTGCTCCCCCTAGATCTTCTAGTGTGGGAAAGGGCAGCACTCTACTGGCTCCGAAAAGGCCGGCCGGCTATCACGGGTCAGACAGAACTCCGCCCGGGTATGTTGGTCTCGGAGGCCGCCCGTAAAAAGGCGGTCCGAGGGGCGATACTTCTGGAATGGCAAAGGGAGTGGGAGGCCGACACTGTTGGCCGCCTCACCTACCAATACATTCCAGATGTCCGGGTTCGGATGAAACGGAAGTGGCTGGTGCCTACCAAGCTCTTTACTTGGGTGGTCACTGGTCACGACCCCTTCGGCAGCTATCTGATCAGGTTCAGTCTCGACGAGAACCCACCGCCATGCGCATGCGGTGTCCTATTAACTGCGGAGCATGTGGTCGACGTTCACTTGTCCGAGGCGACGTCGACCTCTGCCCCGTGTAAGACCAATGCGGCGATGGCTGAGGATCTGTTAGGTAGGCCGTTATCGAGTAGAGCAGACTGACTCGGCAGCGAGGCGGTCTATCGGCTTTTCCTCGGCGCTCTCGCCGGTGCTCTCTCTAGCGCCGGAACATATCCTGCGACCAGCCTTTTAAACGACTAGTTTTGGGGCGCAGAAGGTCGTAGGGAGCCATATGGCTCCGGAGCGGTGCAAGATATGTAGAAGGTCACCGGACCGGGTACATATCGGGTGGTGGCGGGCGATATGTTACAAAGCTAGTCATGTATAAAAGGGAGCGTTCGTTACAAAGAGCAGGACACTCGAAGAAAATGTGATCAACATCACACGTACGAGGAGGATCACAATCGTGAAGAGAACAATCAGGAGAAGGCGACAGAGCAAATCGAAAGTGTGAGGAGGGGAGAAGAGAATGATTGATCCGGGGACGAATTAGGGAGACAATAGAAGAGCGATGACCGAAAGGAGTAGAATGGAACCAAGGCAGGGAACGAGGAATCGACTAAATAAAACAGTAATGCGAATGACAATTAGAAAATAGGGAGGGATAAATATCCCGCCAAAGTCTAGCGTGATTGGAGGTGGATAAGGAAAGGATATCTGAAGAAGCGAAATGGTTGAGGAATGAATCAAGGCGACCAGCAGAACGAGCCAAAGAATCGGCTGCGTCATTGCCATCAATTCTGGAATGACAGGGGATCAATAAAAAATCAATAAGAATAGAACGGGATGACTGCAGAGTGGAGGTAAGAGAACGAATTGAGAGAATAATACTATCAGAGGAATGTGAAGGAGGAGAGGATAGGGCTTTAAGGACGCCTTAAGAGTCTGAAATAATGAGGAATTGGGAAAGATCGCTTAAAGAGGAAATATAAGAGATAGCCTGAAGGATGGCGATCGACTCGGCAGAAAAAATAGAGCAGAAGGAGGGAAGCCGGAAGGACTTAGAATACCGAAGCGACGGAGCAGTAAACACACCAACCACGCCGTCCTCGCTCCTGGAACCATCGGTAAAGATCAATACATGAGCAGGAAAAGAGGAATTCAACAAATGAAGAAATTCATTGTTGACTGCAATTTTTTTGCTTTTAATGCTTTTATGATCGTTCTGTAGCTGAGGGGATTTGCTGGTTTTAACAGTAATTCCTGTTAGGGTAGATTTCAAAGTAAATATGGCATCTGGTATACTTAATATATATATTCTGAATTCGGTAAAATTTAAAACGTTTTTTTACTATGATCGGGGAGGTTGAGTATTTTTATTTGTACTAACATTAGATGTAGTTGAAAAGTTATGTTCTAGTGTGACATTATTATCTATTTGCATAAAATTCCTATTTTCACTATTATGAGTAGTTAATTTATGAGAGATCTGGGAGTTCCGCTAATCCGAACAGCAAAAGACAGCCCAAACCGGTAAACCGAACCCCTAAACGTGTGCAGAGGGCTGAAACTAACCTAAGTAACCCAATTTTATGCTCCGACGCCGAAAATTCACCCAAGTTTCCCCAAAATTTCCCCAAAAATTCCCCAAATTTTCCCCGTACGCGTCCTGTACATTTCCGATAAACCGAACCGATTATTAATTAACATAAGTATATTAATTAATGTCCGAAAGTAACCCAAGTCTCCGACCCCCCTCCCGCCCACTGCGTTACCGCGGTTTTTCAAAATTCCAGGCTTAAGTATGAAAATTCCAAAATGTAACCCAAGTATGGTATTTAAAGCTAAAATTTAACCCAACACCCCCGTTCGCCCCTCACACATGTATATTACGATCCCGCGCACGCTCCGGTCGCCACCGCGAAAGCGCACGCGCCGTTCCCACGCATACTCCGATCTCCGCCGCGATATCACATCCGCACAAGCGTTCCGTTCACGATACCATAATTTTTTTATAAAATTAACTTAACTATATTTTTTTATTTACCGGATTCCCCGATCGTACAGACAAATGCGAAAGCACACGCACTGTTCCCGCGCATATATCTAACATAACATTCTCCACTGCAAAAGCGCACACGCCGTTCCTCCGCATGCCTCCCACGTTCACAATACCGAGATTATTTTTAATATTTCAAAGTCTAAGTATGGAAATTTCAAAATTAGCCTAAATATGTTTTTTATTTTTCCGATTCCCTGATCTTACTGCCATATGCCATGGCGCACGTCCCGATCCCGCGCATATATCTAACATACCGTTAGCCTCCGCGAAAGCGCACGCGCCGATCCCGCGCACTCATTGTTTGCTTGCGGATACCGCATTTTTAAAAATATTTCAAAGCCTAAGTATATATTATCATTCATACACTGATCAATTTTTTAAGGATCTTTCGTATTTTTACAAGTATAGACGCACCCGCGACGAAAAATTCTCCGATCATAGCATTGCATGCAATCATCACCGCGTTATAGTATTTTTTTTAATTATTATTATTTTTTTCACATAACAACCTAATCCCTGCTCTGTTGGCTAAACCTACAAGGTTATCCAAAACATTTACAAATTAACAAATCAATTATTTCTATACTCAAAAACTATCCTTAGTCTCCTTTACCCTTTCCACCCTCTTTTCCAATCGATTATAATATACATTATTTATTTTTTCTTATCCTTCCATCATCTTACACACTATGGTAGCTTAACATCCAATCCTGCACATACCGCTGCCGCTGTTTTAATATCTAATATATAGCATTCTATTTACTTTTACTACGACCATTAAACCCCCGATCGACGCTCCCGACGCTTCCGTCATTTCATATTGAGAGGTAATTATTTTTTATGTGACCGCTATGAATGCCCACCGTCCATTCCCACACACTCATCTGTTGTCGTTAGTTCCCATATCGTTCATGATAACTTTTTTCAATTCCAAATATTATGGAATTATTCCAATTATATTTTTTTTATGCTTCCGATCATTTCTTCCGACTGTTGATAAATTTTTATTTTTTCTCCGATTCTAAAAATAAATCTCTCGATACCTTCACTGCCATGAATGTGCACACACCCTCTGCAGTTAGTTTCCATATCGATCATAATAATTTTTTTTCAAATCTAACTATTATAGAATTAACCAAAGTATATTTTCTTCACTTCAGATCATTTCTTCCGACTGTCCATAATTTTTTTATATTTTTTTCTACGGTTCTAAAAATAAATCCGACGAAGTCTTCATCAATATGATTGTACACAACATATTCCCTCGCACTCAAATGCTACCGTTAGTTCTCACATCATTCATAATAATTTTTCATGTCTAAGTATTACTGAATTATTCTGAGTATATTTTTTCACCTTCAAAAATTTTTTCCAAACATGGGTAATAAAATTAATTCAAGTATATTTTTTTATTTAACACAGTTTCAAAATTTCTCCCTCCCCTATCCATCCTACACAAATTACAAATCTTTCGTATTATTTTTCATGACTACATCCATCCGAAGCTACAGTGAAACCTAACCAACCATTCCCACGTTCACATATGCTAGAGCTGGTTTCCATATCATTCATATTAATTTTTTTCCGAGTCTATTAGTTTAAGAATATTTTTATTTATTTCAATCTCTAAATTTTTTTTTTCTGAGTATTTTGTATTATACATATTTTTTCCCCTCTCTATTATGTCTGCACACAGTCGTAACGAAAAAATGCGCTGCTCATATCCTTACATGCATGTTGTCATGACCTTGAATTCTTTCGTGTGACAATCAATATTATGTCTGCTGGGATCTTCCCCTTCATATCTTTCGTAGAAACCTGTTCACATGTACACACATACACACAAACACATATATCCAAAAGAACATCTGCAAACTTCGACCGTGCACACCTACAACCAACTTTCACCAAAGGAATGTGGGTTTTCTGTTTTCTGGTGCAGCCCTCCCTTTTCAAAGGCAAGCATCGAGCTAGATTGTCGAACGGATCTGATCGTGCAGTCAGTATTAGTGTTATGTCAAACGTGTGCATTTTGTAGAATCTGTGTTCTTCACGCGTTATTAAAGATTTGCCTTAACTTTAGAAGTAATAATTTTCTACGTTTTTAGTAAAAAGTTAAAAATATTATTCAAACATGAATAACAATGCCGATCCGATTGATATTAAAACCGCTGAATTTATTCAGAATTCATTTTCGAGTGATAGCGGCTCGCATTCGTCTTCTTCACCTCCAACACCACAATGTGATGATGGTTATACATCAGAAGAATCAACATATTTTGTATGTAAAATCGTTGATCCCGTATTATTATCAGAACAAGTGGATGTAGCGGAATATTTTGTAGATATCAGCATCCATATAGATTGTAATTATAGTTTCCGAGTAACCGAACTAGCAATGATTGATATGTCTGGCGGGAAGTGTTTGCATACACTGTATAAACCAAGCAGAGCATGGCATGCATCAAAAATGCCGCATTTACAATGTTCTTCAGTGAGTTATTACTTGAAAAACCCTTCATTATTTCCCTGTCGGGAAGAAATATTCATGGCACGCGATATATTCACGATATTGTCCCAAAAACCGAGAGCTCGCGTATATATTTTAACAGTATATGCTAAACTTACACTAATGGAACTTAACGAAAAGTCTGAATTGTTGCGTGACTTAGACTACGAAATCGTTAATATGGATCATGTCTTTCGAATGCCTAGTATTGAGGTTCTACATGAAGAGTATTTTGGTATAAGCAATTTGGTAACTTGTAAACACCATAATGAAAATGATAGTTTTCATTGTGCAGTGAAAAACGTTATGGTGATAAAGACCTGGTATGATCATGTTATCCATCCGCTGAAGCTTATGAATAATCTCAATATAAATGATTTAAGTCAGTTGTTCATTACAGTCACCAAAGAAATGATAATTACATTATTTCCGAGTTGTGTTGGAGACATTTATATATTTTTACCAGATAGATTAAAACAGGATGATACGATAAAATCACTTCTACCATGTTTTGAACATGAGAATGATGAAGAATATTATTTCGATGACGATACATTACGACATAGTACTCGAAATTGTATGAAAGTAAAAGATTGTATCGATTGTCAACGTACAATTCGCGCGGATTAAAAATTCATTAATTCATTCGTTTTAACAATTTTGTAAATATTTATATGTATATATTTGTATATATTTTTCCCTCGATACATTCATTCTCCTATTGTATATATTTTTTCCTTTTCCCTCGATATCCGTTCGTTCGTTCATTCTATTGTATATATTTTTTTCCTACATATTTTTCGTCTTTTTCCGATCTTTTTCGATTTACGTTTATTTAATTTATTTCTCTATCTACCTCTGTCTTCCCCTCTTAACTTGAAGTACTGGTAATGATGAACTTTTTTCAAAAATCTGAACCAGTTGTGTAAAATGTATATAATTATTGTTTAATTTTCGAATATAATCTTGCTTAATTTGTTCATATCTTTATAGATTAAAAAATTATATTTTTGCCTGTAATATTCCATCTTTTTTCTTTCTGTAACACACGAATCTAACTGTTCAACTTTTTCATGTACATCACATATTTCCGCAGCTGTGAGAGATTTCATCTGTTTGTAGGATACAACCTCGGACTCTGATGGTTCTCTCAACAATTTTTAAAATCTTTCGTAATCGCATTAAAAAAAAAAAAATACATATATGGTTTAATATTTTATATTTTGTAAATACTTTTTCGCGATATATACGAAATCATTCTAAGATTCATTGATGTTAAATGTATAGAAAGAGACAGGTAGAAGAAACCTGGTAGTTTACGAGACATAGAATGTTCGAAGAAAAAACGCGCTAGCACGAGCAGATCAGGGTTGCAACGTGCGAGCGAGAGACTGCATGCATGTATGTGTGTGCGATAAAGGGAGATAATCTCCAGAACAACAACTTGATTGTAAAAAAAAACACGTCGAAATCGTCTCTAGCCACCCCCCGAACAAGAGACGTATCGAAAACAAAATAATAAAGGCAGTCTAAAAAAAAACTTCTTTTTTTCATTCATAGTATTTTGTTGTTAGAATACTTATGGTCGTTGCCGTTCTCGATCGCGCTCCACTGTAAAGACCTCTGAACACGCAATACTAACGTTGCCAACACTAAGTTCCATATCGAATATAATATTTTTTCCTGTGTTATAAAATTATCCCAAGTATATTTTTATTCTTTCGTTACGCTAAAAGTTTTTCAAATCTTTTTTAATATATATCGTGCACACAAATGTACGCCGCAGACACTTCTCGCTTCATTACCACTAATATATCTATACGTTCATTGTCTCTATTCTTATCATAATATAGTTTTTTTCAGGAAAATCGTAGAAAATGGCTCTTCGCTCCGTTCATACTATGTAATCTATTTCCAAAATTTAAATCATGCCTAATTACTTTAAAATCAGCTTAAATATATTTTATCATTTCCAAAATTAATAATCTCATTACAGATCATTATCTCATTTCCCGATCGTACATAATATATGTATTTTTTTTTGTTATTATTTTATTTGTTTCCGTAAGAATTCTGGATATTATTCATATCAAACATTTGACCTTCACATTGTACCTGTATACTCATCTGTTTCAAAATTTTCAAAATAAGTATTATAAATAAATCCAAGTATACTATCCCAATATAAAAAAAACTCACATTGCATCTCCCATCAAACAATTAATTTTTTAGTATATCATACATATTATTTTTTTATCGTTTAAATTTTTCTTCAATTTGCAACTGTCATAATCTATAGAAAACGTCTTGTTCACTAGATGCATGACGAATACACTCCTTATAATTACATCATGAAATCATTTTTTCTTTAATTATTTTTTAACATCATGAAATTATAGTAGTATTTTTTAATTTTTTATTTTTCATACATGACAAAGATATTGAATTCATCACATCTATAAATGCATTCACTGTACGTCTCCATTAAACTATCATGAATTTTTAAAATTAGCCCAAACATACTATTTTTCACTATAAATTACGGTCGCTCCTGTAATTTTTTCTATATAATCACTAACCTACGAAATCACTTCGATCGTTTCACTCATACCGAAGCAATCACTCCTTTTCCTTCATACTATCTATCTTCAAAGTCTAATAATATAACATGAAATTAGTCTAAATATAAAAATCCTGCAACATGTTTTAAAATTAGTCGAAGTGGACTATTTTTTCACTATCAAATCCGATCATACATCATTTTTTTTCTATATTATCATTATTGCAAGACCCTACAAAATCGTTTCGCTCATTTTACTTATAGCAATGCAATTAATCCTTTTTTCCTAGTACTAGCGATCTTTAAAATTTAATACTATAATACGAAATTATTCTAAATATACGTTCATGCTAGCAAAATTATTACATCACCCCTTTTTTCTACTCAATTGTATGTATGTTTCCGAGAAATCTCATTATATATTTTCAAAATGAACTCCAGCCCACGTACTATTTTTATATTTCACTTATTTATAATTGTTTTAATCATATCTGATGCAAGACCCTGTAAAAGAATACAAGCAATTCCCACACATATAATTATTTTTTTTTTTTTTTTTTTAATTGGGCTCGTCAACCGAGGACCTTTACCCAGAAACAATTAAGGGAAAACGAAAGTTATACAGTGAGGCGATCAGCTATCGCTAATAAGAAGGAAACAATGGAGGGGATAATAAGTGTAGAAGGAAAAGACAGGATATAACGAGCACAAAAAGGAGCAGGAAGCCCCCCCAAGCAAGTGGGAATATAGAACCGAGCGCTCCACCGAAAGAGCAGAGCACTCAAAGAACACGTGATCGGTGTCACAAACAACCGCATCGTTTGAATGGAGAGGACAACATGGGGAAGAGGTCAACGAGAGGCGAAAGCGTGAGGAAGGTAGCAAGGAATGGTTTAAGCGCAAACGCACAATGGAGACAACAACAGAGCGAGGAAGTGAAGGAAACAGAAGGAACCAAGGATTTGAAGGAAGATTAGGCTGAACTGACAGATAAAAGGAGCGACAATTAGAAAAGGAGGAAGGGTACATATTCGACCAAAATCTGAGATGGAAATGTTTACACAAAGGCAAGAGATTAGAGGATGAGATTTTTTTGAAGAAGAATGTAGAAGAAGAAGCAGCAACCCGAGCCAAAGAATCAGCCTTCTCATTACCTGAGATGCCAGAATGACCAGGAACCCACAGCAAGTCAACATGGATTCCATGGAGAGAAGAGAGAGTCCAAATGAGAGAACGTATGCGGAGAATAGAAAAATCACAGGAATGATTAGGAAGAGGAGAAGAGATGGCTTGAAGAGCACTCATGGAGTCGGATATGATCAGAAACTGGGAAGAAAGGCGATTGGAGGAGATAAAAATAATGGAACGTAAAATAGCCATTAGCTCGGCTGTAAATATGGAACAGAAAGAAGGAAGACAGAAGGATTCAGAGAAGTTATAGTCTGGAAGAATAAAAGAAGCACCAACCCCATCAGGCCCCTTAGAACCATCAGTGAAAATGGTAACATGAGAAGGGAAGAGAGAATTGACAATACTGTGGAATTCCTGTTTAATTACAGCTGGAGGGAGAGATTTTGCAAGTGTAGGCGAAATAAATACTCTGGGAGGATGGCAGAGATCGCTGAAGTTAAAGGAAAAATAAGGCAGACTATTAAAGGAAATTGTATACGGCCAAAATGAACTAAGACGGAGAGAAATAAGGGACAGGATAGGAATTTTCCTAGGCACAAAGCGCCAATTCCGAGAAATTGAAAGGTAGGAAAAAATGAGAGAAGAAGATGAGAGAGAAAGACGTTTAGCAAGGAAGCGATAGCCCAAATAAGATCTGCGAATAGACAGGGGAGGAACATTCGATTCAGCAAGCAATGCTGGAATAGGAGAGGATTTAAGAGCACCGAGACAGAGTCTAAGACAAGAATTTTGGATCACATCAAGTTTAGAGAGACGGGATTTGGAAGCGCAGGCATAAATGAACGAACAGTAATCAAGCTTGGAGCGGACGATGGATTTATATAGAAGAATAAGAATGAAAGGGTCACCACCCCATTTAGTCGGAGACAGGGCCTTCAGCAGGTTCAACCGTTTAGTAGAGGAGGAGGAAAGATATTTAATATGTTCGGAAAAAGTCAAACGACTATCGAGAAAGATACCGAGATAACGAAAGCAATTAACACGAGCAATAGCTGTGCTATTTAAGGATAAATTAACAGAAGCAGGGTTATAAGGGCGAAGGGTAAATACAACGCAGGAGGACTTAGAAGGAGAAATCGAAAGGTTAATTGAGGCAAGAGCACTTTCAAGGAAATTGAGGGACGATTTGAGAGCATCATTAGCTACGTCAATATCGTGGGAAGAGGAAAAAAGCAAAATATCATCGGCAAAGAATAAAGAGTGGGAATTTAAAGGAAGGGAAGCGATACTAGCAGTATAAATGTTAAAAAGAGTAGGACTGAGGGAGGAACCTTGAGGAAGACCGTAGAAAACCTTTCTAGAAGTGTCAAATAATGGAGGAGAGAGGTGGATAGAACGATTGGACATGAGCTTAATAACAAGGGAAGTGAAATTCACTGGAATGGTAATTGCTGTCATTTTATCTCTTAAAGTTGGGAGATGAACATTGTCGAAAGCACATGAAACATCTATGAAGGAAGCCAGAGTATAATGTTTTTGGATAAAGGACTTATATAAATGAGACACAAAAAGACTGATACAATCAGGAGGGCCGATACCAGGCCGAAAGCCGAACATATTGTTAGGAAGCACATTATGGTGTTCCAACCACCAGACAAGACGCTTGTTTAGCATACCCTCAAACAATTTTCCGATGCAGGATGCCAAGGAGATGGGGCGTAAGGAAGAACTTTTCTTAGGAATAGGGACAATAATGAAAGAATTCCAAGAGGGGGGGATTGAACCCCTGGAAAGGAAAGAATTGAAAAGACTGAGAAGAAAGTTAAGGGATAGTTCAGACAGATTTTTAAGAGCAAGATAAGGTATACCATCAAGGCCTGGAGTAGGGCTGGAAGATTTGGATAAAACATCCAATAATTCATTAAGATTGAAAGCCGAAGTGAGGAAGTGAGAAGGAGGGGACGAGATTTGCGGAGAGGTGTTGGAATACAGTTCGTCAAAGGAAGGAACATAGGCAGGAGCGACAGAATCAATGAAGGATATTAGGCTATCCTCAGATACATTAGAAAGAGAAGGACGTTCAGAGGATGGAGATTTGAAAGCTCTAGCCAACCTCCAAATATGTGAGAGAGAGGTATTTCTAGAAAAGGAAGAACAGAATTTTTCCCAAGAGGCCTTTTTCACGGCTTTAAGAATAAACCTAGCCCTGGCGTTGGCTTGTTTATGAGCCAGAAAGTTTTGGGTTGTAGGATTAGAGCGATAGGATCTGAAGGTCGAACGACAATGGTTAAATGCAGCGTTACACTCCTCATTCCACCAAAGAGATGAGGCCGCACAACGATGAGTGGTTGCAGGAGAACGACGAGGGGGAGAAGATAGAGAAAGAGCAGACCTGATAGAATGGGAAAAGAAATTATAGAGAGAAATGGGATCACAATTAATCTGTGGATCAGGAAGTGATGAATCAACAGAAGAGCGGAAAAGAGTCCAATTAGTTTTGCTGAGATTCCATCGAGGAGAATGGAGATGCCTGGGATAAGTTGGAGAAGGAAAAATATCAGTAGTAATTATTATGGGAACATGGTCACTGCCGAAAGAACCCGAAAGGGTTCTCCAGGTAAAGTTAAGACCAATTGAAGGGGAAGAAAGAGTTAGATCAAGAGAACTGGAGACAAAAGCATTCCTAAAATAGGTTGGGGAAAGATCATTAAGGAGCACCAAGTTATCAGAAAGGATAGTATTCTCAAGGATCATATAATTATTGTTCAGAGGTGTTGTGGGCATACTTTATCATATACTTTTGTAAGCTCATACCGAACGGACTTCATAACCTTTTATCATTCATTTAGATGCGGAGACACACAACTTTTAGCGGAGCAATCTATTCTTTGCTAAACTGATGATTGAAGGCATCCTTTTTTTTTCTCCAAAAAAGCATGGAATAGCGAGGATTTTTTTACACGCTCAAAATAAATGAGATAATTATTTCTCTATATTTAATACATTACCAAGAATGTATATATCACTCGATTGACTCTTTCACTCATTCGTCGATTTCAAATGCGAAGGAAATTTTCATACCATGCTTTATTCATACATTTTATTTCTAAAACCCTATCACTTGAATAGAATGTTATAGGGCTGTTGTAAATGTATGAGTCTTATTATTTGAAATATAAAATTTGAAGGAAATTTATATATCTTGCATCATTTTAAGATGTTTTATTTTTACATTTTTTTTTAATCTCCCTCTTACTATTATTTTTAAAATGGAGGTTGATGACTATGATTAGTATTTGTGATTATAGAGGGAGAGGTAAACGTTTTCCTCACTTTTGACTAATTGTAACCAATTTTCCAATGATTTTTTCACCATTTTTCATACATCTTACTACTTTTATGTTTGTTTTAATCAATTTTTCGCTATTTCACATCATTTTCCGGTGTTTTTTAGTACTTTTTACAAAATTTTCCTTGATCTTTCAACATGTTTGACAAGTTTTTTTCTTTTCTTTCTTACATCTCATTACTATTTCATTAATCGTCAATGATAACAGTACATATTTATGTTTTCAAACCTTACACTTCATCTGTACACATCTATGGCTTGTTGATTATTGTAGGCCTACAATCACGATCTCCATTTGATTATTGGATTTAATATTCACATCTTTGAACGTTTGATTTAATGAATTGACATGGACTTTGTATTTCGCTCGCCCGCTCAATATCTTCATCAGTCTATTATACCATCTTTTTTTTTTTTCTTTTTTTTTTTTTTTTTTTTTTTTGTTGGGCTCGTCAACCAAGGACCTTTACCCAGAAACAAAAGGTAAGGAAAGAAGTCGGTTATATTTTGATTCGATCAGAAATTTTAACTAAAAAGGAACAAATAGCAGGAATAATTAGTGGGGAAGGAAAGGACAGGATATAGGATGCACAATAAGGGGTAGGAAGTCCAAGCTTAAGCAAATAAGAATATAAGGCAGAACGCTCCACCGAGAGGGATGAACACTGGAAGAACACATGATCGGCGTCGCAAATAATTGCATCATCCGGATGGAGAGGACAATGTGGAGAAGAAACCAAGGAGAAACGAAATCTGGAAGAAGGCAGCAAAGAATGGCCAAAGCGCATACGAACAATGGAAACAACTTCAGAACGACGAAGGGAGGAATGTAAAAGAAACCATGAATATGAAGGAAGAGTAGGCTGGACTGATAGGTAAAAGGAACAACTGTTGGAAAAAGAAGAAACATAGGTATCCGACCAAAATCGGATATGAAAGCTTTTACAAACTGATAGCAGGTTAACGGAAGGAATTTTTTTAAAAAAAAGACGAGAGGAAGCAGCAGCAGCCCGAGCCAAGGAATCAGCCGCTTCATTTCCAAATATGCCCGAGTGGCCAGGTACCCACAGCAGATCAATATTGACTGAATGGAGATAGGAAAGATTGTGAATGAGTGAACGTATACGGAGGATAACAAAGTCACACGAATGATCAGGAAGGGGAGAGGATATGGCCTGAAGGGCGCTCAAAGAGTCAGAAATAATTAAAAACTTAGAGGAAAATTGATTCGAGGAAATGAAAATAATAGAGCGAAGGATAGCCAACAACTCGGCTGTGAATATGGAACAGAAATAAGGAAGTCGAAAAGATTCTGAGAGGTTAAAATCAGGAAGGATGAAAGAAGCACCAACACCACCAGGCCCCCTCGAACCATCCGTGTAAATGGTAACATGAGAGGGAAATAGGGAATTGATAGTGCTGTAGAATACCTGTTTAATTACGGCTTGGGGGAGATTTTTTGCAAATGAGGGGAGGATAAATACCTTAGGAGGATGACAGATGTCAGCGAAGTCGAAGGAAAAATAAGGGAGATTATTGAACGAGATAATATACGGCCAAAATGAACCGAGACGATGTGAAATAAAAGCCAGAATAGGGGTTTTGCTGGGAGTGAAGCGCCAGCTATTATAAATCGAAAGATAAGACTGAACAAGGGTAGAGGATGCGAGAGGAAGACGTTTAACAAGGAAACGATAGCCTAAATAAGATCTACGAATGGATAGGGGTGACGAATTGGATTCAGCAAGAATAGCAGTGGTTGGAGAGGATTTAAGAGCGCCAAGACAGAGACGAAGGCAAGAATTCTGAATTACATCTAGTTTGGAAAGACGTGTCTTGGACGCACTACCATAAATAAAAGAACAATAATCAAATTTGGAACGGATAATAGATTTGTAAAGGGAAATAAGAATATAGGGATCGCCACCCCATTTAGTTGGCGACAGGGCTTTCAGCAAGTTTAACCTTTTAATAGTGGAAGCAGAAAGATATTTGATGTGTTCAGAGAAGGACAAACGACTATCAAGAAAGACACCGAGATAACAAAAGCAATTAACACGGGAAAGAGATACATTGTTTAAGGATAGGTTGACCAAAGCAGGGTTATAGGGACGGAGGGTAAAAATAGTATAAGAAGACTTAGAGGGAGAAATTGAAAGATTAATTAAGGAGAGAGAATGTTCCAGCACAATGAGCGACGAACTGAGTGCTTCATAGGCTGCTAAAACATCCTCAGACGAGGAAAACAGGAGAATGTCGTCCGCAAAGAATAAGGAATAGGAATTTAAAGGAAGAGAAGCTATACTGATAGTATAGATGTTAAAAAGAGTAGGACTGAGGGAGGAACCCTGAGGAAGACCTCGGAAAACCTTTCTTGGAGCATTAAGAGATGGAGAGGAGAAGTGGATAGAACGATTTGACATGAGATTGATAATAAGGGAAGAGAATTTAATTGGGATATTAATTGCCGTCATTTTATCTCTTAGAGTGGGAAGATGAACATTATCGAAAGCAGAGGAAACATCAATAAAGGAGGCTAGGGTGAAATGTTTTTGGATAAAAGATTTGTATATGTGGGAAACGAAAAGACTAACACAATCAGAAGGGCCAATACCAGGCCGAAAGCCGAACATATTAATAGGGAATATATTATTATGCTCTAGCCACCAAACAAGGCGCTTGTTGAGCATACCCTCAAATAGTTTTCTAATACAGGATGCCAGGGAAATAGGACGTAGGGAAGAATTTTTCTTAGGAATGGGAATTACGATAAAAGAATTCCAGGAGGAAGGAGTTATACCCTTTGAAAGGAAGGAATTGAAAAGACTAAGAAGAAAACTGAGGGATTGTTCAGAAAGGTTTTTAAGGGCGAGATAGGGTATACCGTCAAGCCCTGGAGTAGGGCTGGACGATTTGGAGAGAACAGACTTTAATTCATTAAAATTGAAAGCCGAAGTTAGGAAGTGAGGAGGAGAATTTTCCGGAAAAGAAGAGTATAATTCATCAACAGAAGGAACATAAGCTGGAGCGACGGAATCAATAAAAGGAAAAAGGCTATCGTCGGGGATACTGAAGGTGGAAGGGCGAGAAGAGGATGGGAATTTGAAAGCTCTGGCCATTTTCCAAATCTGCGAAAGAGGAGTAGTTCTAGAGAACTTGGCACAGAAATTTTTCCAAGAGGACTTCTTCGTGGATTTCAATATAAACCTAGCTCTCGCATTTGCCCGTTTGTGAGCGAGAAAATTTTCAGTCGTAGGGTTACAACGGAAGGTTCTAAAGGTTTCGCGACTGATATTAAAGGCAGTGTCGCATTCCTTGTTCCACCAAAGTGAAGAAGCCTTACTGCGATGTACAGAAGATGACGTATGGCGGGGCGGAGAAGATAAAGAAAGAGCAGAAGTTAAGGAATATAAAAAGGAATTGTAGAGAGGTACCGGATCGTGATCCGGTTGAAGGAGAGGGAGAGACGAGTCAACCAAGGAGCGAAATAGAGGCCAGCTAGTTTTGGAAAGATTCCATCCTGAAGAATTGGTATAATTGGAATCAGAAGGAGGAGGAAAACTGACAGGAGTTATTAGGATAGGAACATGGTCACTGCCGAAAGAGCCCATAAGGGTCTTCCAATTATAATTAAGACCAATAGACGAAGAAGAAAAGGTTAGGTCGAGGGAACTAGAAATGGAAGCATTCCTGTAGTATGTGGGGGAGAGATCGTTGAGGAGAACTAAATTATCAGAGAGGATGGCATTCTCAAGGATGGAACCGTTGGTATTGTAGGATGCACAGCCCCATAAAGGAGAATGCGCATTCCAGTCACCACCGATGATAAAAGGATGCGGAATAGAATTAAAAAACGACGAGAAGGGGAAGAGACGAAGATCGAACCTAGGGGGAACATAGATAGAAACAATGCTAATAGGACGTACAGAGGGAGGCTGAATGGAGATGTGAACAATGTTAGGTAAATTGGGACAAGAAGGAAGATTAAGAGAGATATCATAAGAGCAGAATGGAATGTCATTTCTAATCAGGATTGCAGAACCACCATAACCGTCATCGCGATCACATCTAACTACCCTGAAACCTCTAATATTGAAATTTATGTCCGACCGAAGCCACGTTTCGGAAAGGAGAGCAACATTGACATTATGTAGATCCAATAACCCCTCTAATGAGTTTTTATTGGCTCTTAGACTGCGGCAATTCCACTGTAGAATATTTAGCGCAGCCATCATAATAAAACAGTAAAAGAATAAGGCATAAATGAAGTGGGGAGGAGCAGGGGAAAAGACCATAAGAGCAGACAATGAGGTGCATTTGTATAGAAGGAACTAAAATGAGTGAGAAACGGAGAAAAGAAAAATAAAGAACTGCAGTTGCAAAACAGGAGGAAGTAATTCGAGGCTGTTAAGTCGAAAGGTAAAACAAAGAGCATAGTGCAGAAGAAGATATAAAATAATTTTAGGATAAAAGAAAAAAGAGTAAGCAATATTCGTGCAGAACCGAAGCAGCCAGTGGAATGCAAGTTGTACTTCATATATAGGCGTGGTACATAGCCAGCGCTATACAACTGCGACAAATTCATCACAGTGCAGTTAAAACAGCAAAGGTGTGTACGGAGAGTGATAGGAATGGAACTCAGTTCAGAGATTGAGTGTATTAACTCAACATGAGCCCATTCCCGAAAAAAATGTGTATAGAATATACACCAATGCCTGTTAGAGGTTGAAACCACTTCTACATAAGCATAAATGAAGATAATTGTTACGATAAAATCGTTAACCAACTGGTTAAAATGCTTCGCACTGAATATTGTAAAGAAGATTACACGAAAGGGAAAAAATGTAAAAGAAAGAAAGGAAGCAGGGGACAGAAAGTAACATAATAAAGCAAATACAGCCTCGATATTTATTTCCATTTTTTTTTTTTTTTTTTTTTTTTTTTAAATTAATTAATTAAATTTTTTTTTCGTTCGGTATAGGAGGAGGGAATTAATTAAAACGGATATTATTCGACAGGAAACAAGAAAGGGAGTCAACAAAGGATGTAGAGGGAGCAATATTGTTTGAAGAGAGTAGTTCAATGATGGCTACCGAAATATCCTTAATTAAAGGCGAAGGGGTAGCGGAAGGGGAATTAGGAGTACATAAGGAGACGGGAATAGCAGGATTTGGGGGAAGGTGAGTATTTGAAGAGGAAGATTTGTTAAGAGCCCAACCATTAGAGGGGGTTGGGAGACGATTAGATGGGAGTGGGGGGAATTGAGGGGAAGAATTATGAAAAGGTTTGGAATTACGGGATTTATGAAAGGTGGGAGATTTGGGTCGGAAGTGAGAGGGAGCAGTCAACGGAGGAATGGAAGAAGTATTAATGTAAGAAGTGGAAGATGAGGCACGGTCGGCATACGAAAAAGCCTGAGAGACTAAATTGCTTTTTTTAAATTGAGAAGCCTCTTGGAATGTGATATTTTCAAATGCCATAATTCGTTTTATTTCTTTTTGTTTGAGCCACTCGGGACAAGCACGATCATTGGCACTGTGGGCGCCTTTGCAATTACGGCAAGTGGGAGGAAGTTGTAGACTGCTGCATTCCAAGACTGAATGCCTGGAAGAACAGTGGGAGCAGATGGTATAGGAACCACGGCAGTGCTTCGCGATGTGTCCAAAAAGGAAGCATTTAGAGCACTGCGTAGGTAGACGAACGCTGGGAGAAACCAGAAATCGAATTTTAAATATCGAAACGTGTTCTGGGAGAGAAGTTTTATGAAATTTAATCTCAACAGAACCAGTCGGAACTTTTTTACCTTCAGAAAAACGATGTATACGACGGATAGAGGCGATAGGAATAGTAGAATGGATTCCTTCCAAGATTTCATCTTCAGAAAAGGATGGATGAATACCGGAAATAATGCCCATTCTGAATAACACAGAGTTTGGAATGTACGCTTTGATATTATGCGACGCAAAAAAATTAGGATGAGACAGAAAGGAATTAGCGGAGGAGACGGAGGGAAACTTGACCGAGACACGACCCCTACCTTGAGGGACAATGCTCGTGGGGGAAGAGGAAAAGGAATTGATTAGCCTGGCAATTGCTAAAGGATGAAGGTTGCCTAGATTTTTATCCGAGGAACAGCTTTCGACGTGAACGGTGAAAGGTCCTGGATGATCGGCCGAGAACAATAAAGTATCTTTACTATCATTATAATTATTTGTACTATTACTGTTATTATTAATGCTACTGTTATCGTTATTGTTACTATTATTATAACTGCTATTGTTATTAACATTACTATTATCATTATTATTATTATTATTGTCATTACTAATATTAATATTATTATTATTATTGGTGGTGGTGGGGGTGGTAATGATGTTATTGCTGTTATTATTATTGTTGTTATTATTATTATTAATATTATTATTATTATTATTATTATTATTATTATTATTATTATTATTATTATTTTTACTTTTATCGATAATAAAATTCTCGACAGCTGTATTAGCACTGTTAGAATTATTTGAAGTGGCGAGATTAGGCGAATCGGGTTGAGATAGCCGCAGATCCTTGCTTGGCAAAATCGCGGACGGCGAGAGAGGGCCAGAAGGTTTGCGCTTACCGACAGCGTCAACCTCCATCAAGTTTAGCGATACATTCGGTTTCGCTTTTAAATCTTTGGAGGAGGCGAGCTCATCAATCAACTGACTTGAAAAAGAGAGAGGAAAAAAAAACAAAAAAAAAAAACAAAAAAAAACAGCGAAATGAATTTAAAGCAGCGAAAGGCAAACTGAAATATTAAAATGTAAACTAAGTAAAAGTTAAATGCGACAGCGAAGAAACCGAAATTATTTATCTAAATAGAAAACAATGAAGCGATCACACCGGTCTGCCGAAACAACTGATTACCGAGCTGATAACAGGAACGCGAACGCACACGAGATAACGATTCACATCGGTGTATTATACCATCGTTTAATAAGAGCATCCATAAGGTTCGAGACGATTACTGGATGTTTTCTCAACACATTCACAGACCTACCCCCGTACACTAAGGAAATCTTTAAACATCTCTGTAATCACTCCTTTTAAGCTAGAGGGGGCAAGGGACTCCTATAATCGTTTTGACAATCAACACATCGTCGTCTATTGTCATGTCTTTACTCGCCGTTGCACAGACATGTAGTAAACGTTTTTTTCTTTTACAATTTTCTTATATTTCAACACTATTACAACATTTTACATCATTTCTAACTAATTTTAATCAGTTTTACATTATTTCTTAACATGTTCTTATGTTTTAGGGTCTTTTTGCGCTATTTTTTTCACCAATTGATGCTTTTTCTCAGAATTTTCTTGCGTTTTAGTGTCTTTCACACAATTTTACTCAATTTTCATCATCTTCGTCAGTTTTTCATTTATCTCATACATTATATGTCTAAATGTGTCGAATATCCATCCTTTTAACTACAAATATTTTATAATTTGATATGATCATAGATAATAACAAAAGATTTAATTCAATATTGTTTACAATTTATTCAATAATTTTTATGACATTCATCATAATCAATAAAAATAATCATTGCTTCATTGCTTCAATGTTAAATTCTAATATATCATTATCAGCTATTAATATTTTACACCATAAAACGTCTAATTTAACTGAATATATCCTTCTTCAGCCAACTTTTCTTCAATCATCTGAATTTCAGTATCTAAACCATTATTTGCTGATTGTTTAGATTTGTGTAGTACCAATAATCGTTCAACCAATTCATTAGGATCGTCAGAATAATTGAAATGAAAGTCTTCAAGGTTTACTTTGCAAACAGTTCTATATGCACGTTTCTTTTTCGTTTTACTTGGATAAACTTCTACATTTTTTATGATGGATTGAAACAGAGGACGTATTATTTTTCTGTATTTAGGAAGCGGAGTACCCTTTAATACACCAGTAACACGTACATGAGCTCCAGTAAATTCCAGTATTTGTTTGTATAAAGCTAAATCATTATTTGTATATTTATTCTTATCAACATTTGTTTTCATCAGTAAATGAATCAGTCCTTGTGTGTAAGGAAATTTAGATAGTGTTCTTCCTTTTCCTAAATAAATTTCACCACATTTTCGATTCCACGAAATTGGTGTTGAACCCATCATATACTCATGAGTGTTAGCATTATATTGTATTCCATACACAGGATCATTTGGTACAGGTTCACCACCATCTATTTGAAATGGAGCCATTTCATGTATGTTAATAGCCTTATATCCAGACTTATTATCGCGATTTTCATATTCTTCTTCATTTTCAATATCAGTCTCATAATCACGTTTCCAGCTGTCATTATAAAGTTTGTGACGTTTCACCATTGATGTATCATCACTTATTCCATCAAAATCATTTTTCATCCTTTTAGGTATTTGTAATGTTTCCCGAATATCCAATAACTGTTTTGTAACAGGTTCAAGCATGATAGATGACATATTTGTAATAGATTTCCAGGTCTGTAATGCATTATATTTTTTCATTATATCGCTGCGTATCCTTTCCAGTTCACTTTTAAGAATTGCTTCTTTATTTATTCCATTATTACCAACATTAACCATCACTTTACTCATTGACATCATTATTACAGATAATTAAAAATTCGTCAAAACACACATGTACAACTTCTCTATGTATACATTTCACAATCTATTTTGATCACAGAGAGTTAATGCATATTCATCATCAATAATTAATAGAATGTTTTTCAAGGCTTAAAGAAATATACAGTGCTAACATGCTTACTATATACATACTGTATTTCAATCTGTTCCCTAAATACACTATTTATGAAACAAATTCTTTATAAATAAATATAAACACCAAAAATGGGGTAAGAAATCTTAATGTAATTTAAGAATCATATTATTTATTTTTCAATATACTAATATTTCAAAATATGTGATAACACCTAAACTTTTACCAATGATATTACAAAATCTAGAGTAGTGTGATTCACACACATATATATATCTACATACATACATATATATCTACATATACATATACATACATATCTACATATATACATACATATATCTACATATATACATATATATATCTAAATATATACATATATATCTACATATATACATATATATCTACATATATACATATACATCTACATATATACATATATATCGACATGTACTAATATATATCTTCATATGACATGCTATACTTTATGAGATGAGTATGTTACAGAATTCAATTATCAACTAACAATATTGTTATACAAACAAATTATAAAATGATGTAAATTTCACAAATGTCACTAAAGGTACATGTTTTTCTTTTTGGGCATTCTACACAAAATTACTCAACAACACTACACTTTAAATAATTTTTAACAAAAATTATAATTTTTTTATATTATTTACTATTTTTTATTACTTAAATTATACTTCCCGTTATATAAGTTATACAAATTTCAATATATCAAGCTAGGGTGGATTTGCTTGAAATGTAACATCGGCCTAAGCAGTTGATGGAATAAAAGTGAATTTGTCATATTTTCTAGTTTTGAGGGGGCTTGTTTCGAATACCACCATATGATCCATCTTCAATAATACAGAAACAAGCCCCCTCAAAACTAGAAAATATGACAAATTCACTTTTATTCCATCAACTGCTTAGGCCGATGTTACATTTCATGCAAATCCACCCTAGCTTGATATATTGAAATTTGTATAACTTATATAACGGGAAGTATAATTTAAGTAATAAAAAATAGTAAATAATATAAAAAAATTATAATTTTTGTTAAAAATTATTTAAAGTGTAGTGTTGTTGAGTAATTTTGTGTAGAATGCCCAAAAAGAGAAACATGTACCTTTAGTGACATTTGTGAAATTTACATCATTTTATAAATTATGTTTGTATAACAATATTGTTAGTTGATAATTGAATTCTGTAACATACTCATCTCATAAAGTATAGCATGTCATATGTAAATATATATTAGTACATGTCGATATATATGTATATATGTAGATATATATGTTATCAGGGGTAGATCCAGAGAGACATTTTGGGGGGGGGGGGAATTTTTTTTTTTGATTAAGAACTGTATTTCAATAGCGCTTTTTTTTTACAATATGAATTTGCGTACAAAGGCGCCAAGCCAAACCCCGCCGTTAGGCTTAATCTTGACCTAGAACCTTTTTAAAATAAAACTTAAGTAATAAACTTTAATTTTTTTTTTATATCGGGTTTTTTTGTTGTTTTTTTTTAAAATGGGTTCGGTGCCAGCATTGACTCAACTACATGAGCTTAGATCACCAACTCAGATTCTGAGGCGATCGGCGGTAGCGAGTATAAAGGAGAGTAGGAGGGGAATAACGGCTAGAGATGGGAAGGAAAGGATAAAGGAAGCATTGAAAGGAGTAGGAAGATCCAACGCCAAGTGTTCGGCATATAGATGAGAGCACTCGGGAAAAAGAGCAAGACATTCAAAAAGGATATGGTTGGGGTCGCATATAAAGGGAGGATCAGTAGAATGGAGAGAACAAAAGGGAGAGGGTGAAAAAGAAAAGGAAAAACGAGAAGAGGGAAGGAGAAAATGACCAAGTCTTAGTCCGATTAAGGAAACGATAGCCAGCTTGAGAAACTTAATGCTACATGATCTGGTGGGTTGTGTATCGTGTACTTATTTAAAAGACAATAATATTTTTTTATTTTTTTATTTTTTTTTTATTTTATTTTTTTGAAAGACGCGTGTGACTGATTTCAGTTTGATCTACCATTTAGGCCAGATTGTCTTGTCCGGGTATTAATATTGAAAATTATATATGTGTTAATCGGCAGATTTTAAGTGTAATGTTTTTTATTCAATTGAGTAATGTAAATCACTGTAGGATGTTATTTTTGTCAGTGAATTTTGGTTTTAAAACTAAGAAAGCGAATTTTTGAAATTTAGCGGGCAAAGTTAAATTGCTCAAATTGAGGTTTCCTATATTGAAGTGTCTGATGTCGTCATACTTACTACAGTGAAAGATTACATGATTGGCGTTTTCAATTTCCAGACATCCACATTTGTTATCTTCAGTAATTTTGTATTATTTTTTTAAGTAAGCTCCGAAGTGTCTGTAGTCAGTGAGGAATTGGGTAGTGTAAAAGTCAGATGTTAACTGTAAGCCTGTGGGATTAGCCTGTGAGTATACCGACCTACTGTATCTCTTTCCCAGGAATTTTGCCATATAGACATGAAATAATTTTGTTTTAGCGACATTTTTATATGTAAGTCATGGTGGATTAGCATGAAGGAATTATTTTGAAGAGGATTTATTGAAAGCAAAAAATTCATTATTTGATAGACATGATCGTTAATGTATTCAAAGTTTTTATGGTTTTTTATAGTAAAAATGATTGATCTATAATTAATTCTTAGGTCTAGTGAAAAGACTCCCGTAAGAGCAACAGGGGTGCTATGAGAAATTGTTCTATAAATCCTGCAAGCGTTTATTAAGTATTTACATTGTGTAGAGTAGATTTTTTGCTTTAGGGTTTTCTTTTTTAAGTGTTGGAAAAACACAAGTCTATATTTGTAATCAAAGCCCCGTGTATTTCAACACACTTTTAGGATATTATTTAGCGTCCAACTTAGATGTAGTGGAGTCTATGTGTTGTTTAAAGGATAGTTTATTGTCTAATACAACTCCTAGGTATTTAAAATGTTCGACTACTTTTAAAGTGATCCCCCTGTAAAGCACTTTAATATTTTTCCTGTTTAGTTCCAGGGCGTTTGTGAAAAGGGACACAAAGCGTTTTTCAACTGAAAGATTAAGCTTCACTTTATTTAGACGGGCTCCGAGTAACTCAAGCTTTTGTTAGCTGTTCTTTCCAGATTGACTTTTGTATCGTCCATTATTATGAATAGTAAGTTATTGACATAGGCGCATAGGTCAACGTTCTTGTCGTATGGTAGAGCTTAGTTGAATAATGTATTCCAGAAAAGTTAACTACCCTGTGGGCAGCCTTTATTGGTTTCAGTGTTTGCACTATGATTACCTATTTGAAGAGTTACACGTCTGTTTTTAAGGTAGCAGTATATTGTACTTACCAATGGTATGTTTTTGATCAGAATATATTTTAAAATGTCAAACAAAGTAGGATGCCAGCAGTTATCAAAGGCTCCTTTGATATCCACTCCTATGACAAGAACGCTTGATTTTTTGTTAAGGCTACTGCTATCTTGCTTATTGCATAATTCACAGCATGTTCTGTGGACAGACCTTGTCTGAATCCAAATAGTCTTTTATCTAAAAACTTTGTTGAGTTCAGATGGCAAGATATCCTACTTTTTTAATAGATTTTCGTAAATTTTGCTTACAGTATTTAAAAGAGATATTGGGCGATAGAAGATTATGAGATTTGCATCTTTATTTGATTTATAAAGTAGGAACATTTGCTTCGTGCCAGGTTTTAGGGAAATAGTTTAAGGAAATGGTTTTTTTTTTATATAGGAGTGGAAGGAGTTTTGGATAGATCTTTTGGATTAATTTTAGTGTCTTATTTGTAATATTGTCAGGTCCAGCAGCTTTGTTGTTTTTTAATTTTTTTATAATGCTATTTCATGCGGAAGTATCAAGAGGAGTCCGTTGTTTGCTGCTGTCTTTGTCAGTACCGTCTAACAGAAAAAAAAAGGACAGGGAGTAGTTTAGATTCTCTGTCACATTGGTGATTTTATCGCCATTACTTTTTGTGAAAAGTGGAATATTGTTTGGTTTGTTTGGTTTCAGACACGTTAATTTGTAGCTTAAGCCCTGTGGTTTGACATTTTCAGAGCAAATTTAGTGGGGGGGGAGTTATATAATTACATAATATCTTCTGTGGTAGGCAGTAGATTTGAGAAATACGTTGTTTCATAAAGAAAATCAAATAACGACCTCTTTAGAAATTAAAAAATGTTTTAAAAATACATAATTATTACAATTTAAATTAAATTTTATTTTATTTTTAGGTGAAAAATAAAAAATTATAAAATTCTAGCTAAAATGGTAGTTTAGAATTTGAATTGTAGGAAAGATAGCATTTTTACTAAACATTACTTCTTTTTTATTTTTGTTAGTAATCCAATGTGAATTCTTTCTTTGTGAGCAAGTACAAAAAATATATATATTTATCTTTGATCTATTTTCATTTACATTATAAAATAAAAATTAAAAATAAATAAGCAAGGCAAAAGATCGAGTATTCCCCCGTGGATCCGCCACTGTGTGTATATATGTAGATATGTATGTATATATGTAGATATGTATGTATATATGTAGATATGTATGTATATATGTAGATATATATGTATATATGTAGATATATATGTATATATGTAGATATATATGTATATATGTAGATATATATATGTATATATGTAGATATATATATGTATATATGTAGATATGTAGATATGTATGTATATATGTAGATATATATGTATGTATGTAGATATATATGTAGATATATATGTGTGTGAATCACACTACTCTAGATTTTGTAATATCATTGGTAAAAGTTTAGGTGTTATCACATATTTTGAAATATTAGTATATTGAAAAATAAATAATATGATTCTTAAATTACATTAAGATTTCTTACCCCATTTTTGGTGTTTATATTTATTTATAAAGAATTTGTTTCATAAATAGTGTATTTAGGGAACAGATTGAAATACAGTATGTATATAGTAAGCATGTTAGCACTGTATATTTCTTTAAGCCTTGAAAAACATTCTATTAATTATTGATGATGAATATGCATTAACTCTCTGTGATCAAAATAGATTGTGAAATGTATACATAGAGAAGTTGTACATGTGTGTTTTGACGAATTTTTAATTATCTGTAATAATGATGTCAATGAGTAAAGTGATGGTTAATGTTGGTAATAATGGAATAAATAAAGAAGCAATTCTTAAAAGTGAACTGGAAAGGATACGCAGCGATATAATGAAAAAATATAATGCATTACAGACCTGGAAATCTATTACAAATATGTCATCTATCATGCTTGAACCTGTTACAAAACAGTTATTGGATATTCGGGAAACATTACAAATACCTAAAAGGATGAAAAATGATTTTGATGGAATAAGTGATGATACATCAATGGTGAAACGTCACAAACTTTATAATGACAGCTGGAAACGTGATTATGAGACTGATATTGAAAATGAAGAAGAATATGAAAATCGCGATAATAAGTCTGGATATAAGGCTATTAACATACATGAAATGGCTCCATTTCAAATAGATGGTGGTGAACCTGTACCAAATGATCCTGTGTATGGAATACAATATAATGCTAACACTCATGAGTATATGATGGGTTCAACACCAATTTCGTGGAATCGAAAATGTGGTGAAATTTATTTAGGAAAAGGAAGAACACTATCTAAATTTCCTTACACACAAGGACTGATTCATTTACTGATGGAAACAAATGTTGATAAGAATAAATATACAAATAATGATTTAGCTTTATACAAACAAATACTGGAATTTACTGGAGCTCATGTACGTGTTACTGGTGTATTAAAGGGTACTCCGCTTCCTAAATACAGAAAAATAATACGTCCTCTGTTTCAATCCATCATAAAAAATGTAGAAGTTTATCCAAGTAAAACGAAAAAGAAACGTGCATATAGAACTGTTTGCAAAGTAAACCTTGAAGACTTTCATTTCAATTATTCTGACGATCCTAATGAATTGGTTGAACGATTATTGGTACTACACAAATCTAAACAATCAGCAAATAATGGTTTAGATACTGAAATTCAGATGATTGAAGAAAAGTTGGCTGAAGAAGGATATATTCAGTTAAATTAGACGTTTTATGGTGTAAAATATTAATAGCTGATAATGATATATTAGAATTTAACATTGAAGCAATGAAGCAATGATTATTTTTATTGATTATGATGAATGTCATAAAAATTATTGAATAAATTGTAAACAATATTGAATTAAATCTTTTGTTATTATCTATGATCATATCAAATTATAAAATATTTGTAGTTAAAAGGATGGATATTCGACACATTTAGACATATAATGTATGAGATAAATGAAAAACTGACGAAGATGATGAAAATTGAGTAAAATTGTGTGAAAGACACTAAAACGCAAGAAAATTCTGAGAAAAAGCATCAATTGGTGAAAAAAATAGCGCAAAAAGACCCTAAAACATAAGAACATGTTAAGAAATAATGTAAAACTGATTAAGATTAGTTAGAAATGATGTAAAATGTTGTAATAGTGTTGAAATATAAGAAAATTGTAAAAGAAAAAAACGTTTACTACATGTCTGTGCAACGGCGAGTAAAGACATGACAATAGACGACGATGTGTTGATTGTCAAAACGATTATAGGAGTCCCTTGCCCCCTCTAGCTTAAAAGGAGTGATTACAGAGATGTTTAAAGATTTCCTTAGTGTACGGGGGTAGGTCTGTGAATGTGTTGAGAAAACATCCAGTAATCGTCTCGAACCTTATGGATGCTCTTATTAAACGATGGTATAATAGACTGATGAAGATATTGAGCGGGCGAGCGAAATACAAAGTCCATGTCAATTCATTAAATCAAACGTTCAAAGATGTGAATATTAAATCCAATAATCAAATGGAGATCGTGATTGTAGGCCTACAATAATCAACAAGCCATAGATGTGTACAGATGAAGTGTAAGGTTTGAAAACATAAATATGTACTGTTATCATTGACGATTAATGAAATAGTAATGAGATGTAAGAAAGAAAAGAAAAAAACTTGTCAAACATGTTGAAAGATCAAGGAAAATTTTGTAAAAAGTACTAAAAAACACCGGAAAATGATGTGAAATAGCGAAAAATTGATTAAAACAAACATAAAAGTAGTAAGATGGATGAAAAATGGTGAAAAAATCATTGGAAAATTGGTTACAATTAGTCAAAAGTGAGGGAAACGTTTACCTCTCCCTCTATAATCACAAATACTAATCATAGTCATCAACCTCCATTTTAAAAATAATAGTAAGAGGGAGATTAAAAAAAAATGTAAAAATAAAACATCTTAAAATGATGCAAGATATATAAATTTCCTTCAAATTTTATATTTCAAATAATAAGACTCATACATTTACAACAGCCCTATAACATTCTATTCAAGTGATAGGGTTTTAGAAATAAAATGTATGAATAAAGCATGGTATGAAAATTTCCTTCGCATTTGAAATCGACGAATGAGTGAAAGAGTCAATCGAGTGATATATACATTCTTGGTAATGTATTAAATATAGAGAAATAATTATCTCATTTATTTTGAGCGTGTAAAAAAATCCTCGCTATTCCATGCTTTTTTGGAGAAAAAAAAAGGATGCCTTCAATCATCAGTTTAGCAAAGAATAGATTGCTCCGCTAAAAGTTGTGTGTCTCCGCATCTAAATGAATGATAAAAGGTTATGAAGTCCGTTCGGTATGAGCTTACAAAAGTATATGATAAAGTATGCCCACAACACCTCTGAACAATAATTATATGATCCTTGAGAATACTATCCTTTCTGATAACTTGGTGCTCCTTAATGATCTTTCCCCAACCTATTTTAGGAATGCTTTTGTCTCCAGTTCTCTTGATCTAACTCTTTCTTCCCCTTCAATTGGTCTTAACTTTACCTGGAGAACCCTTTCGGGTTCTTTCGGCAGTGACCATGTTCCCATAATAATTACTACTGATATTTTTCCTTCTCCAACTTATCCCAGGCATCTCCATTCTCCTCGATGGAATCTCAGCAAAACTAATTGGACTCTTTTCCGCTCTTCTGTTGATTCATCACTTCCTGATCCACAGATTAATTGTGATCCCATTTCTCTCTATAATTTCTTTTCCCATTCTATCAGGTCTGCTCTTTCTCTATCTTCTCCCCCTCGTCGTTCTCCTGCAACCACTCATCGTTGTGCGGCCTCATCTCTTTGGTGGAATGAGGAGTGTAACGCTGCATTTAACCATTGTCGTTCGACCTTCAGATCCTATCGCTCTAATCCTACAACCCAAAACTTTCTGGCTCATAAACAAGCCAACGCCAGGGCTAGGTTTATTCTTAAAGCCGTGAAAAAGGCCTCTTGGGAAAAATTCTGTTCTTCCTTTTCTAGAAATACCTCTCTCTCACATATTTGGAGGTTGGCTAGAGCTTTCAAATCTCCATCCTCTGAACGTCCTTCTCTTTCTAATGTATCTGAGGATAGCCTAATATCCTTCATTGATTCTGTCGCTCCTGCCTATGTTCCTTCCTTTGACGAACTGTATTCCAACACCTCTCCGCAAATCTCGTCCCCTCCTTCTCACTTCCTCACTTCGGCTTTCAATCTTAATGAATTATTGGATGTTTTATCCAAATCTTCCAGCCCTACTCCAGGCCTTGATGGTATACCTTATCTTGCTCTTAAAAATCTGTCTGAACTATCCCTTAACTTTCTTCTCAGTCTTTTCAATTCTTTCCTTTCCAGGGGTTCAATCCCCCCCTCTTGGAATTCTTTCATTATTGTCCCTATTCCTAAGAAAAGTTCTTCCTTACGCCCCATCTCCTTGGCATCCTGCATCGGAAAATTGTTTGAGGGTATGCTAAACAAGCGTCTTGTCTGGTGGTTGGAACACCATAATGTGCTTCCTAACAATATGTTCGGCTTTCGGCCTGGTATCGGCCCTCCTGATTGTATCAGTCTTTTTGTGTCTCATTTATATAAGTCCTTTATCCAAAAACATTATACTCTGGCTTCCTTCATAGATGTTTCATGTGCTTTCGACAATGTTCATCTCCCAACTTTAAGAGATAAAATGACAGCAATTACCATTCCAGTGAATTTCACTTCCCTTGTTATTAAGCTCATGTCCAATCGTTCTATCCACCTCTCTCCTCCATTATTTGACACTTCTAGAAAGGTTTTCTACGGTCTTCCTCAAGGTTCCTCCCTCAGTCCTACTCTTTTTAACATTTATACTGCTAGTATCGCTTCCCTTCCTTTAAATTCCCACTCTTTATTCTTTGCCGATGATATTTTGCTTTTTTCCTCTTCCCACGATATTGACGCAGCTAATGATGCTCTCAAATCGTCCCTCAATTTCCTTGAAAGTGCTCTTGCCTCAATTAACCTTTCGATTTCTCCTTCTAAGTCCTCCTGCGTTGTATTTACCCTTCGCCCTTATAACCCTGCTTCTGTTAATTTATCCTTAAATAGCACAGCTATTGCTCGTGTTAATTGCTTTCGTTATCTCGGTATCTTTCTCGATAGTCGTTTGACTTTTTCCGAACATATTAAATATCTTTCCTCCTCCTCTACTAAACGGTTGAACCTGCTGAAGGCCCTGTCTCCGACTAAATGGGGTGGTGACCCTTTCATTCTTATTCTTCTATATAAATCCATCGTCCGCTCCAAGCTTGATTACTGTTCGTTCATTTATGCCTGCGCTTCCAAATCCCGTCTCTCTAAACTTGATGTGATCCAAAATTCTTGTCTTAGACTCTGTCTCGGTGCTCTTAAATCCTCTCCTATTCCAGCATTGCTTGCTGAATCGAATGTTCCTCCCCTGTCTATTCGCAGATCTTATTTGGGCTATCGCTTCCTTGCTAAACGTCTTTCTCTCTCATCTTCTTCTCTCATTTTTTCCTACCTTTCAATTTCTCGGAATTGGCGCTTTGTGCCTAGGAAAATTCCTATCCTGTCCCTTATTTCTCTCCGTCTTAGTTCATTTTGGCCGTATACAATTTCCTTTAATAGTCTGCCTTATTTTTCCTTTAACTTCAGCGATCTCTGCCATCCTCCCAGAGTATTTATTTCGCCTACACTTGCAAAATCTCTCCCTCCAGCTGTAATTAAACAGGAATTCCACAGTATTGTCAATTCTCTCTTCCCTTCTCATGTTACCATTTTCACTGATGGTTCTAAGGGGCCTGATGGGGTTGGTGCTTCTTTTATTCTTCCAGACTATAACTTCTCTGAATCCTTCTGTCTTCCTTCTTTCTGTTCCATATTTACAGCCGAGCTAATGGCTATTTTACGTTCCATTATTTTTATCTCCTCCAATCGCCTTTCTTCCCAGTTTCTGATCATATCCGACTCCATGAGTGCTCTTCAAGCCATCTCTTCTCCTCTTCCTAATCATTCCTGTGATTTTTCTATTCTCCGCATACGTTCTCTCATTTGGACTCTCTCTTCTCTCCATGGAATCCATGTTGACTTGCTGTGGGTTCCTGGTCATTCTGGCATCTCAGGTAATGAGAAGGCTGATTCTTTGGCTCGGGTTGCTGCTTCTTCTTCTACATTCTTCTTCAAAAAAATCTCATCCTCTAATCTCTTGCCTTTGTGTAAACATTTCCATCTCAGATTTTGGTCGAATATGTACCCTTCCTCCTTTTCTAATTGTCGCTCCTTTTATCTGTCAGTTCAGCCTAATCTTCCTTCAAATCCTTGGTTCCTTCTGTTTCCTTCACTTCCTCGCTCTGTTGTTGTCTCCATTGTGCGTTTGCGCTTAAACCATTCCTTGCTACCTTCCTCACGCTTTCGCCTCTCGTTGACCTCTTCCCCATGTTGTCCTCTCCATTCAAACGATGCGGTTGTTTGTGACACCGATCACGTGTTCTTTGAGTGCTCTGCTCTTTCGGTGGAGCGCTCGGTTCTATATTCCCACTTGCTTGGGGGGGCTTCCTGCTCCTTTTTGTGCTCGTTATATCCTGTCTTTTCCTTCTACACTTATTATCCCCTCCATTGTTTCCTTCTTATTAGCGATAGCTGATCGCCTCACTGTATAACTTTCGTTTTCCCTTAATTGTTTCTGGGTAAAGGTCCTCGGTTGACGAGCCCAATTAAAAAAAAAAAAAAAAAAATAATTATATGTGTGGGAATTGCTTGTATTCTTTTACAGGGTCTTGCATCAGATATGATTAAAACAATTATAAATAAGTGAAATATAAAAATAGTACGTGGGCTGGAGTTCATTTTGAAAATATATAATGAGATTTCTCGGAAACATACATACAATTGAGTAGAAAAAAGGGGTGATGTAATAATTTTGCTAGCATGAACGTATATTTAGAATAATTTCGTATTATAGTATTAAATTTTAAAGATCGCTAGTACTAGGAAAAAAGGATTAATTGCATTGCTATAAGTAAAATGAGCGAAACGATTTTGTAGGGTCTTGCAATAATGATAATATAGAAAAAAAATGATGTATGATCGGATTTGATAGTGAAAAAATAGTCCACTTCGACTAATTTTAAAACATGTTGCAGGATTTTTATATTTAGACTAATTTCATGTTATATTATTAGACTTTGAAGATAGATAGTATGAAGGAAAAGGAGTGATTGCTTCGGTATGAGTGAAACGATCGAAGTGATTTCGTAGGTTAGTGATTATATAGAAAAAATTACAGGAGCGACCGTAATTTATAGTGAAAAATAGTATGTTTGGGCTAATTTTAAAAATTCATGATAGTTTAATGGAGACGTACAGTGAATGCATTTATAGATGTGATGAATTCAATATCTTTGTCATGTATGAAAAATAAAAAATTAAAAAATACTACTATAATTTCATGATGTTAAAAAATAATTAAAGAAAAAATGATTTCATGATGTAATTATAAGGAGTGTATTCGTCATGCATCTAGTGAACAAGACGTTTTCTATAGATTATGACAGTTGCAAATTGAAGAAAAATTTAAACGATAAAAAAATAATATGTATGATATACTAAAAAATTAATTGTTTGATGGGAGATGCAATGTGAGTTTTTTTTATATTGGGATAGTATACTTGGATTTATTTATAATACTTATTTTGAAAATTTTGAAACAGATGAGTATACAGGTACAATGTGAAGGTCAAATGTTTGATATGAATAATATCCAGAATTCTTACGGAAACAAATAAAATAATAACAAAAAAAAATACATATATTATGTACGATCGGGAAATGAGATAATGATCTGTAATGAGATTATTAATTTTGGAAATGATAAAATATATTTAAGCTGATTTTAAAGTAATTAGGCATGATTTAAATTTTGGAAATAGATTACATAGTATGAACGGAGCGAAGAGCCATTTTCTACGATTTTCCTGAAAAAAACTATATTATGATAAGAATAGAGACAATGAACGTATAGATATATTAGTGGTAATGAAGCGAGAAGTGTCTGCGGCGTACATTTGTGTGCACGATATATATTAAAAAAGATTTGAAAAACTTTTAGCGTAACGAAAGAATAAAAATATACTTGGGATAATTTTATAACACAGGAAAAAATATTATATTCGATATGGAACTTAGTGTTGGCAACGTTAGTATTGCGTGTTCAGAGGTCTTTACAGTGGAGCGCGATCGAGAACGGCAACGACCATAAGTATTCTAACAACAAAATACTATGAATGAAAAAAAGAAGTTTTTTTTTAGACTGCCTTTATTATTTTGTTTTCGATACGTCTCTTGTTCGGGGGGTGGCTAGAGACGATTTCGACGTGTTTTTTTTTACAATCAAGTTGTTGTTCTGGAGATTATCTCCCTTTATCGCACACACATACATGCATGCAGTCTCTCGCTCGCACGTTGCAACCCTGATCTGCTCGTGCTAGCGCGTTTTTTCTTCGAACATTCTATGTCTCGTAAACTACCAGGTTTCTTCTACCTGTCTCTTTCTATACATTTAACATCAATGAATCTTAGAATGATTTCGTATATATCGCGAAAAAGTATTTACAAAATATAAAATATTAAACCATATATGTATTTTTTTTTTTTTAATGCGATTACGAAAGATTTTAAAAATTGTTGAGAGAACCATCAGAGTCCGAGGTTGTATCCTACAAACAGATGAAATCTCTCACAGCTGCGGAAATATGTGATGTACATGAAAAAGTTGAACAGTTAGATTCGTGTGTTACAGAAAGAAAAAAGATGGAATATTACAGGCAAAAATATAATTTTTTAATCTATAAAGATATGAACAAATTAAGCAAGATTATATTCGAAAATTAAACAATAATTATATACATTTTACACAACTGGTTCAGATTTTTGAAAAAAGTTCATCATTACCAGTACTTCAAGTTAAGAGGGGAAGACAGAGGTAGATAGAGAAATAAATTAAATAAACGTAAATCGAAAAAGATCGGAAAAAGACGAAAAATATGTAGGAAAAAAATATATACAATAGAATGAACGAACGAACGGATATCGAGGGAAAAGGAAAAAATATATACAATAGGAGAATGAATGTATCGAGGGAAAAATATATACAAATATATACATATAAATATTTACAAAATTGTTAAAACGAATGAATTAATGAATTTTTAATCCGCGCGAATTGTACGTTGACAATCGATACAATCTTTTACTTTCATACAATTTCGAGTACTATGTCGTAATGTATCGTCATCGAAATAATATTCTTCATCATTCTCATGTTCAAAACATGGTAGAAGTGATTTTATCGTATCATCCTGTTTTAATCTATCTGGTAAAAATATATAAATGTCTCCAACACAACTCGGAAATAATGTAATTATCATTTCTTTGGTGACTGTAATGAACAACTGACTTAAATCATTTATATTGAGATTATTCATAAGCTTCAGCGGATGGATAACATGATCATACCAGGTCTTTATCACCATAACGTTTTTCACTGCACAATGAAAACTATCATTTTCATTATGGTGTTTACAAGTTACCAAATTGCTTATACCAAAATACTCTTCATGTAGAACCTCAATACTAGGCATTCGAAAGACATGATCCATATTAACGATTTCGTAGTCTAAGTCACGCAACAATTCAGACTTTTCGTTAAGTTCCATTAGTGTAAGTTTAGCATATACTGTTAAAATATATACGCGAGCTCTCGGTTTTTGGGACAATATCGTGAATATATCGCGTGCCATGAATATTTCTTCCCGACAGGGAAATAATGAAGGGTTTTTCAAGTAATAACTCACTGAAGAACATTGTAAATGCGGCATTTTTGATGCATGCCATGCTCTGCTTGGTTTATACAGTGTATGCAAACACTTCCCGCCAGACATATCAATCATTGCTAGTTCGGTTACTCGGAAACTATAATTACAATCTATATGGATGCTGATATCTACAAAATATTCCGCTACATCCACTTGTTCTGATAATAATACGGGATCAACGATTTTACATACAAAATATGTTGATTCTTCTGATGTATAACCATCATCACATTGTGGTGTTGGAGGTGAAGAAGACGAATGCGAGCCGCTATCACTCGAAAATGAATTCTGAATAAATTCAGCGGTTTTAATATCAATCGGATCGGCATTGTTATTCATGTTTGAATAATATTTTTAACTTTTTACTAAAAACGTAGAAAATTATTACTTCTAAAGTTAAGGCAAATCTTTAATAACGCGTGAAGAACACAGATTCTACAAAATGCACACGTTTGACATAACACTAATACTGACTGCACGATCAGATCCGTTCGACAATCTAGCTCGATGCTTGCCTTTGAAAAGGGAGGGCTGCACCAGAAAACAGAAAACCCACATTCCTTTGGTGAAAGTTGGTTGTAGGTGTGCACGGTCGAAGTTTGCAGATGTTCTTTTGGATATATGTGTTTGTGTGTATGTGTGTACATGTGAACAGGTTTCTACGAAAGATATGAAGGGGAAGATCCCAGCAGACATAATATTGATTGTCACACGAAAGAATTCAAGGTCATGACAACATGCATGTAAGGATATGAGCAGCGCATTTTTTCGTTACGACTGTGTGCAGACATAATAGAGAGGGGAAAAAATATGTATAATACAAAATACTCAGAAAAAAAAAATTTAGAGATTGAAATAAATAAAAATATTCTTAAACTAATAGACTCGGAAAAAAATTAATATGAATGATATGGAAACCAGCTCTAGCATATGTGAACGTGGGAATGGTTGGTTAGGTTTCACTGTAGCTTCGGATGGATGTAGTCATGAAAAATAATACGAAAGATTTGTAATTTGTGTAGGATGGATAGGGGAGGGAGAAATTTTGAAACTGTGTTAAATAAAAAAATATACTTGAATTAATTTTATTACCCATGTTTGGAAAAAATTTTTGAAGGTGAAAAAATATACTCAGAATAATTCAGTAATACTTAGACATGAAAAATTATTATGAATGATGTGAGAACTAACGGTAGCATTTGAGTGCGAGGGAATATGTTGTGTACAATCATATTGATGAAGACTTCGTCGGATTTATTTTTAGAACCGTAGAAAAAAATATAAAAAAATTATGGACAGTCGGAAGAAATGATCTGAAGTGAAGAAAATATACTTTGGTTAATTCTATAATAGTTAGATTTGAAAAAAAATTATTATGATCGATATGGAAACTAACTGCAGAGGGTGTGTGCACATTCATGGCAGTGAAGGTATCGAGAGATTTATTTTTAGAATCGGAGAAAAAATAAAAATTTATCAACAGTCGGAAGAAATGATCGGAAGCATAAAAAAAATATAATTGGAATAATTCCATAATATTTGGAATTGAAAAAAGTTATCATGAACGATATGGGAACTAACGACAACAGATGAGTGTGTGGGAATGGACGGTGGGCATTCATAGCGGTCACATAAAAAATAATTACCTCTCAATATGAAATGACGGAAGCGTCGGGAGCGTCGATCGGGGGTTTAATGGTCGTAGTAAAAGTAAATAGAATGCTATATATTAGATATTAAAACAGCGGCAGCGGTATGTGCAGGATTGGATGTTAAGCTACCATAGTGTGTAAGATGATGGAAGGATAAGAAAAAATAAATAATGTATATTATAATCGATTGGAAAAGAGGGTGGAAAGGGTAAAGGAGACTAAGGATAGTTTTTGAGTATAGAAATAATTGATTTGTTAATTTGTAAATGTTTTGGATAACCTTGTAGGTTTAGCCAACAGAGCAGGGATTAGGTTGTTATGTGAAAAAAATAATAATAATTAAAAAAAATACTATAACGCGGTGATGATTGCATGCAATGCTATGATCGGAGAATTTTTCGTCGCGGGTGCGTCTATACTTGTAAAAATACGAAAGATCCTTAAAAAATTGATCAGTGTATGAATGATAATATATACTTAGGCTTTGAAATATTTTTAAAAATGCGGTATCCGCAAGCAAACAATGAGTGCGCGGGATCGGCGCGTGCGCTTTCGCGGAGGCTAACGGTATGTTAGATATATGCGCGGGATCGGGACGTGCGCCATGGCATATGGCAGTAAGATCAGGGAATCGGAAAAATAAAAAACATATTTAGGCTAATTTTGAAATTTCCATACTTAGACTTTGAAATATTAAAAATAATCTCGGTATTGTGAACGTGGGAGGCATGCGGAGGAACGGCGTGTGCGCTTTTGCAGTGGAGAATGTTATGTTAGATATATGCGCGGGAACAGTGCGTGTGCTTTCGCATTTGTCTGTACGATCGGGGAATCCGGTAAATAAAAAAATATAGTTAAGTTAATTTTATAAAAAAATTATGGTATCGTGAACGGAACGCTTGTGCGGATGTGATATCGCGGCGGAGATCGGAGTATGCGTGGGAACGGCGCGTGCGCTTTCGCGGTGGCGACCGGAGCGTGCGCGGGATCGTAATATACATGTGTGAGGGGCGAACGGGGGTGTTGGGTTAAATTTTAGCTTTAAATACCATACTTGGGTTACATTTTGGAATTTTCATACTTAAGCCTGGAATTTTGAAAAACCGCGGTAACGCAGTGGGCGGGAGGGGGGTCGGAGACTTGGGTTACTTTCGGACATTTTTTTTTTTTTTTTTTTTTTTTTTTAAATGGGCACGCCAGCACAGGACATTTACCCAGCACAAAAGATTAAAAGAATAGAAGGACATATGGAGCGACAAGTTATATCAAGAAACGATTAGAGACAGAGGAAATGAATGCGGATAACAAGGGAACAACAGAAGGAGATGGAAAAGTGAGAATATAGAGGGCACTGTAAGGTGTAGGGAGGCCAAGGCTAAGCAAATTGGAATAAAGGATCGCGCGTTCAGTAGAAATAAAGGAACATTCAAATAGTACGTGATTTGCATCACACGAGCCATTGAAGGTTGGAGGATGAAAGGGACACAAAGGAGATTGAACCAGAGCAAAGCGGAAACGAGAAGCCGGGAGCAGACTGTGATTAAAACGAAGGCGAACTATGGAAGAAATGACAGAACGGCTGATACTGGGAAAATTATTAAACCAGGGAGAAACGGATGGAGAAGGCTGTAAAGCAAGGTAAAAGGAGTCAGGGTTGGAGAAAAAGGACGGATAGAGATCAGTCCAAAAGTCACGGTGAGAACGAAAAGAGAGAGAGTAAAGACATTGGGAAGGAAATCTGCTTATGAAACGACCACTTACTGCGGCCGAGCAAGCTAACGAGTCAGCAAGATCGTTACCAGCTATACCACAGTGGCCAAAAATCCAAAGCAGGTCAATATGGATAGAACGGGAGGCTAATAAATTGAAAATCAAGGAGCGTATATAAAGAATAATAGGACAGGAAGAGGGTTCAGGAAGGGGAGATGCGATAGCTACTAAAACACTCTTCGAGTCGGAGCATAGAAGGAAATTCAATAAATTAGAAGTTGAAGATATAAAGAGGACCGCACGCAAAATAGCCGTGGATTCGGCTAGGAAGACAGAAGAGAAGGAGGGAAGTTGAAATGATTCAGAATAGTTGAGAGCAGGAAGAATAAAAGCGGCACCGACCCCCGAAGCAGATTTCGAGCCATCCGTAAAAATCGTGATGTGAGCAGGAAATAGAGGGGAAAGAGTGTGATTAAATTCTTCGTGAATGGCAGAACGAGGAAGAGACTTAATATTAGAAGGTAAAGAGAATAACTTAGGCGGATGAGACAGTTCAGAGAAGTTAAAGGTAAAGTATGGAGATTTGTTCTGGGAGAGGACAAAGTGAGAAAGTGGAACGAGTCGAGAAGAGATGAGAGAAAGAATTGGAATCTTACGAGGAGAAAAACGCCAGTTGACCCGGATATATCGATAAGAATTCATGAGTTTGGAAGGAGAGATCTGCAGACGTCTAATCATGAACCTTTCACCAAGGTGAAGTCTTCGAATACAAAGAGGAACAAAGCCAGTTTCGGACAGAAGAGCTGGAATTGGAGAAGAATTCAGGGCACCAACACAGAGGCGCAGACAAGAATTTTGGATGCGATCAAGTTTGACGAGAAGGGAAACAGGAGCACTGGCATAAAGAAATGAACAATAGTCAAACTTAGAAAGAATAATGGATTTATACAGCATGAGAAGAATATATGGATCACCACCCCCCTTCAAAAAATTTAGTCTTTTGAGAGCAGACGTGCAGAGATAGTTAATATGATCATGAAAAGACAGAGTACTATTAAGAATTACACCGAGGTAGGAGAAGGAAGTGAGTAAAGGAATAGGGACCTGGCACATGAAAAGGTTAACCAAGGAACGATCAAAAGGACGAAATGTAAAAACGATACCAGCAGATTTCTCAGGGGAAATAGAAAGATGAAGAGAAGATAAAGAATTTTCTAAAATAGCAAGGGAGTTATTAAGCTCCTCATTAGCAGAAAACAGATCATCAGAAGAAGAATAGACGAGAATATCGTCGGCAAAGAATAGCGAACTAGATGGAATAGAAAGAGAAGAAAGACTAAGGAAATAAATGTTAAAAAGGGTAGGACTAAGGCACGATCCCTGCGGAAGACCTCGAAAAACTGTCCTGGAATCAGAAAAGAAAGGGGTAGAAAGATGGATAGTTCTGTTCCGAAACAGATTAATAACTAAAGATGTAAACTCAAGAGGAATATTAATGGAAAGCATTTTATCCTGAAGAGAAGGAAGGTGAACCTTATCAAAAGCTGAGGTAGCATCAACGAACGCAGAGATAGTAAATTTTTTGTGGATGAAAGATTTATAGATATCAGAGAGAAAAAGGGATATGCAATCAGAAGAACCAAAGCCAGGACGGAAACCAAACATGTTATCAGGAAGAACATTATTATATTCTAGCCACCAGATAAGGCGCCTATTAATCATTCGTTCAAAAAGTTTTCTTAAACAAGAGGCTAGAGAAATAGGACGAAAGGAATTGGGATTCTTCTTCGGAATAGGAATAATAATAAAGGAATTCCAAAGCGGAGGAGTTTCACAGATACACAGAAAAGAATTGTAAATTGACAACAGGATTTTAAGTGCTGATTCAGAAAGGTTCTTAAGGACACGGAATGGAATGCCATCTATATCAGGGCTAGAATTAGAAGAATTAGTCAAGGAAGCACGAAGTTCATTGATGCTGAAGCTAGAAGACAGGAAGTGGGAAGAATTGGAGATAGGAAGGGAAGGAGACCAAGATTCCTCAAGGGAAGGAACATAGGAGGGAGCAATGGAATCAAGAAAAGTAGTGAGTCTATCTGAAGGAAGGTTATAAAATGATGGACGATCCGATCTAGAAGAGCGAAAAGCTTTAGCCATCTTCCAAAGATGGGAAATTGAAGTAGATCTAGAAAACGAAGCACAAAATTTCCTCCATGAATTTCTTTTGGACGTTTTGAGGATAAATCTAGCCTTGGCATTAGCTTTTTTATGAGCCATGAAGTTAGCAAAGGAAGAACAAGACCGGAAACATCTAAATGAAGAGACACTGTCTTTAACGGCATTAGTACAATCTTCGTTCCACCAAAGTGAGGAAGCCTGAAGATGGTAATTTCTTTTGGAATGATGAATTGGTGGAGAGGAGGCGTCCAGAGCAGAAGAAATGGAATCAGAGAAAACGTTATATTGTTGAATAGGATCGGAGAGGGAGTGTATGTAAGGAAGAGATAAGTCGAAATTAGAACGGAATTCCTCCCAGTTAACCTTGTTGAGAGACCATTTAGGAGCGAGAGCGGGTATAGAATAATGAGGAGGAGGAGGAGGAGGAAGGAGATGGTGAAAAGAGAAAACAATGGGAACATGATCGCTGCCGAAGGTACCGTCCAGAGTTTTCCATTGACAGCGAAGACCAAAGTTTGGAGAGGTAAAGGACAGATCAACAGAGCTGGATGAGTGAGCGCCTCTATAAAGAGTAGGAGAGTTATCATTCAAAAGGACAACATTTTTACCGAGAATAAAGTTTTCTAGAACACGGCCATTCCTGTTATGACGCGCAGAGCCCCAAAGAGGAGAGTGAGCATTCCAGTCACCGCCGACAATAAAGGGAAGAGAATGAGGATAAGCCAAAAGAGAGAATGGGAAATTATTAAGGTCAAAACTAGGAGGAACGTATACAGAAAATATATGAACAGGCTGAGGATGAATATTTGGGATCGAAATATGGACTAAGTTGGGAGAGAGAGAATCAGAAGAAAAGTAAGAAGAATGGTCGTGGTGGACAAAGAAGATATCATTTCTTATGAGGATGGCAGCGCCACCATAGCCATCAACACGATCCGAACGTATTGCTGTAAAGCCACGAATGGAAATATTAGAGGATTCCGAAAGCCAGGTCTCAGATAAAAGAGCAATATGGATAGAGGAGGAGTCTAGTATTCCCTCCAATGCCTGTTGGTTGGCTCTCAGACTACGACAATTCCATTGGAGAATATTAAACTTGTGGATCATTAGGAAGAAAGCGTGGAAAATGGCATGAAGAGAATTCCTGCTCGCCGACCAAGAAGGGAGTACAAGGAAGAGTATGAGTGGAACCATAAGAGAGGGAGCTGACTGTGGAGGCAGAGGAATAAGACAAGGAAGTAAGATAGAATCTGCGGCAATAAGGCGAAATATCAAGGAAATAAACATTGATAAGTAATAATAGTAACTGAAGACAGTAAATGCAGAAAGACATTACACCAGAACAACAGAAGGATCTATGCCTTCCATTATTATGTAAAAATGTTATATAAATGAAGCTATGCTCAGTCTGCATGCAACATGTAACAGTAAAGAGGTAAAAAAGCCTGCGACTGACTAAAGGAAAGATTATCAAAACGTCCTTAGGACCGGTAGGTTTAATTACCTCCCAAGGCGTTTTTCTAAAATGACCAGGCTGAACCATAGGAAGGAAAACATCAACTGCATTGGAATACTGGTCAAAATGAACCGATTCCATATATCTTATAATTCTTAAAGAAAAAATTTGAAAGGATTGTGAAAGGAAGTTCAAAACTTTGCACTGAGTCACTGTGAGTAGATGACTCAAGTCATTTCTCAACAGCGTACTGCAGAGCAGTGACAAGTTGAAAAGGAAAATGAATAAGAAATTTAAGAGAGAAGTTAATTGCCGCATAAATTACTAGACAGGAAGGAGAAAAGTGAAGAGGCAAAGTTAGATGAGGTCACAATGTTGTGGGAAGAAAGCAGATCAATAATATCAGTTGCTAAATTGGTCATAGGGGAAGAAGAAGTCGCAGAAGAAGAAGCAGGTGCAGAATGATTGGGGACTAAAACGGAGGGAACACTGGTGTTAGGAAGACCGGGATTATTATTACTTACCTTAAGAGGAAGGTTTAAAGCCCAGCCATTGGAGGGGGAAGGAAGTTGGTTAGACGGAAGAGGAGGGAATTGAGGCTTAGGTTGAAAAGAATGATGGTTTTTATTAGGTTTGTGGAAAGTGGGAGTCTTAGGAAGAGCGTGACCAGTAGAAACAGGAGTATCGGGAGAAATTATCAATTTGGAGGAAGGAACAGAGGCGCGACTAGCGTAAGAAAATGCCGGAGTAGTAATCGATTTGTTTTTTATAGCAGAAGCTTCATGAAACGAAACGTTTTCAAAAGCCATTATCTTCTTGATGTCCTTTTGCCTAGACCACTCGGGGCAACTGCGGTCATTAGAACAGTGTGAACCGTTGCAATTTCGGCATAGAGGAGGGTTTTGCAGATTAGAACATTCAGAGACAGGATGTTTTAAGGAACAATGGGAACAAATAGCGCTGGAGCTGCGGCAGTTTTTAGCGATGTGACCAAAGAGGAAACATTTAGAGCACTGGGTCGGAGGTTTGATGCTGGGGGCTACAGGAAAACGGAGCATGTAGATAGACACGAAATTGGGAAGAGTTGTATTACTAGAAAATTTGATTTCGATGGAATTCGTAGGGATTTTCTTACCCTCGGAAGTACGAAAAATTCTTCTTACGGATGTTACAGGAACAGAGGTTTCAATCCCTGATAATATGTCGTCTTCAGAAAAGGAAGGGTGGACGCCTGAAATTACACCTAACCTATACAAAGAAGTAGAAGGAATGAATGCCGTTAAGTTATGTTTAAGAAGGAAATCCTGATTATGGAAGAAAGAATTTGCCGTTAAAGAAGAGGAGAAAGATACAGAGATTCGGTTTCTTCCCCGCTGGGAAATGTTCGTAAAGGAAGATGATATTGAGCTGATCAGTTTAGCTAGAGCAAGGGGATGATAATTGCCTAGGTTAGAAGTAGAGGAAGTGTGCTCAACTATAATGGGGAAAGGACCAGGATGATCAGAAGGATATGACTCTCCGGACTTGTTATCCCTGCTAACGTTATTATTATTATTACTACTGTTATTATTATTATTATGATTATCATCGTTTTCGTTGATACTACCACTACAACTATTACTACTATTTCCGCTACTATTATTATTATTATTATTATTATTATTGTCATTTTTACCATTAGAACTGTTGTTAATGATTTTATCAATGGCCGTATTCTGTTCGCCGCTGATATTGTTAATATTATTATTATTGATATTATTGCTAATATTGGTAGTAGTCGAATTATTCGAATTGTTTTTAATATTATTATTCTTAATATTGAGGCTGGGATCGACAACATGAGGAGAACTAAGTTCAGCCTGGGAGAGTTTAATCTCTTTCGGTTGAGCAGCGGAAGTAGGCGAAAGAGGATCAGCAGATTTACGTTTTGAGTTACCGTCCACGTCCATATTAATAGACAAGTTTAACGGAGGTTTGATAACTTTAGCGGGATTTGGGGAGGAGGCCGCAGAGCGGCCCCCTTTAGCTGCGCTCATCTAACACAGTAAGAAGAAAAGAAATAAAAATTATAACTAAAAATAATGAAAAATTAAAACGATTTGAAAACGAAATAAATAAAATAGAAACGTCGTTACTAGCTAGCTGAAATTAGCGAAGCGACGATGTTGATTTACAACAGCGATAAGAAACTAAGAGATAAATAGGAACGATCTCACCGGTATGAAGTTGATTAAATCGAAGACGCCGCAGTCGGAACACAATTATTAACTGATAAGAAAACAACACGAACGAACAACCGAAAACATTCCGATTCCATCTAACGTGTAACATTAATTAATATACTTATGTTAATTAATAATCGGTTCGGTTTATCGGAAATGTACAGGACGCGTACGGGGAAAATTTGGGGAATTTTGGGGGAAATTTTGGGGAAACTTGGGTGAATTTTCGGCGTCGGAGCATAAAATTGGGTTACTTAGGTTAGTTTCAGCCCTCTGCACACGTTTAGGGGTTCGGTTTACCGGTTTGGACTGTCTTTTGCTGTTCGGATTAGCGGAACTCCCAGATCTCTCATAAATTAACTACTATTATGGTTATCTACGACAGTTAAAAATTCAAAAATATTTTTTTTTTTTTTCATTTCTTCCGTTGGACCGGCTTTATGAGACCATAAGCAGCGCCAGTGACTTCAACTTTAACCTACCAAAGAATATAAATCAGGCCAATCCCTCCAACGAGAGAAGTGGGTCCGCGATACCATTTCTGCAGCGAGAATATACTAAGAAATATATAAAATTAGTACCCAGCTCTCATGGCGACAACGCGATTTGGCGACAACGCGATTTGGCATTACCCATAGGTCCCTAGTTAAAGAATATATTTCATATAGCACTTGGATACCATGGCAACAAATGCACTCAAGCACCTATAGTAGTCCAAAAAAAGTAATGCCTACTATGATGATATTGCAAATTGGGACATTTCCCGAATAAACAAGATGATAATTTAATACGAATAGATTCTAAATTTTTTAAAAGTTCAAAGTTGATAAAGAAATATTAAAAAATATTATTAAATTGCTAAATAATAGGAAACCAGCGAGGAAAAACAATACCGCAAATAAAATTATCAAACTTATTAATATCCATATGTGTTTTAAAAATACAGCGAAATGTAACATTTCAACAATGTTCTTAATTTAAAAAAAGTTCAGTCAGGCATGAAGTTTCATGCGCTGAGGATTCCGTATGTTAAGTTAAAGATTACCATAATTTTCATTTACATAATACTAAATTCAAAACAACAATAATTCCAAAACAGATATTTTTAGTGAAGTTCTTTTTCACACATCACGCAGTGTCATCATATTGTACTGCAAACAAAGTAAATTCTAATAAATAAACGCTATTTAGCCCTAGATTTTTGAAAAGGACTAATTATCAATAAATATTTAAAAATTTGTAATTGTACTTGTTTGTTTTCCGAACTTCTATATAGTTATATTTGAATACTATTACTTAAACCACCTTCCTTTTTTGTCACTATTTATTAGATTACGATTTTTAAATAAAATTTATTTAGATATATACACAAAATTTTAAATAAACTACGCAAACATGTCAGAATGAGCATATTTTCAACCCCATTCGAAATTTACAGTTATAATATTCGCGATGCAAACAGGGGGCTACATATTAGTTCTCGCGCTTTTTGAAATTTCGGCAAATTTGAAAGTTTGGTTAAGAAAACGAAATACGGGCTCGTTCCTGACAAATAGCGATCTTTCTAATGATATATCGCAAGCCCAAGAAAAAATTTTTTTTTTTTGAAAACTTCAAACTTTTGGCGCACTAAGAGTCTAATTTTAAAGCTGGAAATTTTGATGTTCAAAATTAGAGAAATATACGGGAATGCGCATATTTTTAATCGTGTTCGAAATTTTTAGCTATAATATTCGCGGCGCTAGGGGGGGGGAAACGTCATTTTTTGCGTTTTTTGGAACTTTATGGCAACTTGGAAAGTTTTGTTAAGGATATGAAATACGGTTTCGTTCCAGACAAATAGCAATCTTTCCAATGATATATCACATGCCCGGGAAAAAAATATTTTTTTCCAAAATTTCGAGTTTTCGGCTCCCCGAAGGTCCAGTTTTAAAGTTGGAAGGCCGGATGTTCCAAACTAGAGAAATATACGGGGATGCGCGTATTTTAAACGGCGTTTAAGATTTTAAGCTGTAATACTCGCGGTGCTAGGGGGGACACGTCATTTTTTGCACTTTTTTGAACTTTTCTGCAACTTTACATAACTTTTGTAGCATAATTTTCTGATTTTATGAAAGGACTCCTACA